>PVHT020000015.1:27997512-28057997 GCA_004024745.2 Catagonus wagneri | reverse complement strand
ATTTGAAGGAGAGATCAAAACCTTTACAGATAAGCAAAAGCTAAGAGATTTCTGCAACACTAAACCAGCTTTACAACAAATCTTAAAGGAACTTCTCTAGGCAGAAAAGAAAAGGCCACAACCAGAATCAAAAACACCACAAATGACAAGGCTCACCAGGAAAGGCATATATACAGTAAAGATACTAAATCATCCATGCACAATTACATTACCAAAATCAGAAATCGTGAGTAGAGAGCACAAATGCAAGTCACTGGAGACGCACGTGCAATTAAGAAACCAACAGCTTAAAACAATCTCATTTATATATAGACTCCTATATCAAAACTTCAGGATAAAAAAAAGAGCAACAAAAACCCCAAACAGTTAATACAATGGCAATAAGAACATATATGTCAGCAATTACCTTAAATGTTAATGGACTGAATGCCCCAATCAAAAGACATAGACTAGCCGCATGGATACAAAAACAAGACCCATATATATGCTGCCTTCAAGAGACCCACTTCACTTATAGAGACACATACAAATTGAAAGTGAGAGGATGGAAGAAAATATTCCATGCAAACGGGCATCAAAAGAAAGCCGAAGTAGCAATACTCCTATCAGACAAAATAAGACTTTAAAATGAAGAACATTTTAAGAGACAAGGAAGGGCACTACATAATGATCAAAGGATCAATCCAAGAAGAAGATGTAATAATTTTAAATATCTATGTACCCAACATAGGATCACCACAATATATAAGGCAAGTGCTAACAACCTTAAAAGGAGAAATCAACAAGAACACCATCATAGTGGGGGACTTTAACACCCCACTTACAGCAATGGAGAGGTCATCCAGACAGAAAATCAATAAGGAAACACAGGTCCTGAATGAAGCATTAAATCAGATGGACTTAATAGATATTTAAAGGACATTCCATCCAAAAGCAACAGAATACACATTCCTCTCAAGTGTGCATGGAATATTCTCTAAGATTGATCACATTCTGGGCTACAAATCAAGCCTCAGTACTCTAAGAAAACTGAAATCATATCAAGCATCTTCTCTGACCACAGTGCTATACAACTGGAAATCAACAACAAGAAAAAAATGGCCAAAATTTTAAACACGTGGAGACTAAGCAACACTCTACTAAACAACCAATGGATCACTGAAGAAATCAAAGAGGAAATTAAAAAATACCTAGAAGCAAATGACAACAAAGACATGACACTCCAAAACCTCTGGGATGCAGCAAAAGCAGTTCTAAGAGGAAAGTATATAGCAATACAAGCCTACCTCAAAACAAGAAAAAGCTCACATGAACAACCTAACCTTACATCTAAAGCAGCTAGAGAGGGAAGAAGCCAGGTCATGGAAACAACCTAAATGCCCATTGACAGAGAAGTGGATAGGGAAGATATGGTACATACACACAATGGAATATTACTCAGCCATTAAAAGGAACGAACTAACAACATTTATAGCAACATGGATGGACCTAGAAATTATCATGCGAAGTGAAACCAGTCAATTAGACAGCAACACCCAATGCTACAGCTTACATGTGGCAACTAAAGTGACACAATGAATTTCTTTGAAGAACAGACAATGACTCACAGATTTTGGAAAACCTTGGTTTTTCAAATAAGACAATCTGGGGGGTGGGGGAATGCACTGTGGGTTTGGGACACAAAATGTATCACATCGACTTGTGATAATCTTTGTACACCTATAATTGAAATAAAACTCACTGTTATGAAAAAAAAAATATATATATATAACCTAGTACAGCTGAGAATAAGACAAAGGGAAAAACTGATTAAACTAGAGCAACTGAGAAAAAGTTAAAAAAATAAATAAATAAACTGAATTTAAACTGTTAAAATAAATAAATAAATAAATAAATAAATAAATAAATAAATAAATAAATTCTAGTTCAAGTTCCTTAAGCAATTTTCAATTTCCCATATTCATAAAGCTGGTCCTGGATCAACAGAATGAAACTATAGGTATAAAAAATAGTATCTAAATACACCTGTGCCATGAACATTTGAAACAGTGAAATAAACTTTATATTCAATCCACGACCTGATGGACAAAAACAGTCCAATGCTGAAGGAGTCCAATGCTTCAATCAAATCATTTCTGTAACATAAAAGTAAGCTGTACCTTGAATATTACTCAACCTCTGTTTTGTTAACTTCTCAAACATGTCTCAAATAAGTTCCAACTCTTCTAATCCACCTGCTTCATTCCAGGTCCTCATCTTGGTTGCCTGGAGAACCCCAACTTTACCGCCTTTATTTGTATTCTTCCCTCTAGTCTTATTCTCTTCTATACTTCAACCACAATGGTGTATGTAAATTGTAAGCATATGTTTAAATAAACCCCATAAGCCATGATCTAAATCTAATCTACATATGCAACCATTCTGAAAGAGGGAAACTTATTTTGTATGTATGAACACAGTTAACACCCAATATATATTGTTAGTTCAAAAAGCAAGCTACTAAAAATGCATGCTATGATCCTGTTATATATTTATTTTAGTAAGGACATGGTTATCTGTCTCCAGAGATAGCTGGATAGAGGAAGGAAGGAAGGAAGGAAGGAAGGAAGGAAGGAAGGAAGGAAGGAAGGAAGGAAGGAAGGAAGAAAGGAAAATAAGGAGGAAGGAAGGAGGAGGGAAGGAAGAAGGAAGGAAGGAGGGAGGAAAAGGAGAAGGGATGGAGGGAGGGAAAGAGGAAGAGAGAAAGAAAGACAAGATACCATGCAGGATACTATATTACATATAGATATCATGTCTCTTTTGGCTCTTCTAGGCTTTGAGGTTTTTTGGTATTCCTAATTTCTGAAATCTTGACAGATTTGAGGAATCACTAGTCAGATATTTTCTACAATGTCACTCAACTGAGATTTATCTGATGTTTTTCTCATTATTGGTCTGAGGTAATATGCTTTTGGGAGAGAGATCACAAAAGTAAGGTACATTTACATATCATATCAAGAAAACATGCTATAAACATGACATGTTGATATTAACCTTGATCATCTGGCTTAAGGTAGTATTTGTTAGGTGTCTCTAATGTAAATTTATTAATGTTTTCCCTCTCTTTCCATAACATACCCTTTGGGAAAAACTCCCTATATATAACCCAAACTTACTAAGCAGAGAAATATTCTCTACCTCCTTAAGGTCAGATTATCTACATAAATTATTTGGGGTTTTTTATATTGGGAGATTTACCTCTTCTCCAGCGTTTATTTATTTGTTCAATAATTTATGTTTGATTCATGAATGCTTTTTAAGCTGTAATCTAATGCTATTTTACACATTTTTTGCTCAAATTTTTCCAGCTTTGCCAAATGAAAGCTCTTTCAGCTACCTTCTGGTGTCCTTTGACATAATCCACCATTGTGATTTGTTTTGTTTTGTTTTGTTTTGTTTTGTTTTGTTTTTTGGAGTAGGGAGCACTTTCTTATTTTCTGGCATTGTAAGGTGCTCTGAGCTCATTTTGGTTATGGCTAGCTCCAGTACTATAATCAGTCACTTCTCAAAGGATATTTGGCTCCTTTTATTGGAGAATGGTATTAGAGACCAAGATCTGGGTACTAAGTGTGTTGATTGGTACTAGATTGTTGTTGCTCCTATGCTTTCTAAACTGGCAAAGCAAAAAAAAAAAAAAAAGGGTGTATACTGACTCGTGTATATGCATGTCCGTAAGTATTTCAACATATATTCCTTTGTATCTGTATTATGCTAAACGTGAGGTCATACTAATGTTACCAACTCTAATCCATCAACACATGGATCATTCTACCCTCCTCCCCTTACTTCTTCCATGCTTACAGAGAGAAAACTAGCTCCTGCCATCCATCATTCATTTACTTGTTTCATTTCAATATACATGTATAATGGTTTCAGAATAGTCAACACATATCTCTAAGGGAAACAATTTTATAAACTAGACTGAAATGCTTATATACAGTTTCTTATGTTTTTAATTTTACAAATTCCATCTATTCTCAAAATTATCCTGGCAGCACCTTACGCCCCACCTCTGTTCATCTGTTTCATACATTTGTGAAACATTCATATTCTTTGTCATATTCTGTAATTTCAACCAGAATCCACCACTCTCCTAGATGATATTTTTATTTGCATAATCAAGGTTCACTCATTACTGTAAAGTTTTATGAGTGCATATTATCATGTAACCACCATTACAGCATCATACATACTGCTACCCCCAAAAAATGTAAAAAAAAAAAAAAGCACCTCACTGTTTTACCTAATTCAACCATTCCCACAATCCTCTGGCAACCATTATCTTTTTTCACTGTCTCTACAGTTTTGCCTTTTCCAGAAAATCACATAATTGAAATCAAACAATATGTAGTCTTTTCATATTGTATTCTTTCACTTAGCGATAATGCATTTAAAGTTCCTCCATGCCTTGTTGAGTCTTGATAGCTTATTTTGTAAATCACTGAATAATACTGTATTTTATAGATAGAGAAGTGTGTTTATACACTCACCTATTAATAACATCTTGGTTGCAATTACGAATAAGGTTGCTATAAACCAGTTATATGTAGGTTTGTGTGTAGACATAGATTTTCAACTCCTTTGGGTAAATGCCAAACATGATTTATGGATTATATGGTAAGACTATGCTTAGCTTTGCAAGAAACTGCAAACCTGTCTTCCAAAGTCACCATTTTAAACTCCCACTAGCAATGGCAGTTCTTGTTGCCCTGCATTCTCTCAAGCAGTTGGTATTGTTATTTGGGGGCGGGGGGGGCGGGTAGCTATTCTAATAGGTGTGTGGGGGTAATTCATTGTTGTTTTCCTCCCCATTTACCAAGAGTTAAAAGTGAACACTACTGGAGCTCCTGTCTTGGCTCACTGGTTAACGGACCCGACTGGCATCCATGAGGACATGGGTTCGATCCCTGGCCTCAGTCAGTGGGTTAAGGATCCAGCATTGCCATGAGCTGTGGTGTAGGTCACAGACGCAGCTTGGATCTGGCTTTGCTATGGCTGTGGTGTAGGCCGTCGGCTACAGCTGTGATTCAGCCCCTAGCCTGGGAACCTCCATATGCCGCCAGTGTGGCCCTAAAAGACAAAAAGACAAAAGAAAAAAAAAAAAGGTGAACACTCTTGAATTAAAGGAAACATTAGAAGTTGCAAGCAAGGGAAATATTTTACAATAAAGATCTAAATGGAAATTTAAAACTGAAAAATACAGTATCCAAAATAAAGACTTCACTAGGGTGGGCTCAATAGCATAATGGAAATGCTAGAGGAAATCATAAGTGAACTTGAAGATAGCATAGATTAAGGGAAATTATATAATCAGAATAATAGAAACAGATTTTAACAAAATGAAAAGAGCCTTAGAGACCTGCAGGACAATATCAAAAGGCCTAATATTTGTGTCAGTGGAATCCCTGAATAAGAGAAGAAAAAGATTGGTACATAAAATTATTTGAATAAAATAACAGTTAAAACGTCTCAAATTTTATTAAAGACATGAATTTATAGATTCAAGAAGTATAGCATACTACAAAAAAGATGAAAACAAAACCATGTCCAAATACATAATAATCAGCTAAAAATCGAAACAAAGAAAAAAATCTTGGAAGCATTCAGAGAAAAATAGCACATCACATGTAAAAGAATTTTCATAATTGGTGGATTGCTCTTGAGAAACCACACAGGCCAAAATACAGTAGAACAACATTTTTGAAGACCTAAAAAAGAACTGTCAACCTGGAATTCCATGTCCAGAAAAGTTAAGACATTTTCAGGTGAAGCAAAACTAAGAGACTTTGTCGCCATCAGAGTTCAGTTTTTAGAAATGCTAAAAGAAGTTCTGGCTAGAGAAAAATGTACCAGAGGGAAACTTGCTTCAGGAATAAAGGAAGATTAAGGGAAATGGCAATTATTGGGGTAAAATACAAAAGGGTATTTCTTTTCACTTAAATTCCTTAAAATATGTATGATTCTTGAAAATAATTAAGACATTGTATGAGGGAAGGTTTCAGTATATATAAATAAAATACATATGGCAACTGTAACATAAAGGGGCAATGATAAAGAACTCTACATGGTTGTAAGGCTTCTACATTTTACTTGAAGTGGTATAATATTAACTCTAAATAGACTTTGAAAAGATAGATATGTACATTGCAGTAATTTGAGCAACCACTACAAGTTATAAACATATATACATAGGTAAAAAATAAATTAAAATGGAATACTAAAAGCTATTCAAATATTAAGTTTTTTTTAATTTAGACAGGAAATGAAAAACAGAAAAAGAAAAATATGTACAAACAGATAACAAAGAATAGAATTATGGACTTAATCCAAGAAAAATAAATTAAATATAAATGGTGTAAGACCACAAATGAACGCATAGATTGTCAGATTGGATTTAAGAAATAACCATATGCTCTCTTGAAGACTGAACTATACGATTTGTATAAGAAACTCACATTAAATAAGAAGATATACATAGGTTAAAAAAAAAAAAAGGCTGGAGAATGAAACACTAGGCAGACACCAATCAAAAGACAGCTGGCTAATTATATTGATACGAGAGAAAGAAGACATATATGAGGAAAATTACCAGAGATAAAGAAGGACATTTTATAATAATAGGGTCACTTCAGCAAGAAGAAATAATCCTAAATGTGCACACAACAATAGAGCTTTTAAACACATGATTCTAGAGCAACTGAGCATGCATAACCAAAAAAAAAAAAAAACCTCAATCTATTGCTTATATCTTATTCAAAAAATTAACTCAAAAGAGATCATAGACTTAAATGTAAAATGAGAAAATATAAAACCTATAGAAGAAAACATAGAAACAAAATCATTGCATGCTTGGGTCTCAAGTTATCAGATATAACACCTAAAACACAGCAGTTTAAAGGGAAAAATTGATAATTTGCACAATCAAAATTCGAAACTTTTGCTCTACAAACAACTCTCCTGAGGATGAAAAGACAAGCTTCATTCTGAGAGAAAGTAATTGGAAATCATATATCTGACAAAGGATTATATCTAGAATATATAAAGAACTTCAGATAAAATTAGGGAAACAAAAAAACACTAATTGTAAAAATGGGTAAAACACATGAAGAAACATTTCACCAACGAAGTTATATGGATGGCAAATAAGCACATAAATAGGTACTCAGTCTAACTAATCATTAAGGAAGAAGCACAAATAAAGTCTTGATGAGATCATTGTAGGTGGGAATGGAAAATGGTATAGCCACTTTAGACAACAATCAGGTGAGTTTGGGTAATGTTAAATATATTTCCTATCTAATCCAGCTCCAAGGTATTTATGACATGAGAAATGAAATCTTATGTCCATACAAAAAAAGCATGAAAATGTTTATAGCAGTTTTATTCATAATCACCCCAAACTGGAAACAACCCAAATATCCATCAATGATGAATTTATAAACAAACTATGGAAAATTAAGACAATGGGATACTAGTCAGTAATAAAAAGGAATGAGTTACATATAAATGTAATATCATGGATGAATTTCAAACGTATTATATGCTTGTGAAAGCAGCCAGATTGAAAAGGCAATGTACTCTAGGTTTGATTTGATTTATATGACATTCTGGAAAAGGCAAAATTATAGGGACAGAGAATCAGTTGACAGGGGTTAAGAATGAGAGGGAGAGTTTGACTACAAAGGGGCATCATGAAGGAGTTCTCCTGGGGTGTAAGAACTATCCTGTACCTTGATCGTGGCAATGGTCACACAGCTTTATGCATCTGTCAAACTGATGTAATTGCACACCATAAAGAGTACATGGAAATTTAGTGTATAAAAATTTTATTAAAAATTAGGGTGGAGGAGTTCCGTCATGGCTCAGTGGTTAACGAATCCAACTAGGTTGCGGGTTTGATCCCTGGCCTTGCTCAGTGGGTTAAGGATCCTGTGTTGCCGGGAGTTGTGGTGTAGGTCGCAGATGCGGCTCAGATCCCACGTTGTTGTGGCTGTGGCGAAGGCCGGCAGCTACAGCTCCTGTTAGACCCCTAGCCTGGGAACCTCCATATGCTGCGGGTACGGCCCTAGATAAGGCAAAATAAAAAAAAATTAGGGTGGAAAAAAGAAGGGAATCATAGTCATACTACATTTACATTCCAGGAGAATATCATCCCTAGACAACTTTGTATCAGATATAATGGTATGTTTGGGTTTTATTGCTTTTATTTTCATTTTGGATATACTGCTATACTTTCCATCCTGCAAAACCTTAGTGGTGTTGATAGTTAACTGGGACATCATTAAACTAGGTCTCTGGGCTTTATTTCCGTCCTACTGCACTAAGTAGATAATGCACTTCTGTGTCTGATACAGTACAGTGGCGTTTACTTAAACCTATTAAATAAAACACCTTCCATACAGAGAAGCATAGCACAGCTCTAAATGTTTTCAACTCTTTGTGAACAGGTATTACAAAGAGTCAGTACACAGTTTATTTATTAAAAATAAAAGAAGCAGTCCTAAACTCACCTGACAATTGGCCATTCCATTTCTCACATAATAAAATGAGAATATCTGCCATTTCCAGTTTCATTTTAAACTCTTAAAATACTTTCAACTACTGCAGTAACTTTCGGATGAGACGATTAAGGAGTTTGCTGCTCAAGTACTAAAGCAGACTTTTTCAGAGCCTGAGATACCCTCAAATAAAAATTCCTTACATTTGCATATTGCTGAACAAATTTTAAAACCCTCTTACATTTAATATCATTAGATTTTCCTAACACAGTCCCAAATGTCATGCTGAGCCAGTTTTAGCATCCTCTTTTTTTTTTAGAGATGGAAACAGTAGCTCCAGAAAGTTATGCGATATGCACAAGACCACACAGTTCAGAAATAATGCAGCTGGGACCAACGTTCAATTCCTGGGACTCAATGGAGTTCTCAGAATTTTTTTAATACAAAGCAAAATGTTTTAGATTCACCTCATCTTGAGGGTTTGCTTCTCTTACTTTTGGAAAAACAATATACTAAAAATAATTTTAATAATTCTTGGATGATTAAAGACTTTATAGTGCTCCAGGGTCCTCAATTCTCTGACCATCGACTTTCATGATACCTATGGTTATTTATTATTAGGGGTCAGATAAGAATTGGAAGCTCATTAAGTTAAAGCAGAGGTCTTGGAGACTGATTCCCTGGATGGGAAAGTTCTTTGACCTCTGCCTCAACCTCCTGATTTAGAGGACTTTTGCTTAATTCCAGCCATGTCTAATTCCACAAACTTTACCTTACATGCCAATTTCCCAGTTTTTGCATTACTATTCTCCCCAAGGTGGAACTGCAGTGCCCTCCCATCAATTATTTATTAAGGGACCAGAACCCTTACATTCTCAGTCTAAGGCCTAATCTATTTCCTTAAAAGCTCAGTGTTACATATGTTTTTGTGGGGGTTTTTTGAGGCTAAATTGACATATAGAAGTTTTGCGCCTTTTTTGTTGTTTGCTTTTTTGGCCATGACATCCAGAAGTTCTCTTGCCAGGGGTCAAACCTGCACCACAGCAGTGAAAATACCAAATCCTTAACCACTGAGCCACCAGGGAACTCCTCAGAAATATTTTGAAGCCAGTTATATCTCAAGTGACTACTAGAGTGCTGAGCATATTATAAAAATTAAATATATATTTGTTGAGTAAATAAGTGAATGAATCAATGAATGAATATATGAAGTATAAAAGGTTCTTTATCTCAAAGGCAGAAAGTTGGTACTTAAAGGCATTTTGATAATTACTTGCTGCTTAGGAGAAGGAAATGGTGATCATAATCTCAAGGACAATGAGAAATATTTGTAGGTGGTGAAGTAATTAAAAACACACAAAAACAAGTATAGCTATAATTGTGTTCTGATCCAGGCTAGAAAGGAGGTCAGCAATCTAGGATCGTGGTTCGGTAAATATATTTTAATGAATATAGCATTGAATAACTTTGCATTTTCCCTATTTTTTTAATGACACTCACATTCTAATTTTCCCTTTAAAATCCTCTTGGAAACTTAAACTCACAAATGTTGTCAGTCTAAACAAACATCCCTGATTGAAATTTTCCTTCCTGAACACTCACTGAGGATTATGCATTTAAGGGCTTTTTATAACTTAATCTACATAACCTTGAAGAGTCTCTTCATCCTTTAGCTGATTAAAAATATTTTTCACAGCCCGTAAAGCAAGATATGATTCTATGCTATGTGTATTTAATAGAGGAAATATGCTTTATGTGCTCCATTAAGTCGTTTGTGAAATTGCATTAGTGCCATGCCATTAGTACACCTCTTTCAGGCAAATCTGTGGCCCTCTCTTGACAGGTAAATTAACAGTTTCATCAGTCTACTCAGAGATTTGTAATGACCTTCTAATACAAAATATATATATATATATATACACACACACACACATATATATGTGTGTGTATATATATATATATATATACCCACCTTACCAGGAGTTACAAAAGAAAAGAAATCAGAGAAATGAGTGGGACAAGATAATATTATACCTCTTGATGGATGACAGTGTATGTTTTAGAGACATGATTATTTAATATCCACTTAGGCTAAAAAAATCAAAATATAACATGGGGCAGATATAGATGATGGCAAGAAATATGCTTAAAATATGGTGACTTTTTTCAGATGCCAAAAAATTATTAGTATAAAAACTTGTTTTACACAAAAACTGCAAAATCATTAGCATATTGTTAAATGCTGACAGTATCCACACAGAGGTATTCCTTTTTAAGAAATACATCATTAATAATTCTAATCTTTTGCTATTTATGAAAGGATAGTATTGGAGCAAAAATGGCATCATCTTTAACTCTCCTGCTCAAAATTTTTAATGTGATTCATTATTTAAATTTTCGAGATCAATTTCATATGCCACTGCCCTCTCTCCGTCAGTCTTTGGTTCTTTGTTGTTTTTTTAACATTTACTGTTAGTGCATATTGTTTCCATAACAATAAATTACAGCACAAGCAACTTTTTCCATTGTGCCATTTCTTAAATCATCTAGCATCTCTCCAGTATTTTTTGCCATTCCCATCCCACTCCCACTTTGCAATTTGTGCTTTGCTAATTTTGGACTTACTGGTATAAAAATTAACATCACCATCACCTAGTATGCGTCCACCCCAGCTCAAAGTGCCCTATCCTTCCTCTGAATTTTCACAATACTTGTCCATTCAACTTATTTTATAAATGCATTTGGGTACTATTAGTAATAATTTCCCTTATTTTCCCAACTAGATTATAAATTATTTGGGGGCAGTTATGTAAGATGGTTAAAGCTTGGGCTCTAACATCAGACAGGCCTGGGGTGATATCCCAAGTCTGCCCTTTGACTAGCTATGTGACCTTGGACAAGTTGCTTCATCTTGCCATACCTCACTTTCCTTATTTGTCAAATGAGGATGGTGTTAGTGCCTACATAATATAACATGGCACTCCCTCAGCCACAATATTTATCTCTCTCTTGTACAGATAAATGAAATACTATAGGAATTTGTGGATGGCTAGAAAAAAAAACTGTCCCTCTTCAGTATATCTTTCAAAATATATTGAGAAAAATTCATATGGCAGGAAATATGTTAGTCTCATTTTTTAATTCTATATAATGGAGTTTCAATCTCATCTGCCTAAGACCACTAATGAATCAGAGCCCACGAGAAGAGGTATTGTATGAGTATAGACTAACTGTGCTTACACTTCACCTCTGCCACTCATTATCTGTGAGACATATGATAATTTGCCTAAACTCTTTAAGCCTCAGTTTTCTCAAATGTAAAATGGGGATAATAACATTATGTATGTCATAAGGTTATTGTAAGGATTAAATGAATTAATGAATGTAAGTCATTTGGGACATTACCTGGCACAAAGAATTAGTTAGCAATTATTGTTATATTTGTACTACCCTTTCAAATATGCTATAGTTTCAATTTTGAGTCCTTGTGAAATAAAAAATGGTTTGTATACAGAAAAAAAAATACTGTAGGAAATCTCATAGAAGTGGTAACGATCAAAAAAATGCCTTCCTCCTCCGTAGGTCTAAGAAACACGGAGCGCCCAAAGCTTTAAAAGCCTATTCCTAAATTAGGTTTGCAGTTACTTACATTCAGTAGTCCACACCTTTTTCAGAGTGATACATTGAGCAACATTTTTATCAGTTCCTCTAAGAAGATAAGAATTACCATTCCAAATTATATTTATGATCCATTTATTCTCATAGTTGAAGACTCAGATCAAGCCCCACCTCTTGCAAGAAACTCAGCATGCCAGCTAGTGACTTTTTTGAGATCCTACAGTACTTTATCATCTATAGCAGGGTTTGGCAAAATACAGTCTCTGGCTAAATATAGCTACAAACCTATTCTTACACAGCCTGTAAATTAAGAGTAGTTTTTATATTTTTAAAGAATTATAAACAAAAATAAAGTCTATGTGACAGGATATATCATATGTGGTCTGCAAAAATCTAACATACTTACTTAGTGTTCCTTTACAAAAAAGTTTGCTGACCCCTCACATATAGCCCTCATTTGGCACTTAATCACATACTGTCTATAGACATGTCTTCCATTTACTCTTGTTGGTAGATAATGACTGTAATATTCATACCATTATTAGTTGCTTACACTGTTTCAGGCTCTATGCTAATTATTTAACTACATTATCTTATTTTACACTATAACCCTATGAGGTAGATAATATTTTAATTTCCTCATTTTATAGATAAGGAAACAGATTTAGAGTAGTATGTATCATGCCAGCATCACATGGCTAGCCATTCTTCGAATTTAAGTCTTACTCAAAAACTCATGTTCTTAGTACAGAGAACTATATTCAACGTCCTATGATAAAAAATGGAAAACAATATTTTAAAAAAGAATGTATATACAAATATATATGTATAACTGAATCACTTTGCTGCATAGCAGAAATTAAGACAACATTGTAAATCAATTATACTTCAATTAAAATTTAAAAAAACCTCACATTCTTTTTTCCTACTGTGGCCCACTGCTGTTTGCGTGTGTGTGTGTGTGTGTGTGTGTTCTCTTAAGTCATTTAAAATACATGCATATGTGTTTAAGCCTAGATTATAAACTCCTTAAAGGCAAAAGCCAAGTGTCTCCCACAAGGGAGAATGTTGCATATACAATGGCTGTCCAACAAATATTTACTAAATGCAAAAATAAATGCAGGTCAATGTTTAATCTTTTGCAGACCCACTGAGGGATATGTTATTAAAAAACATAATCACACATTCATAAATTAAGGATGTACCTAACATTTCATAGCTTTCTCTAAATCTCTAAGTAGATCTTTTGTTCAGACCTTTATTTTCCTATGCTAAACCGAATCACGTTATTATCCATAAGCTTCCTTCCCTCCTTCCTTCCTTCTTTCCTTCCTTCCCTTCCTTTTCCTCCCCCTCTTTAAGCATGCTGCTTGATCTATGTAGGTTAAAGTGGTGGACAAAATAAGCATGGCCTATGTTCTCATGTAAACTGTAATCTAGGTTCTTTGGTTCTTGTTTATATATATATCTTGAATGGATCACTTTCAAGTTCTAAAGCAGGTAAATTAGTTCTCATTAACATCCAGATGTTATCTGCAATTACCTTCCACTTGTGGTCCAGGTAAATTTGGCTTAAAAGGTCAGTTGCCATGTGAGTCTAATATACTCCTCTAGTATTGCTGCATAAACTGGGAATTTAAGTTTTAGCTAATCCTCTCTGGCTCTGATTTATGGCTTTTGCTGAATTTTCTTTTCTGCTATGCATTCTGCTGCTGCTCCTTTAGCACTGCCCAGTCCAACCAAATACCAGATATCACTGCTCCTCCTTCATCCTAATCCAACTTCCCATTTCCTCAGCTCACACAGTGGCATTTGTGCAAGCCAAGTGAGTAGAATAAACTTTAACTAGAGATCTAGAGGCAGTGATATTTGAACTTCCATTAAACAAACATAACCCAAATATAGCTCATACTCTCATGGATCCCACAGTCATTTTAGAAAACACAGATATATATTGCAGCATCATCTGTAAAATAAAAATAGTAAAAATAAATTTGCCAGTAAGGATTAGTTTAAAAAATCATGCTATACCCATATAATGAAATATTAAAAGTAATCATTTAAAAATTATGTGTGTGTTGGTTGGGAGAGTGGACAGATGCGTGTGTATCATGAAAGGATAGCTCATGACAGGTTATTTCTGTATACCTAGAACAATATTCTAAAAATGATACACCAAAATGTCATCAGCATTGATTTTAGGAGAGTGGAAGTGGGCAGAGGAGTAGATGTAAATAAGAGCTTCCACTTTTTATATCTATACATATCCTTATTTAAATGTTTATAATGAACACAATTTTATAATTAAAACATAAAAAAAACTAGGCCAAAGGGCCATCCAGTTGATATAAATTGATTATAAAATTATATTTTCATTTATTGAATTTTCACATAGTGGTTATATTTGTGCATAACAAGGCACTTTTAAAGTTTGGGGCTGGTTTTACCATTTTAAAGAAATGTCCAACTCATCCAGCAAATTTCATATCATCTATTAAAAATTAGATTTGGGAACTTTTATTAGATATGATATTCCAAGGTGGAAAATTAACCCAGACGTCAAATACCTAAGTTTAAGGACAAACTTGGTCTTAAAAAAGTTCCTCCATGTAAGAGACAAAATATTGTGAAAAGTAACAGCACTCAGATGAAAAAGAAGTCTCAATTGTTCTGTCAATAAAGGATAAGAGACTAATAGTAACTACCTGTTCTGAAATCATAATGCTAGCATGCAGCTCAGCTAATATTTAGGACAAATAGAACAAAAGGTTATAAATAGTTTAGGCCAATAAATCTTTATGTCAGTAAAAATGTTTTTGACTTGCAGAAGGCAATGCTGTTTTGCAACACTGCAGATGATCCCCTGCTGTCCAAGACAAGTTGTTAAAACGAGTAATTGCAGAAATCATTAAAATAGGGCAGTTTGAGATCATTGCTTGAATTTTAAAAACCTAACTTACAAACAAATATTTTCAACTCTCTTGGGTGAAATGCTTGAAAACTAAAAGAAACCTCCAAGAATTGGACATATTCAAGACTAAAATTACTTAGAATAGTAGTGTCACTGGGGGCAGCTGTCTTGTTTTATTTTCCATTTTATTTTCTGTAAGAACAAACAGAAATAAATTCTAACAAAGGTCAGAAAATCATCACACCTGCACAGAAACACATACGGAGAGGTTATGTTGTACGGTTAAGCTGGGGCACCGAATAAACAGAAACCCCATCAAAAATATTTTGAATAGAATTACCTTCTTATATAAACTATTTCTAGACATATTTGAGAATGCCTAAAACTCAGGAATTCCTCCAAGGATTTCCTTGCCTGATGACACCATTCTTCATTTAAAGGTTGTCCCTGAATACATATCCTGACCTAAAGAACACACGGAATTTATCATCCACTCTGACCACAGGGAAAGGGTAAACAACAATCTTAATTTTTATAGGAGGGAAAGAACAGATGACACAATTTTAGAAATATGAGGTGGAGAAGATGACAATAAGACAATAGTATAAGTTTATCTATATTTGGGAAATCAGCCCAAGTGCAGTATGTATTTTAACTCTCAAATATATTTTGTCTGTCAGTCCCTTAAGTCAGTGGTTCCCAAGTACACAAATTTACCCTCCTCCACAAAAAGACATTTGTCAATGTCTGGAGACATTTTTGGTTCACATGAACTCCCAATAGGATGGGGGTGGGGCACTGGCATTTAGTAGGCAGAGGCCAGGGATACTGCTAGACATCCTACAGGGCAAAGGGCAGCTCCCCACAACAAAGAATTGTCTGGTCCAAAATGACAATAGTGCTGAAATTGAGTAACCTTGCTTTAAATTATCCTCAACATGACTATGCCAGAAATCTCTAGAACAAAACGAAAAATTTCCATATCTCTCTAGGCTTCACGTCATAAATTAATCCAAGCTCATCTTCCTTTCATTGTTTTGCATCTCCTCTCTTTTCCGCTCCAGTTAGTTTCTGTATTATTTGACTTTGCATCTCGGCTCTCAACTTCTATAATTCTATTCCAATTTGAAATCTGACTTCAAACTGCTTCTTTTGAGAGGGAAAATACTTAGAAATGTTTTATTCTGATTCTTATCCTTGTGTTCTACATTTCAGTCACAAGCAAGAGATATTCTGCTTCCATATATTCCAGGCCTCGAGACTATTCTATCCCTACCAGAGTTGCAATCAACAATAGAATCTGGAAAACTGTCTGCCAGATAGAAAGACATTATAAACAATTAACACCCCAAAGTAACCCAAGAGGTTATATTTCATTGCAACAGAAAAGAAAAAGACAGAGCAAGAATAAAGGCACATATCTTTAATCAGCATAACAAATCAATTAAACCAATACAGTAGAACTCCTTTTAAAAATCTGGTGTTGGGATAAAGGAATAAGACCTCCTGCCAAGGTAACCGTATTATATCAGGCCTCTACTACACCAAGTCATCTTATTTTGGGATGAGGTCTTGATCCATGATACATCTAATAGTATGATGACAGGATGTTAAAACAGGTTTTCATTACATTACTAGAGGATAGTACCCTACCACTAAAACTCAAATTAAGAAAGTCATGATTCATATGAAAAAATAACATTAACAGAAAGAAACAAGATGAGTCTTGGATAGAGGCAGAAAAAGTATCTAAGGTATTGCTCTTTATTAATAAATCTTGCTATCTTCTCAGAAATGTATTTAAGTTCTGTAGGAAGGTTATTGACAAAGTTATTCTAGAAAAGGTAATAGGTGTTTCGGGGGGGAAAATATGTCTCCCACAGTCATGAATTTCCTGACTTCTAGTTTGGAATCAAAATTTAATTGAGGGTTGCTATGGGGAAATTTATATGTAAATATCAATTCACATTAGAACTAACAAAAGACATTGATCATGTCTCTGTTATAGAACTTCTCACATTGTATTACATAACCTTGATGTTGGCTTCCCAACACCTTCCAGACTTCCAACATTACTTCTTTACTGTATATCTAGCAAAAAGCAGGAGCTTGTCAAATGGCCACTCTAATCTAAACAGGTTAAAACTTTTGGTCTGCATTAATTGGATTAGCCTCTTTAGTCTCTGTTCCCTTCTTTATAGTCACTTCTTGGAACTCCTAAACCACTTCTCTCCTGATGGGACATTCCAATCTACACAAAGCATCAGCAGAGTTGGTGTAGGGCAAAACAACACTTCCCTTTAGGCCTGCACTAATTCATTCCTTGTAATTTGAACTACAAAAATATATAGGTATAACAGACTTTACTAGAGGTTTGAGAAGGGAAAAGGATTTTATATTATAGCTATACAAAAAATGAAACATTGAATATTATTGCCTTTTGCTTTTAAAATTCTTTAACTATCCTACCACTGATATTATGTCAGTGGACACATCCTTCTACAGGATCTGGCCTTCCCCCATGTTGGCTAACTTCTTCCTCTCTCTCTCTCCTATCTTATTTCTGCCCCCTCCCACCTCCACTTACAGCCCTATGTCACAATTTCTTACACAAAGGAGCTTAGCAATCTTTTCATGCCATGTTTGTCCCCAACTCACATTCTCAGACATTCAACCCTCCATTCTCAAGATCCTTACCAAGGAATTTCCCCAAAATACATATTTTTCCATAAGTGGAATCTGTATTCAGCTGTTTAACCATAGACTATGCTTACATTCTTCACTAGAATTATATTTATGCAAAATGCCTATGCATTAACACACAATGCCCTGAAACCATAAACAAAATGAAAAGACAACTTACAGACTGGAAGAATATATTTGCAAATGATGCAAACAACAAGGGCTTATTTTCCAAAATATACAAACAGCTCATACAACTCAATAACAACAGCAAACAACACAATCAAAAAAATGGGCAGAAGACCTAAACAGACAGTTCTCCAAAGAAGACATACAAATGGCCAATAAGAACAAGAAAAGATGCTCAACATTTTTAATTATTAGAGAAATGTAAATCCAAACTACAATGAGATACTACTTCACAGTGGTCAGATTGGCCATCACTGAAAAGCCTACAAATAATAAACGCTGGAAAGGGTATGGAGAAAAGGGAACCCTGCTATGCTGTTGGTGCGAATGTAAATTGGTATAGTCACTATGGAGAGCAGTATGGAGGTTCCTTAAAAAACTAAAAATAGAGTTGTGATATGATCCAGCAGTCCCACTCCTGGGCATATAACCAGACAAAACTCTAATTCGAAAAGATACATGCACTCCTATATTCATAGCAGCACTATTTACAATAGCCAAGAAATGGAAGCAACCTAAATGTCCATAGACAGATGAATGGACAAAGAAGATGTGGTATATATACACAATGGAATACTACTTAGCCATGAAAAAGAATAAAATAATGCCACCTGCAGCAACAGAGATGGACCTAGAGATTATCATACCAAGTGAAGTAAGTCAGAAAGAAAAAGACAAGTGATAGAAGAGAGGGGCATGAGCAAGGATGGAGATGAACAAAAGTCCAAAAATGGATGTGGACGACAGTAAGCAGAGTGATTTAGCTTGAGTGCAACTTCATCAAAAAGCATAGTGAGAGATAAGGTTGCCCAGGGAAGTAGGAGTCCGAATAAGCTAGAGTAGTTGTGTTCAAACTTCTTATTCATTTGCTTTGGTAAAAAAATTCCTGAAGGAGATGACAGATATCCATCAATAACAGAAACATACAACAGTAATTCTGACTTGGGACTGTCTATGTGGAGGACAGGTGTACACCACCCTAGAGCATACAATATTATCTACTGTGAAGAAGCTGAGTTACTTGTGAAAACAGTCTCTTCCACCTATGATAAAGTTGCCCACCCCTCCCCACACACAATATAATTGCACATTTGTCCTAGTATAATTGTCCTAGTCTGGAGTATCTTGATAATTGTTTCAAGAGTTTATATATGGCTCTTAAATATTATATTCAGGTGATAGTCATTCATTTACTCATTCAATGAATATTTATGGAGCAACTTCTATATGACAGACATTTTGCTAGATACTAGGGATATAGAGATAAAGAGACTGACTTCTGACCTCATGGAGCTTATGGTATAGTAAGGGAAATAGAAATTAATTAAATAACTCCCCAAATAAGTATTTTAGGTTAGAGCATATGAAACTGCCAATACTTGACCATTTTGACTAACATAAGCAGTAACTGCATATGGTCAACTTAATATAATGACATGATGTGATAACCATTATGAAGGAAGAGTAGAGGGAAAAACTAGGGCTTATAATAAGGGAACTTCATCTATTTTGTGTGTCAGAGAAAGTTTCCTTGAGAAAATGATGCTCAAAATGAGATTTGAATGATGAGTGGGCCCTTGACTAGTTGAAGTATGAGTATCCTCTCAGTACAGTTAAGAAAGCAAACCGGGTTGATGAGTTCAAGGAATCTGAGGACAAACACCTGATGGCCAG
This sequence comes from Catagonus wagneri, assembly GCA_004024745.2. Lineage (NCBI taxonomy): Eukaryota > Metazoa > Chordata > Mammalia > Artiodactyla > Tayassuidae > Catagonus > Catagonus wagneri. The sequence continues at coordinate 28,038,386 of PVHT020000015.1, read as the reverse complement.
ATAGTTACAATGGCACTGAATATCAAGAGCAATGAGAACCGTGATTCAAAACAAGGTATAATTCTTACACAAAGTTTTAAGCAGCAAGTATTACTGGAACCATTAGGTCTCAGGAAAATATATGCTCCAGAATTGAGAGTTAGATCATCCCAATGGTTTTAAAAGTAGGAGTTTCCTTTTTTTCAGTGACTATAAAGAAATCTGATTAAATTCCAAAAAATTCCATATCCAACATGCTATTCACACAAGAAGAGTTTGAAGCTACTTTTTTTTTATCAGCTCGCATTAGATTCATTTTTCATCTTGACAGGCTATTTTGTATTGAAGATCTAACACTAAAAATTCAGGGCGACATTTAATTGTCAAGTATTCTCTGGCAAAACTTGCTTGGGACAATGTACAAAGACTGCATTTTCATGAGGAAAAAAAACTACTATTTTGATGTGACTTTTTTCTCTTCCATCTTCATTTCAAGCTGTGGAATTTATTTTTCTCTGGTAAAGAGAACCACTTTATTTATTTCAAAGAAGAATTCAGCATTAGATAGGGCCCACCTAAGCATCATAGAAAAGATTTAGAAGTTGAGATACCAAGAAGACCTTGCTACAAAGTAGTCTTCAACACAACGTAGTTTCATAACAGAGCTATAGTACATTCCCAGTGCCAATGGTGATTCCACACAGAAAGGCTGGTCAAGAGAGCATTTCTAAACAAGTCCACATTGACAACTTCTAAGTAGCTATTAAGAGCAGCCACATCTAACTCTTGATGGTTTTTAACTTCTAGTAGCACATATACTCAGATGTAGGTTTTTATATTGCTTCGGATCATGTTTTAACATATTTCCTTTAACAAAATTTTTTAAACACACACACGTATAAACAATTACAGAAACAATTATTATGTGTATTGTACACCAGGGATTTTGGTTTTATATTGAATTCACTCCTCAAAATAACCTTTTGAGGTAGATGTTTTTATCCCCATTTTATAGGTGATAGCAATTAGGTTCAGAGAAGTTAAGACACTTGACCAAGATCACACAGTCAATAAATGTCTGAGGTAGGATATGAATCCAGGGCTGGCTTTTTCTAATACTGGTTTAAACCACACCAGCCCGATGTAGAGAGGTATATCTCTACATACCTTAAGTCCAGGAACTTCTGTAAAGCTTCAGAGTACCGAGATTTAAGGGGTCAAAAATCACCACAGATTTCCCCAAGCTATATAGTAGATCCTTGTTATCAATCGATTTTTGTATACAGTAGTTTGTATATGCCAATCCCAACCTCCCAAACCATCCCTCCCCCAACATTTCCCCTTTGATAACCATAAGTTTGGTTTTGAAACTCAGTGATAGCCTATATGGGGAAATAGTCTGAAAAAGATATATATGTATATTTATGGCTGATTCACTTTTCTGTACACCTGAAACTAACACAACATTGTAAGTCACTGATAGTCCAATAAATTTATTTTTTCAAAAAATCTCCATAGGATAAACTAACCTGTTAGCACATTCCTCCAAAACTAAAAAGCTCTCTCCTGGTGTGTAATTAGAGACCTTAAAAGTCGCATCAAACATCACAGTCACTTAAAATATATATGATAAAGCTAAATCCTCTGCCTATTGAGGATAATAATTATTATACCACTGAAGAAATATTATTGTTCTTAGTAACAGAATTCCTTCTTTAGCAAGAGACCTGCTTATTTGATGGGGAAAGGGGCAATAGGGAGTGGGGTGGGGATGGATGGAGCACAAAAGCAACCACAAAAGCAAAAGTTACCCTTGTGAAAGGGTAACCCCCCACAAAAGTCATGCTTGAATGTTTGCAGAGCTGTTTTCTAAGAAGACCAGACTGGGTGATCTATAAGGACTTTGTTTTGCTAACTGGGAAAGAACTTTGGGAAAAAATTGAGTTACTCAGGCAACAGGGAAGATTTCAGAGTCCGTGAGAGGGAAGAGAACAAAACAGAGAAGTGAGGCAGAGGACTGCCAGGTAGAACATTTAAAAAGAGAACAGAGAGAGAACACAGGTAATTTTAAATTAAATCTGCTGTGTGGTACAAAATAAAATTTTCTTCCCCATCAACCCATGAACAGCAGTAACAACAAAAACTGCTAATGTTTACCGATCGCTTACACTGTGTCCAGCTTTTAACATGCATTATGTCATTTGATCTTTATTACAATCCTACAAGATAAGCACTTCCATTATCCCCACTTGACTATGAGGAAACTGAGGCTTAAAGAGGTTAAATACCTTTGCCCAAAATCACAGGCAGGAAGTAGCTGAATCAGGATGCATACCCTGATCTACTTACTTCCAAAGCCCACGTTACTGGCAAACAAGCCAAATAATGGAAAGCAGGAAGAAGCAGGAGGGGATAAATCCCTTTCCACTTTCTCCTCTTTCCTATAGTCTCTAATTCTGTTCGAGAAAATCTTGCATTGCATTGTACTAGAGAACAATTTGTTTTGCATTTAACAAAAAGCAACCAATTTCATTTCTGAAAAGTCTGTTTATAGGCCCCTTTTAAATCTTCACATCTTATGAAACCTCTCCACAAATAAGGCAAGTACCCTTGAAGGAAAACCATATATTAAAAAAAAAACTAAACTAAATGGAAATTCAGAATACATTCATACCTCCACAGATTGAGTTCATTAGCATATTTTTCGTATGCACAAAAACAACTAGCCATTGAGGTCCTGCTGTTTCTGGAACAGTGATTTGGAAAACACTGATTCTAAAAAGGACAAGAAACAAACCCCAGCCCTTCAGAGTCAATTAGTGTTTACATATGTCAAAGCTGCAAGACTTTCAATTTAGCTAACACAAAAGGATCACTATGTAAGTCACCAGAATGAATGAATACAGTTTAGCTGAATATGGTGTTAACAATGACAATGGAAATTTATTAATTAACAAGCCATTTAAACTTTGTGGATTTTGAACTTTAAAGTGAATTCTAACCTTTGATTTTAGGGTTCCTTGACTCTTAGGCAATAGCTTAGTTTTTTTTTTTCCGCCTTTTAAAGAGTAGAAAATTGGTGAGATCGGATAGTTCTGATATAAGAGCACTGAAATAATTAGTGTCCAACTACTGTATAAAATAAATGATTAACAAGAACCTACTGTATAGCACAGGAAAATCTACTCAATAGTTTTTAATAACCTATGTGGGAAAAAGAATGGATGTATTTATATATATATGACTAATTTTGCCATACACTTGAAACTAATACATCACTGTAAGTCAAATATACTCCAATAAAATTTTAAAAAATAGTGTACAAAAGAAATATGTACTTTAAAATTCTCTATTACTCTCAACATACAAAAAAGAAAAACTTGACATTTTTCCCCTCCAAGGACATAGTTAAAAGTTATATCCAGGAGCAGTTACTGTGGATACAGAAAAAAAGATCCAGAAAGCTAAATACATCATAGTGGAAGAGCTGATAACCAAAGAATCAGGATCACAGATTTTATAAAGGCTGGTAGGTACATAGGGATATTCTAGGCTAACCTCTTTGTTTTATAGCTGAAGAAACAGGGAATCAGAGAGTAAGATGATTCTCCAAAGATCATAAAGCTAGATAGTGTGGGTAATGAATGAGATCTAAGTGGGAAAGTGGCAAGAGGTGGTATGAAAAATCAAGCAAGTATGGAAGCAGCAAGAGTATATGAAAAATCAGAAAAAGGCTAGCTCATGCAGGGCTTTGTAGACTGTGCTAGAGTTTAGATTCTAATTGGAAAACTAATGTTTTTAATCAGAGAAGCGAAATATTAGACTTATATTTTAGAGAAAACATCCTGGAGGAAGTTGGAAAACATGTCTCAGAGGATTAAACTCAAGGAAAGAGATCAGTTAAAACACTATAACAATTTGCCTTGTGAAAAAAAAAGAAAAAAAAAACAAGAAAACAACTCACAAACAAGGAACAAGGGATGAAAGAATGGAATGACAAGAATGGATGGAGAGACAGAGAACAGGAAACATAGTCACATCCCTGGGATAAATCCCACTTGACCATAGTGTACAATCCTTTTAATGTATTGTTGGATTTGGTTTGCTAGTATTTTGTTGAGGATTTTTGCATCTACGTTCATCAGTGAAATTGGCCTGTAATTTTCTTTTTTTGTGGTATCTTTATCTGGTTTTGGTATCAAGGTTAAGAAGACATTTTTTAAATTCAGTGGATGGCAGTTCTCATGAAAGAAATCAGTCTTTTCAAAATCTTATTGAACACTTATATATAGCTTACTATGCACCAGACATTGTTTTTAGTATTTTACAAATTTTAATTCATTAATTCTTACAGTAAAAATGAATAGTATAATTATGTATATTTTACAAATAAGGAAACAGGCATAGTGAGGTTGAGTATCTTGCTCATGGCCACACAGCCAGTGAGTAGAAAATCCCAAGGTTTGAACCCACGCTGGCTAGACATTGTCCATGTGCTTACCATCTCATGCCATACACTATGTTATCCTTTGACACCTCCTTTCTGATCCACCTAATTTGGTCACCAACTATTGTTGAGTGTAACTTCTACCTTATTAATAAACTACAACTATGTTTCCTGTTCTCCGTCCCTCCATCCACTGTTGTCATTCCATTCTTCCATCTCTTCTTCCTTGTTTGTGAGTTGTTTTCTTATCAAACAATGAAATTAGAACACTTCCTAACACCATACACAAAAATAAACTCAAAATGGATTAAAGACCTAAATATAACACCAGATACTATAAAACTCTCAGAGGAAAACATAGACCAACACTCTCTGACATAAACCATGGCAATATCTTCTCAGATCTGCCACCTAGAGTAATGACAATAAAAAACAAAAATAAACAAATGGGATGTAATTAAACTTAAAAGTTTCCGCACAGCAAAGGAAACCCTAAACAAAATGAAATGAAAATCCACAAAATGGGAGAAAATATTTGGAAATGAATTGACTGACAAGGATTAATCTCAAAATTTATAAACACCTCCTATAGCTCAATACCAAAAAGACAAACAACCCCATCAAAACATGGGCAGAAGATCTAAACAGACAATTCTCCACAAGAAGACATACAGATAGCCATAAACCAAAAAACACATGAAAAGATGTTCAACATTGCTAATTATTAGAGAAATGCAAATCAAAACCACTATGAGGTACCACCTTATACCAGCCAGAATGGCCATCATCAAAAAGTCTACAAACAATAAATGCTGGAGAGGGTGTGGAGAAAATGGAACCTCAATACACTGTTGGTGGGAATGTAAATTGGTGCAACCACTGTGGAAAACAGTATGGAGATTCCTCAGAAAACTCAAAATAGAATTACCATTTGATCCAGCAGTACCACTTCTGGCCATCTATTCAGAGAAAACCAAGACTTGAAATGATATGTGTATTCCAATGTTCATTGCAGCACTTTACACAATAACCAAGATATGGAAACAACCTAAATGTTCATTAACAGAGGAGTGGATAAAGAAGGTGTGGTACATATACACAATGGAATATTACTCAGCCATTAAAAGGAAAGAAATAATGGCATTTGCAGCAAAATGGATGGACTTAGAAATTATCATGCTAAGTGAAGTTAGTCAGACAGTGAGATACCAACATCATATGCTGTCACTTACATGTGGAATCTAAAAAAAGGACACAATGAACTTCTTTGCAGAACAGATACTGACTCACAAACTTTGTAAAACTTATGGTTTCCAAAGGAGACAGGTTGCGGGTGAGGGGATGGGATGGGAGTTTGGGATGGAAATGCTATAAAATTGGGTTTTGATGATCATTGTACAACTATAAATGTAATAAAATTCATTTAAAAATGTCTTCTTAAAGGCAAGAATATAAGGAAATATTATGTAAAACATAATATCATATGTATAGTAAATATGTTAATTTTGTCTATTAGCGTTCTTTCCTTGAAGGGGCTATATAATCCACAATATAAATGGTTCTGGTGGAACTATTAATCATAGTGTCTGACCCTTTAACCATATTGATGGGCATGTGACCTAGACCATACCAGTCATGACATCTTATTCCTTATTCAAGGATAAGCCCATGACCTAAACATGAGCAATCAGAGTTCCTATATGAAATTTTCTATATGCACACCAGAAGTGAGAAAAACTCTTGATGAGTTACAACCTCTGAAAGTGTAGGCTTAGAGAACCCTATAGCCATCTTCCTCATCACACGCAGAGAGCTTCTCCAAAAATGATACTGATGCACGGACAGAAATAGAGTCCCAGATCTAGTAGTAACTGATATCTGCCTTTGGGTTTCCCAATTATGATTCCCAATTACTTTTGTGTTTAAACTAGCTTGAATTGAGTTATTGGAGACTTTTTAACCACAGAGTAATAATAAGTACAATATGCTTAAGGTAAATGTTCAAGGGGATTTGTTAAGAGTCTTGACTTTAATTAATTAGCATAATTTTACATATGACACAGATATCCACAGAATTCAGAGAAAAGAGAAAAAATATATCAAAGTAGGGTGATGATTTTAAAATGTGGTATCAGAAAAATTAGACAAATCACATAATATACAAAAGCTATCTAAACTTACATGTAAGAAGAGAACAAACAAGAGAAGACTAAATGGAAATAAAGGGACAGATATACCCCAAGAAGAAGAAAAAAAGTTAAGGGAATTTAGCAACAGTTCTGGACATCATCTTGTCTTAGGGCTTGTTTGAAAAGAACAGAGTAAGGTAGAGATTTAGATATGATGACACTGTCTTAAGGAACCAGAGCTATCCAAAGCTTGATGTCTAATCAATGATTTGCTGGAGCAAAAATGAAAGAGAAGTTGAGAATATTGTGGTATCATCAGAGCATAGCCCTAAGATATACACTATAGAAAAGAGCTAAACAAGATCTAAGATGGGTGCATAGGTATACTTTTGAAAACATCAGAAATGCATCCTTGGATTAGACAAAATGATTATCCACCTGCGACTCCAAGGGAAAGAGACATGCAGAAACAGGTTGATAACATGTTGCCTGCAAAAGGTTACAGAGCTGCATTTAATGGCCTTTCACAGGCCTGCTATGGATCTAGGACTTGAAAATGGCCTGTAAAGAATCTGTTCACTTGAGGAAAACCAAAACCTTCAGAAAAGGTTTCAAATGATATCTGGCTAGATGCTTCTAATGCAACCTCTCCCAGAGTAGTCAGAAAAAGGAAAACAAAAGCAAAAACAAAACAGACAATGCTATGTAATGCTGAGACAAAAATACAACCACTACTAAATTTGTGGAGATATTATTATTCAACCATAGATTTAAAAAGTTACAGATGGATTTTGATGACATTAAGCTAACCGAAATGTCAGACAAAGACAAAAAAACCATATGATCTCACATATATGTGGAATCTAAAAAAGTCAAATTCATAAAAAGAGAGAGTAGAATGGCCATACCAGGGGCTAAGAGCAGGTGTGGGGGGTGGGGAGGGGAGGGGGCAAGAACAGTAGAGATATTGTTTAAGGGTATAAACTTGCAACTAGTAGACAAATAAGTCCTGGATAACTAATGCACAGTATAGTGACTATAAACAACAATACTGTGTTATAATTATCAAACTTGCTAAGAGACTAGATCTTTTTTTCATACAAATTTAAAGGTTACAGTCCATTTATAGTTATTACAAAATATTGGCCATATTCTCCATGTTATAAAATACATCCTTATAGCCTATCTTACACCCAAAGATTTGTGCCTCCCATACCTCCATCCTTATACTGCCCATTCCCCTTTCCCCACTGGTAACCACTAGTTTGTTCTCTAAATCTATGAGACTGCTTTCTTGTTTTTGTTTTTAGATTTTGCATATAAGTAGATATCATACAATATTTATCTTTCTCTGTCTGACATTTCATTTAGCATTATGTCCTCCAAGTCCATCCATGTTGCTGTAAATGGCAAAATTTCATTCTTTTTTGTGGCTAAGAAGTATTCCATTATATATATATACCACTTATCCATTTATCTGTTGATGGGCACTTAGGTTACTTCCATATCTTGGCAATTACAAATAATACTGCTATGAACATTAGGGTGCATGTATCTTTCCAAATTAGTGTTTTTGTTTTGTTTTGTTTTTTCTGATATACACCCAAGAATAGAACTGCTGGGCCATATAGTTCTACTTTTAGTTTTTTTGAGAAACCTCCATACTGTTTTCCACAGTGGCTGCACCAATTTGCATTCCCACCAACAGTGTACAATGGTTCCCTTTTCTCCACTCCATACTCTACTCCACAACTAAGAGACTAGATCTTACTTATTTCCACCACAAAAAAAAGAAATAATCATGTGACATGATAGAGGTGGTAACTACAGCTAAAATGGAAATCATATTAAATATGTAAATGTATCAAATTAACATTTTGTATACCATAACTTTATACAATGTTACATGTTAAATATGTTTCGATTTTAAAAAAAGAAGACAATTCAAGAAATAATCAAGGAGAAAAAGCATAGAGCCAAAGACAGGATCGCCTTAGGCTGGTGCTTGCTCTTGTTTTTTTGCTCGATCTGGCGCTCTTGCGCGCGCGCTCTCTCTCTCTCTCTCTCTCTCTCTCTCTCTCTCTCTCTCTCTCCCCCCTCCCTCCCCTCCCCCTCTCTCATATGACCTATCCCACTACACAACCATTTGCTCTCAGTAGGCTAACTTGCCTCCCACTTCACAGAAAATGGAAACCAACAGGAATAAGATAGGGGACTCTGTTATTTTCCAATGACTATTTTTGTAATTTTTCTTGCATTCACACCCATCCTTTTCTTCTACCTTCTTACTACACAAAAGAACTATCTTTTCTGTCTAAGGCTAATATTTTCATTCATTCTTTGTATCTCATCTTCTCTCAGAAAATATATTAATTTCACTGTCCTCTTACTCTCCTTTATCTTTAACTTCTTTCTACTAGATCCTTTGCACCAGCATTTAAGTAAGCTCAATTTAATCCTATCTTAAAAACATAACTCCCCAAGCTTCTCCTGTTGTTTTGTTATTTCTCTCCTCCAGGTCACAAACAAACTTATTGGAAGAACTATTTATAACTCCTATCTCCGTTCCTAATCTATACTCAGTACCCCATTTTAACATAATTTGGTTTCTATCTACAGTAATTCACCAAAGCATCTCTCACCAAGAACACCTAGGAGTTGCTTATATTCAAATGCCTATTTCTCAGTCATTATCCACTTGTGCCATCAAAGCATTTGTTGAAAAATCCTTGTTCCTAGAAATACTCTCTTCCTTTAGTTTTTCTGCTACTCTTTTCACCAGGATTCTCTTCCTTTTTCATCTCCTGGTGTTCCTCTAGATTCTGTGCTGGGTTCCCTTTTTTTTTTCTTTTTTTTTTTCTACTACATTTTCAGCTGGTGGGAAATCTCATCCACTCTCATGTTCTCAATTGTCATGGATATACTGAAGACTCAAAAGTCTCTCTCTCTATCCAAGTTCTTTTTCCTTTGTTTGGAATACATATATTCAACTTCCTATTAGGCATCACTATTTGGATGTAAAAGAGACATCTCATTCACCACATATCCAAAATCACATTTATTGTTATCTCCTGCTAAAACCTCATTACTGAACTCATATTGTTAACTATTTACTTAGAACTTCCACAGGTTAGAATATCCAACAGGCATTTCAAATTCAACATAGCCAAAACAGAACTTTTGATTCTCTTTCCCAAGCTTAATACTCTGTGAGTCTTACATCGCTTCATAAAATGTTCCATCTACTCAGTAGCCCAAACCGAAAACACAGATTTCCTTCTTACAGCCTTGATTTCCCATATTCCCTCATGGAAGTCAATTTAACTTTATAAACATTCTTTACGAAAATATTTTATTTACAATAACACTTCCATATTTTTAATTAAAACATCTATCCTAACTTCCTAATTAAACTGATTGCCCATGCTGGTTAATCACAATTTCCTGAATATTTAGCCAAAAAATGACCACCATCTTCATTTAATCAAAGAAATGGTCTCTGCAGCAAAATATCCACGAGTCCACTAATTGGGATATATGACATTGAGAAAGCTGAAGCTGAGTGTATAAAGTACACTGCACAAATCAAAGACAAAAGATCTAGCTTCAGGTTCAGCCCAATCATCTGTGCTATTATAGTAATAAAGATTTTGTTTATAGATATCTTATTAGCTAATCTCATCACCTCTACATGCAAACTTTCCCAAATCTGTCATCTCTTCTCCAACCCCACAGGCATCGATCTAACCCAAACCACCGTATTTTTAAAAATTTTTGCTTGGATCACTGTAAAAGTATCTCAATGGTCTCATTCCTGTCTTTGAGTTTTCCTCCTGAATTTTACTCTCTACAAAATAGCCAGAGCTGGAGTTCCTGCTATGGTGCAGTGGGTTAAAAAGCCGACTGCAGTGGCTCAAGTCACTGCAGAAGCACGGGTTTGATCCCTGGCCCTGCACAGTGGGTTAAAGGATTCAGCATTGCCACTGCTGCAGCTAGGATTCAATCCCTGGCCTGGAAGCTTCCATATGCCAAGGATACAGCCATAAAAAAAAAAAAAAAAATGCCAGAGTAGATTTTCCAGAGTAGTCAGATCGCACTACTTCCCTGCTCTAAAGCTTTCAATAGCTTACCAGTACACTTGGAAAAATATTCAAAGTTGTTGCCATGGACCACATAATCTCTGCCTACCCTTCTACTTCATCTCTTGCCATTGGTCTTCATCCCCTACATATAAGCTATGAAGGGAATCAAGATCTATTTAGGAATTATAACCAGAGTGTTCTCTATGATAAGAATACCAAATATCCTGATATGAGTTACAAAGTTTTGGTACAGCAATAATACCTAATACATGAATATTATTATAAGGATTTTAAAGTATTTTCACATACATTAACTTACTAAAACCTCACAGCATATGAAATAGGTGGAAAAAGTTTCATTACCCCCACTTTACACTTTATAAAACTGAGACAAGACAGATAATACTAGGAGTTCCCATCATGGCTCAGTTGAAACAAATCTGACTAGCATCCATGAGGACGCAGATTCGATCCTGGCCTCGCTCAATGGATTAAGGATCTGGCGTTGCCATGAGCTGTGGTGTAGGTCGCAGACACGGCTTGGATCTGACGTTGCTGTGACTGTGGCATAGGCCAGCAGCTACAGCTCTGATTTGACCCCTAGCCTGGAAACCTCCATGTGCTGCGGGTGCGGCCCTAAACAGACCAAAAAAGAAAAAAAGAGAGATAATACTAGAACTAGTTTTCCTGACTCCCAGCCAAGTCCTATACTACACTGCATTATAGGCCCATGGAAACGTGGAACTCACTCTTATTTATACCACATATCACGCTTATTTAGATGTGTCTACTGTTAGTGAGTCATATATTCTGTCTTTTTTCTTGAGACTTGCATTGCTATGGAGACTTGCAAGAAACCATAAGCTTTATTGCCAAAAAAAGAAAAAGCAATTCCTCTAAGAATAAAGGGAAACATGAAAACTTATTTAGCTAGAATTATGTACCAGCAGTAGGAATTTCTTCCCCTGACCCCACCCAACAAAAGTTTTCTGTGTTACTTTCCTATTTTACTTTTGGAAACGAGATAAAAATGCCCATGTTTAATATTCTAGGATTATACAACACCATATAGCCTCACTGTATTATGACCATCTCCAGGGCAATAGCCATGTGTTACTCATCATGGCACCTCCAATACAGTGCCTAACACAAAGAAAGTTCCAAATATCTCAGTATTGAGTAATTACAAATGTGCACTTCATTCAGCTTAAGTATTTACCAATACAAAAGAGAAAGAGAAATCAGATTGTCTTGCCTATTCAGTGAATGTATTTGCCCATATCCGTATCATTGTGCTCATCAAATGATCAAATGATTTCTTCTTTCTATAGACATTCATTGAATTTTAACCAAACTACTTTCCTATAAGTTAGCTCTCCTACATTTTAATATGCTGTACCATGACCAGAAATGTTTCCTAGGTATAACAGAGACTGCTAAACATCTCCTGGTATCCATTCTTTCCTGCTCTCAGCTTCTGCTGGGAACTCAGCTAGAAACTATATTTCTCAGTCTGCCAGCAATTAGGTATGCCCACATTGCTAAATTCTAGACAATGGGATGTGGGCAGAAGGGCAGTGTGCAACTCCTGGGTCATTTTCTTAAGGTCAAAGCTGCTTAATCTGATAGCCCTGGACTGTTCTGTGAGAGAGAAAATTACTTCTCTTGTAATGGAACAACTGTTTTGGACTCTTTATTATAGCAGCTCAGCCTATTCCCTAACCAATAGACTAGATCACTTTAGCTGATAAGACATATTACAAAGCCAAAATGTATCACCTTATATGAGGACCAATTTCAACTTGAAAGTATCTATTTTATTTATTTATTTATTTTGTCTTTTTGCCTTTTATGTAGAGTCACATATGGAAGTTCCCAGGCTAGGGGTCTAACAGGAGCTGTAGCCGCCGGCCTTTGCCACAGCCACAGCAACAGGGGATCCGAGCCGCATCTGCAACCTACTCCACAGCTCATGGCAACGCCGGATCCTTAACCCACTGAGCAACGCCTGGGGTCAAACCCGCAACCTCATGGTTCTTAGTCGGATTCGTTAACCACTAAACCACGAAGTGAAGTCCCCGAAAATATCTATTTTAAATGGACTTGGAGATAGTTAGGAAATGACAGCCCAAATGTTTAGTGTTTCAGAATATGGATATTCAGAGCCTATTAAATAGCCTCTAAGAGTACACTTTACTCAGTTGTTGACTGCTTCGCTTTTATGGTTGCTTTAAGTAGGTTTCTCTTAGTATTTACTAAACTGCTTTCCATAGATCACTAAAATCCCACATGAAGTAAATAAGCATTGTTCATTTGCCAAACACTCATGCTTAGATGCACATACATAAAGGGGGTGGAATAATGATATAAAAAGAAAGGAGGATCCTGTTGTCACACTTGAAAAACTCTTGGTTAAGCAGGTTTATTGACTATAGTATTTCTCAGACCCTTTAATATGCTTTCATACCCTACTAGCTTGGCTCTTTATTACCATACGGTAATGAGCTGCCTATGAGGATAGATAAAATGTAAAATCCATTAAACAATGTCCCAAGCTCATTTGAATTTATTTAAAAGTGAGATACCTTCTCCACTTCACTAGAGACCTTACCATTACTTAAAATCCTACTTTTGGACTCCACAAAACTGTAACCTTCTTAGTTCCTAAAGGCATTTGTAATCTCTGATTTAAACAACAAATTCCAGATTTAAATCTAGACTCCTTGACTTGGCTTGAGCCCTGGGACAATTTACTGCCTAGGAAAATGTCCATTAGAGCTCATGAAACCAACGTGAGTGCTCCTCTTTGAATGCCACCTGATAAAATGTGGATAAGTCTAGCTTTCGGCACTAAATACTCCCTTATTTGGTCATTTCACTAAGAAAAAGGGTATATTCTGAATACAGTTTCTTGGCATGGAAAAATAATTCCTCTATTTCGTTACCAAGAAATAAAGAGAAGGGCTTCTTGCTATAGTTTTCCATACCACCAAATTTGCTTCAGATTGCTATTGCTTCAAAATCATCAACTCCAATGAAGCAAGCTAGCTAGAATTTGCTAATACAATAAAGCTGCCTTTGGGGAATTACAGAAGGAGGCTGAAAGGAAAAAAAGAGCTCAGCCTAGTCATTGAAGCAGCAAGGATCTTAGGTATTTGTGATTTCCATCCCACTTAATAAACTTTAAACAAAGATATGATGGTATTGGTTATCATTTATATTAAGCAGGCTAGAGAATATCATGTTCCAATTATATGCTTCAGAGCAGAATGACTGCTATGAATCTATGCTCTTAGCCAATATTGATCAGCGACACTTCGCAAAAACAACAATCAAAAACGTGCCATCAATGAGGGAGTTTACATGAGACAAGAAAAACGATACCACGTTTCACTCTTTCTAGTCAATGAGGATGTTCCTACTTCTTCCCTGCCCTTCACCTTCACATTTTATAAAAAGAAAAATGAAATGTGTTTCAAAATAGTTGAGAGAAAAAAACCTTTGGGGTAAAGTCCTTAAGTATATTTTGGAGGTCATTATGGTTGGTAATGGAATGAAAAGGCATGATCCACTGCTAAACTTCTTACTTTCAGGAAATTATAGGCTGATTGCCACCCAGACTTACTGATTTGTACTTTTCAACTAATCCCCACACTTTGGAAACTGCATTAAGTGAAGAACTCGTTGGCAACTCACTTTCAGGAAATGTGTGGATTTCTCCCAAACAGTTAATTATAAAAGTACAGTATATGACCTATATGATGCATAAGTAATATGCTTTCTCACGACAATCCTGACAGTATCCCACTTTAAGCTCTTTTTAACATAATGTTAAAAATGACCATATAAACATAGTCTGAACATAGTTTTCCATGTCCACACAGAATACATACTATCTACTGTGGTCTATTCCTTTCAGTCAAAAAATTTGTTAAGTGAAATTATAGAAAGAATCCAATTTCTTTTCAGATTCTATTCTTAGACCTTCTGAAAAAACATTCATATGTATGTGAATTATTAAAGACAAAGTTAGTCTAGATTTGCTTCACTTATCTGAAGGTATAAATGCAAAATAGTACTTACTGAAATTTAATACAATGACAAAAATAAATATTTTGATCTACCAAGGCTGCATAGTGTATATATGCTCTCAAATGAACAGAGTGAAATCAGAACCTTGACAACTAGCTATTTCATGGACCCTTGAGTTTTGTGATTTTGTCATTATAACAACTTGACTTTTCCTGTGCAATTTTGATGTTTAAAAAAGATCACATTTGTAATCATTAGCAGTTACTATTTAAACAGGAGGCATTAATAGGTGGTCCAAGAAGGCAGAAAATTGAAGTCAGGGAGGTCTAGTAATAAAACTAGGCAAATTTCCATGACATAGGTGAAACAAGGTATTACAAAGGTGGAAAGGGAGGGTAGTCACATAATAGGCAAAGATCTAGTTAGGGCTGCCTCATTGCACAGCTCCAGGGGCACCATTCACATTACAGTCTGCACAATGGTATCTCCTGGAGTTGTGCAGTATACAGCTTGCATGGCCATATGCAGCAGTCCTGAGTCCTAGGTACATAAACTGGTTGTGTCAGAGAAATCAGGTAGCATTTATCAAGGAAATGAAGTTCTGGGACAGGATTCTAATCTCTGGGAATACATAATGATAAAAATAATGTAAGAATAGAATTTCAAAGGAATGTGAGTACTTGGCAGAGGACCAAGCACAGGAAAAAATAGGGGCCTACTTATGGGTGTGGGAGAAGGAGGTGGGGACCTACTTGGTCATAGAAAACAAAGCAAGGAAAGTCTCAGTCATTGTACAAAGTTAAAACGACATTCTCAGCAAAAGCACGTAGAGTTGAACTATTGGCCAACAGTTACTTAGGTTCCCTTTACTAGAGAACAGGACTATTGCCAGAATTTGTGGTAATTTAAAACCATTGATGGTATATAAATGACCTCTCCTTTGGAGTTCAGCTGTACTTAAGGGCAGAATTGAGTCAGTCTTTTAACATACAAGCTCCCCTGTTTGATGCCTTGCTCTGTAAACAATGCTAAAATATAAAGGTTGTCTAACACCAAATTATGCATAAAAGTGAAAAAGTCATCCAAATACAGAAATGGTTGATCTGCTCTATGCCAAAGACCTGTGTGTTTCCAAACATCGTGAGAGAGAAAGAAATGTTTGGATGATTAAAATATTATTTGCTACAGGAATTATTTAGCTATAATAACTCTCCATCCCCACATTTAACCTGTTGCCTAATTCAAACCAGAGATATTTTATGTTAAAGCACTACTCAATTATATAACTTTTTATACCTGGAAAAAGAAGATGTTTAAGGCCTTTTTCTTCATACAAGTTATGAGTTTTTACATGTCTGACAAAGCACTAGGGAATTACTAAAAGAAAGCATAGCTAGGCAAAATAATTTTTGCCAAATACCACCACTCTGGCTAAATATTTAAAATTAACTTTATTTGCATGAAGGCATTAAAATAAATCTATAATGTTTAAGAACTATAAATTCAGGTTCACAGACCTATGTGTAAGATGTTATATCAGAGTAAGCACGTTCAGTATTAAAAGTTGTGTAGTTTTTGATGAATAAACATTCTCATGCAATGGTAAATCAGAACCCGAAAAGTCCATGTTTTGTATTGTGCACGCTTAAAGATAATGATGTTGGGATTTAGGGAAATGGTGATTTCATTAAAGAAGTACAGAAAGTGAAGAAACTTCTTTAAGGTTAGGAATGGGGATTTAGGAATTTAATTTTCGATATACTGAATTTGAAGTGGCGTGGCATACAGAAAGCTAGTTTACAACAAGTGGTCAAGCATTTAGAGTACCTAAATTCAAATCCTAGCTCTACAACTTACTAGTTTATGTGAACTGGGAAAGTTATGAATCCTCTCTGGAGTTACTTCATCTTTATAATAAGGATAATGAATGCACCTACCTCACAGAGTTATTGAAAGAATCAAATGAGTCAGTATATGCAGATCACCTGGAACAGTGCCAGGCAATGCTCAATAAATAATTTGTCTT
Organism: Catagonus wagneri; assembly: GCA_004024745.2. Lineage (NCBI taxonomy): Eukaryota > Metazoa > Chordata > Mammalia > Artiodactyla > Tayassuidae > Catagonus > Catagonus wagneri. The sequence continues at coordinate 28,021,691 of PVHT020000015.1, read as the reverse complement.
ATTGTTATTGAGGTGGCCTTTGCTGTTTTTGCCTTTGCTGTCGATGCTATTACATTTACAGGGAAATTTCAGCAGATATTTATAAAAGCAGAAACAGACTGGGAAAAAGATTTGGACCTGGCAAAAAGGTTTGACATGGTATTGATGAGTTTCAGGAGCATAGATTTAGTAGAATTGTGGGAAGAAGTTTCTGATAAAATGCATTTAAGTTAAAGGTTGAGGAAAGGCTGGGTTGTAATGATAGAAAGTCAATCTGTAAAGAGAAGTTTAGTTGTAAAAGGAAGCAAAGAAATAAAGAGGAATCTAGAAAGGGCAGTAGGGTCAAGTAAAGATGATTTTCAGGAGAAAGGAAATCTGTGGGAGAAGCCATGACCTGTTAGTCACTATTTCAGGAAGTCCCATCTGCTCTCTTAGCTCAGGCAACATATTTTCTTTCTCCTTCCTTTTCCCAGCTTATACAATCAGGCCTAATGATTCAGCAGCTTTTAAACTCAATTATTTTCCTAACTCTTTCTCCCGATTTTGTGCTCCAATATCTCCCTTACTTGTTTTGTTAATGGGCTTCTCTTCGCCTCAAACAGTGTCAGGAGGGGCTATGTAATTTTCACAGAGGGCACAATTGTCCTCAAAGAGAGAACAAACAAACGTTCTAATTTCCTCTGCATCTGGACTCAGCATGCTCTTTTGATGACCTACTCTCTGAAGTAAATTTTCCACTGTGGCCTCTAATTTTGTGCATAAGAGTCTTCTCAAGGTTGCAATCTAGTTGCAGGTGCAAAAAAATAAAAAAATGCCTATGAGGGAAAATATTCTAAATGGAATCTATGGCTCATCAAGCTATCTCCAACTTTTCTTATTTACTTAAACACTGATTTTGTTTTCTTCACAGTATAAAATACACACTATGACAGCATGGTAGCTGTACTCATGACAAGGACAAAGCTGCCTGATAGTTTCAGGGTGGCTTTCATGAGATCAGTATGTTTCAGTGGAATCTTTCTTGGTCCAAGATATCAACCTTGACTCTACAGGCTATAAAACTATGGTTCACCAAAATCTAAATAATAGAATAAATTATAAATGAAAGTGTGACTGTACAATATTACAACAGGATATATACTTATTTCCAGTGGCATCCCTATCTCAGCATCAAGGTACCTTGAATATCAAATTTGTAAATTCCAGTGAATATAGATCAAGAAAAAACATAAGTGTTTTCGTATGGAGTGTGATACGGGCGAACCAATTTCCCATCCCCAAAACAGAATTATGCTAGTATTAAAAGTGTAGAATATCTGTGTAGACTGATTCAGGGTCTACAGTGTACAACTCTAGGGAATGTCATTGATATTGTAATCTATAAATGATGTCCCATGGAGTTGTGCAGTACCCAATTTGTAAGGCTATACACAGTAACTCTGATAACACTATGCCTCTCCTTTCTGTGTGTGGGGTTTCTGATAATCTGTGCATTTATCCTCCAAACCATTATAACAAGCTTTATATATTAAAATGTTATTCCTACTTTGTACTTTCCATTCATCACATTTTAGTGCCATTTCCTGACAACATAAAACAATGGTTTCCAAAAGGTATTACATAAAAGGAAAGAAAAACAGCCCTTGTTTAAAATGCGGATCCCATGTACCCATAGCCAAGGACTCTATTTCAGTAGGTCTAGGGTAAAACATAGAAATCTGCATTTTAAAAAGCATTCCTGGTGGTCCTGAAGCAAGTGGTCCCTGAGAAACAACTGCTTAAATGCAGATTAATCTCATCATTTACCTTTTTCCAAAGTACTAAGATGTGGAACTGCTGGTCAGGTTTTCTTTACATAACTAATTTCATCCAGGGTGTAGAGATTTTTGTCCACTTCCATAAAAGATTTGGAACACTGATGACGAGATCCCTAGAATCTGTGACCCTTTGTCCATGGAGTACACCAGTACTTAGAACAACACTTCAAAGTAAAATTTTTAGAGAAAAGTTAGAAATTCAGTGTGAATCTTTTCATTCCTTGCTCAAGTATTATATTTAGGCTAATTCTATTCTGGTGACTGCCAAATGCTCACAGCATGGCTGATTTCCAGTCAGTACTCTCCTTAGACTAAAATATCTTATTTTTGATAATTTTCCCTGCATGATTGCTTCTACTTGATAGGTTAAATCTGGCTTTCTTATCTGCTTACATTCTTAACCTCTCCAGGAGAGGTTATTGTTTGGATTCTCAATAATGTTCACAACATTTTCTCCTTTACTATCACTTCAAACTTAATTAACATGCCATTTAAATTCTTTTCAAAGCCATTAATGAAGACATTAACCAAACACATACATAATACCATCCCTCTGCAACTGGAAATAAAGTCATTTAGCAAACAAGGCCCATGTTTCAATTGCTTCAGCTCCATTTCAAGACTTCTACAAATATAGGGCCATTCACTGGTAACAAATATTTATAGAAAAAAAATGTATTCAAGCCAAGACACCATAAATATGGAGAACACCCAACCAATAACCAAAAAAGTAAAAATTCAAACACCTAACGCAAAACCAAATAAGTTTTCTGGTGGTTTTGGGAGGATGTGGTATAATGATCCAACTTGTTCCCTTTTACTGGGTCTTACAATTCCCATAATTAGTGACATTTTACTATAGAGGTTAAGTCCTTTCCAGAATCTGAGAAAAATTTTGTTCTATGCCTTATGAATTTAAGGAGTCCTACTTTAGTCAATGGATTCAATGTTCATCTTTGTTAGATTCTCTCAGATCTTTTGCTCCAGTTTAACGAGTCAACATTTTCCCTGTGTGATTAAGATTTACCATAACTGGAATTTGCATTATTTCCACATGTCTCAATCCTCAGGGTAACCAATTTTCACCAAGACAGGGATTATGACTTCCTCTTTCTTAATAGCCCTTTAAAGGCAATAGTTCAACACTTGAAGTCAAACCCAAATGCAAAGGCCACAGTGATTGCTAGATGACCTCACCAATATTTACCACCTTCCTGAGTCCCAGATCTTAGACTTTTCTTGTGCAGATACTTGCAATGACTGCAAGGAAGTTAATTAAAGAAGAATGAATTGGGGTATATAACAGAACTAACATGGTAGCACAATCAGGGAAGGTTTTCCTGAGAGAGTGACATTTAAGCTAACCTCTGAAATTAGCTAAAAAAAAGGGGGAAGGGAGAAATATAAATTAATTAAAACCTACCCAATGTCTCCCTTGCATACCTAAATTATCCAAAAACAAAAATTTTTTTATTCGTCACCTCCTACCACCACCATTACCAAAACTTTGAGTTTTCCAAGTCTATAATATTTTATATCTTTGGTTCAGAAATTCAACTTTACAATATTTCCTTTTAGGTTATTTTTAACCTTAATTTTTGGAGATCCTTATACGTTACATATGCTTTCCCCAATTTTGTGTCTTTCATTCAATTTTAATTATTTTTTACTACACAAAACTTTTATTTTTTATACACCAAATGGACTAAATTTTCTTTATGATCTCTAATTTCCTTATCATATTTGTAAATATCTTCCTTAAAACATGATACTTTCATTCACATCTGACAAAATGACTTTAAAACAAAGAACATAAAGAAAAGCAAAGAAGGGCATCATTTAATAATAAAGGAATCAGTACAAGAAGAGGACAATACATTCATTAACATATGTACATCCAATATATGAGCACCTAAAAATATAAAACAGACACTAAAAGACATAAAAGGTGAAATTGATAGGAATACAATATTAGGAGACTTCAACACCCTCTTGACATCAATGGACAGATCATCCACAGACAGAAAATCAATAAGGCAATGGAAGTCCTAAATGACAAAAAAGAAAAAAAAACAGTTGAACTTAACTGTTATCTGTAGGACACCACATCCAAAAAAACCCAGAATACACATTCTTTTCAAGCACTCACAAACATTCTCTAGAAAAGACCACGTACTAGGTCACAAAATAAGCCTCAACAAATTTAAGAGAATACAAAGTATTTCAAGCATCTTCTCTGACCAAAACAATATGAAACTAGAAATCAACCACAGAAATAAAAATGGGAAAAGAATGAATGCATGGAGAGTAAAAACATGCTACTAAAAATCCAATGAGTCAAGCATGAAATCAAAGAGGATATCAAAAAATACCTCAAGAAAATGAAAACACAACCTGACAAAATCTATGCAATGCAGCAAAAGTAGTTATCAGAGGGAAGTTCACAGTGATATAGGCCTTTCTCAAGAAATAAGAAAAATCTTAAACAACCTAGCCTGTCACCTAAGAGAATTAGAAAAAGTAGAGCAAACAAAAAAAGTCAGCAAAAAGAAGGAAACAATAAAGATCAGAGAGGAAATATATAGATATTAAAAAACAATAGAAAAAATCAATAAAACCAAGAACTGGTTCTTTGAAAGAGTAAACGAAATCAATAAACCTCTAGCCAGGCTCACCAAGAAGAAAAGAGGGAACCCAAATAAACAGCAAAAAGAAAGAGGATAAATAACGACTGATACCACAAAAATTCAAAAACTCATAGGAGAATAACATTAACAGTTATATGCCAACAAATTGAACAATTAGAAGAAACAGACAAGTTTCTAGAAACATATAGCCTGGCAAAACTGAATCAAGAAGAAACATAATTTGAACAGACCAATCACTAGAAGTGAAATAGAATCTGTAATTTAAAATCTCCCTGCAAACAAAAGTACAGGGCCAGATGGCTTCACTGAGGAATTCTACCAAACATACAAAGAAAGACTTATACCAATCCTTCTCAAACTCTTTCAAAAGACTAAAGAGAAAGAAACACCTCCAAATACATTCTATCGATCCACCATCACCCTGATCCAGCACTAGACAAAGTCACTACAAAAAAGCACAATTACAGGCCAATATTTTTGATGGCTATAGATGTAAAAATCCTCAACAAAAAATTAGCAAACTGAATCCAACAATATATAAAAAGTCTCACACAACATGATGAAGTTGGATTCATTACACACACAGGGATGTTTCAACAAATGCAAAATCAATGTGATATACCACGATAACAAAAGGAATGACAAAACAATGTGATAATTTCAATAGATGCAGAAAAAGCATTTAAGAAAATTCAACATCCATTCATGACAAAAATTTTCATCAACGTGGGTTTGGAGGTAACATATCTTAACATAATAAAAGCAACTAATGACAAACCCACAGTCAATATAATACTCAATAATACTCAAGTGTGAAAACCTAAAAGCCTTCCCACTAATTATGGAACAAGATAAGTATGCCCAATCTCACCACATCTATTCAACATAGTACTGGGAGTCCTAGCCACTGTAATCAGACAAGAAAAAGAAATAAAAGGCATCCAAGTTGGAAAGGAAGAGGTAAAACTGTCATTCTATGCAGATGACAATACTCTACAGAAAACCCTAAAGACTTCACACAAAAACTATTAGAACTTATAAATGAATTCAACAAGGCATCAGGATAAAAGCTTAATATAAAAAATCTATTGAATTTCTTTATACTAAAATGAATTATCAGAAAGTGAAAAGAAAAAATTATGTTTAAAATTACATCAAAAAATACCTAGGAATAAATCTTACCAAGGAGGTGAAAGATCTATATATACTGAAGACTATAAAACATTCATAAAGGAGGTTTAAGATGATTCAAAGAAATGGAGAGATGGCCCCATGTTTTGCATTGGAAGAATTAATATTATTAAAATGACCATACTCCCCAAAGCAGTCTACAGAATTAATATAATCCCAATCAAATAACCCATGACATCTTTCAGAGAACTAGAACAAAAAATACTAAAATTGGGGTCCACAAAAGATCCAGAAGTGCCAAAGCAACTCTGATGAAAAAGAACAAAGCTGGACATATAACTTCAGACAACACTACAAAGCTACAGTAATCAAAACAGCATGGAATTGACCAAAAAAACAGACATATAAATCAATGGAACTGAAAAGAAAGCCCAGAAATACAGTCACACAGCTATGGCCAATTTATCTTTGACAAAGTAGGTAAAAGTATAGAATGGATAAAAGATAGTTTCTTCAGTAAGTAATCACAGGAAATCTGGACAACTGGACATAATAAATCAGTGAAGTTAGAACATTCCTTCACACCATATGCATAAATAGATTCAAAATGGTTTAAATATCTCAATATGAGACATAACACTGTAAAACTCCTAGAAGAGGACCTAAGCAAAACATTCTCTGATATAAATCATAGCAATATTTTCTTAGATCAGCCTCCTAATACAAAAGAAATAAAAGCAAAAATAACCAAAAGGGACCTAAATCAAAATTAAAAGCTTTTTCACATCAAAGAAAACCATCAACAAAACAAAGACAACATAAGAAATGGAAGAAGATATTTGCAACTGACAAGGGGTTAATTTCCAAAATATATAAATAGCTCGTACAACTCAATATCAAAAAACAAACAAAACAATCAAAAAATAGGCAGAAGACCCAAATAATCATCATTGTGGAATATACCATTCTTCATTTTGAAGTGAAGATTTTTCCCATGCTTAATGTTTGAAATCAACTTGGTTTGACGTAAGAGTATAATCATTGTTTTTACACTAAGAACCAATGTAATCCATTCATACAAGTGACATTAATTTAGTTACTACTATGAGTTCTGTAGAACAGTTAAGCAAATGAACTGAAACACATCCTGACCTTAAAGAAGTGACAAGATGATAAAATCATACACATACTTTTGTCATAAGGTAGAATATACAAAATAAGGAAATGTCATGGCAATAAGAAAAAGATTGCTTCTGGCTGTGAAAATCAAGGATGACTCCATGAAGGAGGCAGGATTTCAGCTGGATCTTTATAAAGAGGGAGAACTCAGATATACTTTGAGAATAAAGAAGGGCATTTCAAGTGGAGAGAAGAGCAAATGAATAAAGGCAGGGCAGCACAGGGAATTTATGAAAAAATGTGAATATTTCAGTCCTGCTGAAGCACAGAATTTGTGGAGGGGGATACTCATAAGCTGAAAACCTAGATTCAAGCCTCCTTGTGGTGAGCCATAAATATAAGTATTAAGAGTATGGACTTCACTCTGCAAGCCACTGAGAGACAAAGTCAATATCTAAGCAATGAAGTAGCATGATCAGATAATTAATTAAGACTGACAGCAGAATATAGTACAGACTAGACATAAGGAGATCTTTTACTCAGGAGTAAATTGATATCCTTAAGGGAATGAGGGTCATAACTGGTGTAGCAGCAGTACAAGAGGAAATAAAGAAAGATAAGTAAGAGATATTCCAGAAAGGCAACCATAGGATCTGGCAACTGATAATATGTTAGAACCCAAATGCAGGGAAGATATATCATGACTGAGGTTTTAATCCTGATTGACTGGGAAGACACTGGTACCATTAAACAATAACAGATTTTCTGGGAGGGAAAAATATGGGCTCCATCATTATCTGATCTTATTCCCTTGTCTTTTATCATTTGAGTAATATTCATATTAATTGTTACTATTTATTGAGTACTTATTTGCAAACATCATTCATAACCTTATTTAGTCCTCACAACAGCTCTATGAGTAAGGAAAGTTTGTCATCAGCGTGGAGCTACTGAAATGAGCCTCTTCCCACCAAGAAATAAGAAATGGGGAGAATAAAGTTGACCTCTGATAAACTCCTAATGGATGAGAGAGAGATTACAGTCTCCTAAGGGGGCAGAAGACTCCCAAGACATCAAGAGTTTATAAACTGTCAGGCTATGTTAATATATCTAATGGATGACTATCAATTAAAAGAGTTTAGTTGGTGGGAAGCATAAAAAACACTTAGTAATAGAGGGAAATATTAACTTTCTAGGGAAGAAGGAAATTTAGTCATTGAAATATGAAAATTCTCATCCAATTGATAAGGTTATTCCTGTGTTAAAATAATTTTTTGGCTGCACCCATGGCATGTGGAAGTTCCTGGGCTAGGGATTGAACTTCATGCTACAACAGCAACCCAAGCTGTTGATGTGACAACGCTGGATCCTTAATCTGCTGCCACGAGAGAACTCGCAAAAATAAATATTTTAACCTATTCCATCTTGATACATTAAACGTTCTGATTTCAGTTCAATTAAATTTTCTTATCATTCCATACTAACCAAGCAACTTTATGAATATGACTTGATTGTAATTAATATCTAACAGTTGCTTTCTCTGTCCCACTTCTCTAGCTTTTGGTAAAGCACCTTCTCTACCTTACCTCACGGATGAGCATGTCATACAAAAGCCATGTTCAGAACTTTGGCTAGACTCTTGGAAAAGAGGTTATTTTTTTCTGGAATCATTGACTGTATGTAGAATACGAACCTAGAGTTTCCAGTGGCCGCCCATGCTTGAGAATGAAGCCAGCTCAGATGGAGAGAGAAAGATTGAGTGCTGAGGATATTATTTGAGGCCTTGGATTCACCTCCTAAACTTTTAATTCATGTTAAGTTATATATTCTCCACCTTAGACAATAATATTACAAAATCTAGATCTATACTTCTATCTATTGATCCCTAGATAATTACTCCTACCTTGTAGGTGAGAAAACAAAGATGAAGGATTTATCTATATATTTTACAAAACTTCTTAAAAGAGATTATCCATTGTGTATTATTGCCAATGATCCTTTACAAAAGGATCCAGGCGGTGAATTTCTTGTAAAATTTTAACTTTAGGGTGAAAAAAGTTTCCTTCTCGAGATAAACTTTATAGTATCATTTCATATAATAAAATTTTTGTAGTAATGAAATATAACCCAATTTATTTCCATTTTCCCCTTGACTCTCAAGATACTCAGAACCAAATTCATATTCAAATTGTGGTAGTAACTCATTCAGGAGTTCTGAAACATATATCTGTCAATGTCATTTCTTCTGATAGATTCTGTGCTTTCTTTTTTAAAAACTTAATTGCCCTATTTAAAAAATATGGTAATATTATAAACCTCTTCTAATATTTTTCAAAGTCAGTGAAACTTGAGACCTTTATCAAAAATGAACTCCAAGTTCTTTTTACCTCTGAGATTTTTAGTAATGGTTTGCAGGAGTTCCTGCAGTGGCACAATGGGATCATCGGCATCTCTGGATCTCTGGCGTGCTGAAACACAGGTTTGGTCCCCAGCCCAGCACAGTGGGTTAATAAGGATCCAGCATTGCTGCTGCTGTTGCTGCTGTGTAGGTTGCAACTGCAGCTTGGATATGATCCCTGGCCTGAGAACTCCATATGCCATGGGCAACCAAAAAAGGGGGAAAAAAAGCATTGCAAATGCATACAGAATCTCATTTTGAGGCATACTTCCTTGGGCTAAGAAAGAACCACAGAATGCTACACGTAAAAGGGACATTAGAAGTCATCTGCTCTAGATAAATCCCTTTATTTTGCCTATAAAGATTAAAATGTTTGCTCAAAGCTATATAGCTAGTTACTGGATCAGGGATCAGCACCCAGATTATCTGAATCCCAATTTCCAATCCACTATTTTATCTATTCTATCATATCTAAAATCAAAAGAAGTTTATAATCAATACCAGTCAGGAAACCTATTTTTCTTCTTGGGTTCCTATAATAAATACTGCTTCCCCTATCAATGAAGCTCTATGACCTTTCCAAATTGCCTATGGCTTACTTCATGTCATATAAATATATTCTAAACAAAAATTCAATAGTTTAGGCCATCATATTATATAGTCTCCTCTTTAAATAACGGTGTTCCTTCTTTTGGTTTCTCTATATCCTTTCACTCCCATGGAGAAAATTAATTCATGTTTTTTCAGCTGCCCTTCTTTTTCTATTGCAAACCCACAGTGAATCACATGGAGAATCTTGTCAATTATATTAGTATGCCCCTCCCTCATAGAACTCTGACTACTGCTCAGCATAATGAGGAGTGGGGTGTCTGGTTTTTGAGTGTTAATTGGAGCTGGCTGACCTAAATTTTGAAGCTTTATTTCCTGACCTTTTCTTAAATGAACACACATATCAAGCCTACAGAGGAAAGGCGGGGGTCGGGGAGGGGAGTGCAATAACCTGCTGCTGAGCTGCTGGCTGCTCTTGGAGTGTAATTCCACTGTGCCTTCAGCAGGTACAGGACTTCTAAGGCTCAGATGCGCATTTTATCCTTGCTGAATTTTATAAACTGAAGTCGAAATAATAGGCCCCACATTTTGATAATAAAGAAACTGAAGTCCAGAGCTCATAGGGGAAAAGGCAACAGGCAGAAAAAGGCAAAAGAGTTTTGAGGCCATGTCCTCTTGTCCTCTTCTTCTAGCTATGCTGGCCTGGCCATTACCAAGAGCTGAAAGGCATGATCAACCTTCAGTAATACAGGAGGAATCACTTATTTCTGGGCTTTTTACCTCCCTTTTCAGCAACCCTCACACTGCTCTCAGCCTTCCTTTCATAGAATACAAGAAAGAAATTATTAGCAGTGTTTATTGAGCACTTACTGTGGAGGCACTTTCATATACCATTTCATTAATTCTCTCATTAACTTTAGTAGGCATGATCAACTTTCTTCTCAAAGATAGAAACTGGCTCTTTTCAGGGAGAATAGGTAAAATGGCTAAGAATTACATTGTAAATGGCAGTTTTAGCGTAAAAATCCTCACACAGTCTGAACTTAAGTCCTTTGTATCGTGTTACCTCTCTTACCTGCTTTGATGAAATAGCCCATGTTAGGATTTCAGTGTCACTATCCAAATGAAAAATGGTAGGAAAAGAAGGAGTGGCTAAAGTTGAATTTTAGAGTACTACAGTACTCTGGGGGAATACATTGCGTACTTTGGAAGACGGGTTATTCTTCCCCTCTTCCAGTTACTGTGTTTATGCATAAGAAAGGGGTGTCTTGGTAAGGTTCATCAAAAGAGACCTAAAATACATTGCTGAGATTTCTGCCCCTATTTGATCTTGAATAATAAAATATACCGTGAATGACAATTTGAGTATTTCAAGCATATCTGTCCCAGGTCTGCCTTTCATCTTTTAAAATGAAGACACACATGCATGCATGCAACATACACCCCATGACCATATATACTTTGCAGGTCTGTTAATTATGAAGAAATCAGACACTGGGTCTTAATGCTATGACAAAGGCTATTCAGATGCCTGGCTCTAATAGCTGTATCAAGATGAGTTCAAGGTCGTGGAAGGGAAAGGCAAGTGTGTGCTGCATATGCTGCCAGGAAAATACCAAACTACTGACATGTTGATAAGTTCTACCTACTCCCAGTCCTCCAGCTCCATTTTCAACTGCCTGCTTAATTGATTCTTAATATCTTCACATACATTCCAATACATTCTGAACCTGATCAGTTTCACATTTGCAATTTGAAAAAGAGATATTACAGGCTTGAATATATCACACACTCACACAGAAGGTCTGAGTAACCATTTTCATTCCATTGTTCTGTAATGGCGGTTATTTTACAAGTCATGAACACTTGTCAAATAATCATGGAAATGTACATTTCTTTGAGAGTAAGACTTTCACTTTTTAAATCTGTAGGTCTTCGGAATATTGCAAGATATCTGGAACATAACAGGAGCTCTAATATTGGCAGGAAGACAATAAGGTTGGGATAATATCAGAAAACATGTGGAGTGAAATCTTGCCTGTGAAGTAGTTTGTCTCTCAATATTTTGGGGGAACCTAAATTAAGATAAATTCATACAGATCACAGCTAAAATTATGGTTCTGCCACTTATTTACTGTGTAGCTTTGGACAACTTACTAAACTTCTCTAAGTAAGTTGTTCATATACAGATTGAATCTGTGACAGTCTCATAGTACTCACATAACCAACTGCTACCTCGCCTCACCTGGTTGATACTCCCATTCCCCCACATTCCTCTAACATTGCCTACCAGAGGGTGCCTAGCACAAAAGATAATTTGGCACATATTTAAGTGTTTCTTATAAATCTGACAAGGATGCCTAGTAAACACACATTCAACACCATAGCATGACATATTAAAATCTGACTGGAAGTCAGCTACCACGCTGATTACAGCAGCATGCATGAGGGGGATCAGATTGGATAGGAAGATTGGACTGTAGCAATTTCCAACAACATACTAATCAGGAAGGCTCCCCAAGTGTTGAGACTGGTGTTTCTAGCCTAATGAGCAATAAATCACAATGAGCAACTCTTTCATTCAGATGCATTGTCACTGAACACGCAAGTGCCAGGCAACAAATTCTCAAGAGTGAACCCTTTGCAGACCCTCTTGTCATAGGAGATATTTTTGTCATTCTGCAACGTGAGCTTAAAAAAAAAAAAAGACTCTGTGTTCTCCTCTTAAGCTAGTTATTCAGATTTTGATCCAGGACATTAGCAATACAAGAAAAAGAAAAAAAATCAACTCATTTAACTAAGTTCTGTGTTCTAGAAAGATTTGGCAAAGAGGATAAGACAGAATTTGAACAATTTATAGAATACCACAGAGGGAACAGCAGCTTTTCAGTTTGTGGTACATGGAACCACATGTGGGACCAGATGTAGATTAAGGCAGTGCAATCCAATTATCTTCACATGATGGCACACATAAAATGCTAACATTTGTATGGGGGGGGTAATGAATGAGATTGATCTTTTTCTTCCTCTTACCCATAAAATACCTTATTAAAAAAAATCAAGTCAAAGCTAAACAATGAAATAAAAATCCACTAAATCCTCAAACATATTCCTCTCTTCTAAGTATACTTGCTTCAAATTTACAAAAGCAATCCTTCCATTTTCCTATTTATGCTTGACCAGAATACAAGCATACTTAAAACACACTCATAGGAATCATTTTCTTGGAAATTCTTATCCCATTTCCAAATAGACACATATAGAGTGAAAAGGTTTTCCTCCAGTCTCAGAAAGAGGAGGTCAGCTTCATTGTATGTGGTAGGTAGAATAATGGCCTTCCAAAGATGGCCAGCCCAACCCCCAGAACCTATGAATATGTTAAATTATATGGCAAAGAAGAATTAAGGTAACATGTAATTGAGGTTACTAATCAGCTGCTAACCTTAAAATATATTATCCTGGATTATGTGTGTGGACCCAATCTAATTATAAGCGTCCTTAAATGTGAAGGAGGAAGGCAGAATGGTAGTATCAGAGTGATACAATGTCAGAAAGACTTGACCAGCCTTTTTTGACTTTGAAAAGAAAGGGGCCATGGAACTAATGAATGTAGGGAGCTTTCAGAAGCTGGAAAAAAGAAGAACAGATACTTGTAAAAAGGAGTTGGACCTTCTCACACCTTGATTTTTGCCCGGTAAGAGCCATTTCAGACTTCTAAACTTCAGAACTCTAAGATAATACATCTATGCTGTGTTAAGTCACTAAGTTTGTCATAATTTGTTATAGTAACAATAGAAAACTAATATAATACACTTCACCAAAAAAGGTACATGCACAGAATAATTAACTCTTTAAGACTAAATAAAGGAGATGTATCTTGTGGTCACTTTTTAGTTATTGCTAAGCAATGATTCACATGTTTTCAAGTAGAGGTCCTCCAAGGGCTTTATAATAACACTTATATAGTGCTATCAGAGAGATTTGAAAGACCATCTTGCACATAGATATTGGTTAACGGAATGGCACATAAATATTGGTTAACAGCGTGTCACACTCCTTAATATTATCTATATGAAGTCTTTCAAGAAGAATAAGGCCTGTACTCAAACACAAAAACAGGTCATCTCAGAAAACAGAGATTAAGTCCATGCTTTTCAAATTCCAGATGTTAAGATAACCACACATTCAAAAAAACCCACAAATACAAACACACTGCATCTTTCTCCAGTGTCCACTTTAAGATTAGGAAGCAGGTAAGAGTATCATTCTCTACTAAAAACACTTAAACAGATTTTAAAATAAATTAGATTTTTGCACAGGTTTTAGGATAAAACAAGAAATATTTCACATATAAAATCATTTTTTATGTTTAAGCAAAGCTCCAACTGACTCCCTTGTATGTGAGTTCACTTTTCCTGTAGACAACTTTGAGAAGTACTGCATTAAATCATTATCTGCTATTTTCAGTTTTTCTCGTGTGTATACTGAATGTTGCCAGAGAGACTGTAACTTCCTCAAGAGTAGAGATTGTGTCTTCCATTTCTTTTGTATTTCCACTAGAGTTCCTTATGTGAAAGCTCCAGGTCAAAGTTGCTTTTTGAACTATAAATTCTTCTCAATGGGCCCAGCTTTTTAAGGTGATACCTAGTCCTGGTGGATAAATGACAATACACAAAGAGACTAAACTATGTTTATTTCTTATAAATAGTGAAATGGACATACTGTAAGACTGCACAGATACTTATGCACTATCACTTCATGCTGCAAAATCTGCTCCTAGTAGATCTTAGCTAGCCCACTGCATTGATGCAAAGTGGAACAGGAAAGCATACATCATAACAGGATGTTCCACAAGGCTGTATGACAGTTTCCCAAAGAACAGGAAATGTTTTTCTTTGCCTCATCTCAGACTGGTCTCAAAATTCAAAGGAAAAAGCAAAAAAAAAAAAAAACAAAACAAAAACAAAGTGTTTGAAAGAGTACTGGAGCCCTCTAATTTGCTGACAGTGGAAGGTTTTCTGTTTGTTAGTACATTGCAATTTTCATATCCTATACCTTACCCCTGCATTTTTACTGAATGCTGCTGACATGGCCTCTCAGCAGAATGAAACTTATTTTCCCTGCTACCTAGTCAGAAAAACTTCCCTTTTCTATGGTTTACAACATGAAGCCAAAACAAACACCTGGTGGAAAAGTAATATATCAGTCAATCAACCTGCTGCTCTGCCAACATGGTGCATAAACACATGTGTATGTGTATAGGGATATATATATCTGTATGTGGATACAGATACACATACACCTATATATAAACCATATAATTATTATATACTAAATGTTTGATTCAACAGGCATCATCTAAGTATAGTTTTAAACCCTATTTTGGTAGGCCACAGTTGTTAGCTCTCAAAAAATGTGTGAAATATGCAACTTATCCTATTTCCCATCAATTTTTTTGTACCTCACTGACTAGTTGTGCCCTGTGTGTCCAGTTCCTTATCTTCCCTACTGTCTTTCTTCTCATCCCCTCTGTCTTCTCATTCCTTCTCCTCTCTTAGCCTATGCTTTTATTTGCAGATAGGGTTCTCTGACAAACAAATGCTGAGATTAGCATGCAGGAAATATAGACTACTTTCAGTTAATGCCTTTCTGTGGGTGGAAGGGAATGGAAGGAAGCAGGATTAGACAGAGAAAAGTTGAGTTGTCCTACAGTGCCAACAAAGATCTCAGCGAATCTCACCAAGATGGGCTTTTAGAGTCAGCCCAAAGTGGTGGGGCACAAGGCTTTTTTCCCTTAGTAAGATCAATGCTTAGTAACAACTGTGCTTTGAGTGAGGCATTTTTCTCCCCTCCTCCTAGCAGCTAAGAAAATAAGTCCTTCATTACTGAGGGGATTCTGAGAGGCATAGCACAGTGTCTACCACATTTCCCAAGGTACCACATCCTTGAAAATTTTAATTAAAATAGATTCCTGCTCAATAGTTCCATCACCAGATAAAAGTTAAAAACACAAGTTTGCTTGAGATAACCCTTAAGGAAGGGTCATTTTTGATCCCATAACAAACCAGCAGAAGAAATGATTTTTCAAGTCCTTTAAAATTGTTACATAAAGGCAAAATGATCACTTTTTTAACACTGATAGGCCAAGCACTCAAAGTGAGTGACTTCCTGGATGGAAGGAGCATAAACTCTGGAATCAGATGAATTTGGATGAGAATTTTTAATCTAACTTCTTTAAGAAAGTAATTTCTCAGAGCTTCAGTTTTCTCAGCTTTAAAATCTGGCAAATAATAAGTACCTACCTTTTAATGTTCTTAGGATCACTAAATGAGATGATCCGGGTAGAATACTTAGTACTGTGCTTGGCTGATAAGAAGTATGGCAATGCAGTGAAGAAGGTAACAGATCTAGCTTTGGAGTCATAAAAACTAAGGGTGACCTTCTAGTTTTTCTTACTGTGTAACGGTGGGCAAGTTACTGAACCTATGTAAGCCTCAGCCTAGCTCACTTTATCGTAGTAGGTATTATTATTATTTCCATTTTACCTCAATAAAGCTAGAGGGAAAGATCAGAAAAGGAAAAAACAGTTATTTCCAAAGGCATTTGTCATTAATATTTCTTTATACCTCACCTATCGGCCCTATTTCTAGTTCTTGAAGTTAGTAAGGAGCAATTTAATCCTTCTACTCTATGACCACCATCTTATCAGTACTTTGGCAGCCGTATCACAGTACTCTCTCTTATTGAACTAACGGTCCATTAAAACCTTTTAACCACTCATCCACTTAGCTATTCATCCACCCATATTTCCCTTCCTTCCTTCTTTCCATTAATCAATTAATTCATTTATTCACAAAACTGCTTAGTATATACCAGCCATGAACTAGGTAGGTGTTCTCAATAATGCAGGGAGAAAAAAAGAGCAGGTTCTGTGACAGTGCAGTTAATATTCTAATCAGGGGAAGAGAGACAATAAACAAATAAATGGTCAATGAGGTTTGTAAAAATTTTTATAGAGCAGAAAAGCTAGCTGTGAATGAGAATAAAGGGAGAAAGCTCATTAGGTAAAGTTTCCAGGGAAGAACTTTCTAAAGAGTCGACATTTAGCTAAATTGCTTTTTTTGTCATGTATGTTCAAAGGATAAATTATTTGAAAACCCAGAAAATCATCAATTAGCCACATTTTTTCATGAAAACCATAAGGTAAATAAGAGAAAAAATTGATTATAAAAAAGAAAGATTTACAGAAGGAAGGTACTATTCAAAAAAACTATTTCCCACTGGAAAGTCAAGAATTTCTCTTGCTCTTCTGAAGAAATTAGAATCACTAAGTATAGATAAGCTCTTGAGGAAAAGAGTAAGCCAGAAGGGCAATCAAGTTCTGGAGACAGTGGACAGAGGGAAAGAGATTTATATTGTAGGATGATGGAATTTCCATTTGACTGATATTAGGTACAAATGTTCTACATGATCCTATCACAACAAGATATTAACCATAAATAGCCTAGTGAAGATCATCAGGCTGTCACATTTCCTAGGTCTCTAGCATATCAATCAACCAAAACAGGTTTTATTTCTCCTAAATCAGTGATAATAGGGTTTTTTTTTTCACCTCAGTAAAAGCTGAACTAGTCTTGTGGGAATTTACTGACTAAAAGATACTTATCCTAAGGACAAATATGTCCCAATACATTACACATTATCTTCAACAATTATCAAATGATGAAAAAAGTATGCAACAGAGAGAGCTAGTCAAAATTCATGGACTTGAAGAGTCTTAAGAATAAAATTTGCTGGAGACATTTACCACCAAAGCTGAAACTCTTTCCCATTTCACTAAAATGAGAAACCTAGCTTTTCTGACTGATATATGGTAATTATGATCTATCTTTGCAAGAAGATGTGTACCTGTGAGAATAATAATAAAAATTTTGTAACTGATAGTGATTAGAAAATTGTAATCCTACGCTCATTTGGGTTTTATACTAAGTCTTCCTCACTAAGCCCCCACATTCATGAAAATATATTCCGTTTTGCCTGAACCTATCTATAAATTAATTGCCTGCTATAGATTCAGTAGATACTGACAGTGCATAGTTAAAAGTCTGGAATACAGTAGGTATTCAGTAAATTTTATTAATTAATAATACTGTTTAAACTGATGTTGGCTTAAGAGTCACTTCAGAAAAAATGGCAAAGAGGGATGACACAACATAATCTCCAAAACTTGATAATGGAACAAATTTTTGTACTTGATTTTATAATTAATATAATTATGCTAAATCAAATAAAATTTGAAAATGAAAATGAAAGTATTTCAGTTCATGAAATAATTTTTTAGTGATTTTTTTCCATTATAGCTGATTTACAATGTTCTGTTAATTTCCTCCTGTACAGCAAAGTGACCAAGTCACACATACAAATACACATTCTTTTTTCTCATATTATCATGCTCCATCATAAGTGACCAGGTATAGTTAGTTCCCAGTGCTATACAGCAGGATCTCATTGCTTATCTGTTCCAAAGGCAATAGTTTGCATCTATTAACCCCAAATTCCAAGTCCATCCCACTCCCTCCCCTTCCACCTTGGCAACCACAAGTCTGTTCTTCATGTTCATGATTTTCTTCTGTGGAAAGGTTCATCTGTGCCATATGTTAGATTCCAGATATAAGTGATATCATATAGTATTTGTCTCTTTCTGACTTACTTCTCAAAGTATGAGAGTCTCTAGTTCCATCCATGTTGCTGAAAATGACATTGTTTTGTTCTTTTTATGGCTGAGTAGTATTCCATTGTGTATATATACCACAACTTCCTAATCGGTCAATGGACATTTAGATTGTCTCTATGTCTTGGCTATTGTGAATAGTGCTGCAGTGAACATGCAGGTACATGTGTCTTTTTCAAGGAAAATATTGTCCAGATATATGCCCAAGAGGGGGATTGCTGAGCCATCTGGTAGTTTTATGTACAGTTTTCTAAGGTACTTCCATAATGTTTTCCATAGTGGTTACACCAGCTTACATTCTCACCAACAGTGCAAGAGGGTTCCCTTTTCTCCACACACTCCCCAGCATTTGGTAATTGTGGACTTGTTAATGATGGCCATTCTGACTGGTGTGAGGTAGTATCTCACAGTAGTTTTGATTTGCATTTCTCTAATAATCAGTGATGTTGAGCATTTATTCATGTGCTTGTTGGCAATCTGTATACCTTCTTTGGAGAAATGTCTTCTGCCCATTTCTCAATTGGGTTGTTGGCTTTTTTGCTGCTGAGTTGTGTAAGTTGTTTGTATATTTTAGAGATATAGCCCTTGTCAGTTGCATTATTGGAAACTATTTTCTCCCATTCCACAAGCTGTGTTTTTTTTTTTTTTAATGGTCTGCTTTACTATGCAAAAGCTACTCAGTTTGATTAGGTCCCATTGGTTTATTTTTGCTTTTATTTCTGTTGCCTTGGGAGACTGACCTGAGAAAACATTTGTAAGGTTGCTGTCAGAGAATGTTTTAACTATGTTCTCTTCTAAGAGTTTGATGGTGTCTTGTCTTATGTTTAAGTCTTTAAGCTATTTTGAGTTCATTTTTGTGCATGGTGTGAGGGTGTGTTCTAGTTTCACTGATTTGCATACAGCTGTCCGGTTTTCCCAGAACCACTTGCTAAAGAGACTGCCTTCTTACAATTTTATATTCTTGCCTCCTTTGTCAAAGATGAATTGATCATAGGTGTCTGGGTTTATTTCTGGGTTCTCTGTACTGTTCCATTAGTGTGTATGTCTGTTTCGTTACCAGTACCACACTCTCTTGATTACTATGGCTTTGTAGTATTGCATAACTCTGGAAGAGTTATGCCTCCTGATTGTTTGTAGTTCCTCAGGGTTACTCTGGCAATTCTGGGTCTTCTGTGGTTCCATATAAATTTTTGGATTGTTTTTTGTAGTTCCATGAAAAATGTCATGAGTAATTTCATAGGGGTTGCATTGAATCTGTAGATTGCTTTGGGTATTATGGCCATTTTTACAATATTAATTTTTCAAACCTAGAAACATGAAATATCTTTCCATTTCTTTGAATCTTTAATTTTCTTGATTAATATTTTATAGTTCTCAGTCATGAAATAACTTAGTCTGTACTATTTATCATTCTTAATGATGTTGCTAAAATTACTTAAGGGAAATTTTATTAGCTCCATTTCACAGATAAGAAAACAAATTCAGAAAGATTAGAATTACATTAAATCTACAGGTGGATGGATGGATGGATGGAAGGAAGGAAGGGAAGAAGACAGATTCATTCCTCAAGACCACGTAGTTAGAAATGGAAGAGCTTGAACTCAGCTCTAAAATTATAAATGTCAGTGCTCTCCTCAGGAGCACATATACTAAAATTGGAACAATACAGAGAAGATTATCATGGCCCCTGCATAAGGATGACATGCAAATTCGTGAAGCATTCCATATTTTTCAGAAATAGATCACAGACATGGTTGCTGAGGGGAGGGAGTTGTACAGACGGGGAGTTTGGAGTTGGTAGATGCAAACTATTACATTTAGAATGTATAAGCAATGGGGTCCTATGTACAGCACAGGGAACTTGTAAAATCTCTTGGTTACAACATGATGGAAGATAGAATAAAAAAAAATCTATATCTATATCTATATATATATATGAATGACTGGGTCCCTTTGCTGTACAGCAGAAATTGAAGGAACATTGTAAATCAACTATACTTTAATAAAAAAATTCAAAAAAAGAGTAACAAATGGTGCCTCGGGATATCTATCCCATGTCCTACCTCCTCCAATTCTTCCTCTGTTCTACACAGCCCAGAATACATACCACTACATCCATGAATGTTTCCCTAACACCTTAGCTGTGAAAGTACTATGACCTACTTTAAAATTTTTTTGTCTTTTTTTTTTTTTTTGCCTTTTCTAGGGCTGCACTCGCAGCATTTGGAGGTTCCCAGGCTAGGGGTCCAATTGGAGCTGTAGCCACCAGCCTTCGCCACAGCCACAGCAACGTGGGATCCGAGCCACGTCTGCAAACTACACCACAGCTCACGGCAATGCCGGATCCTTAACCCAATGAGCAAGGCCAGGGATTAAACCTGCAACCTCATGGTTCCTAGCCAGATTCATTAACCACTGAGCCACGACAGGAACTCCCTACTTCTAAATTTTTATATTTTGCACTCTCTTACTTATATCCCTAATCGCATTTGACCATATATTGTAATATTTGAACTAAAAGAAAAACATATATAAGAGTTCAGAACAGGGAGTTCATGTCATGGCTCACTGAAAACGAACCCGACTAGTATCCATGAGGACACGGGTTCGAGCCCTGGCCTTACTCAGTTGGTTAGGGATCCGGCATCGCCTTGAGCTGTGGTGTAAGTCACAGATGCGGCTGGGATCTGGCGTTGCTGTGGCTGTGGTGTAGGACAGCAGCTGTAGCTCAGATTTGACCCCTAACCTGGGAACTGCCATATGCCATGGGTGTGGCCTTAAAAAGCGAAAAAAAAAAAAAAAAAAAAAGAGTTCGGAACAAAAGAAAAAATTATAAATGTCAAACCCAGATCACTTTCTAGTGAAGAAAAGTTTAATATTATTACTATTATATTATTGCTAACATTTACTACTAAGTATATCTGGATGCCTAACATTTGTAGTGCTTATATTTTTATGATATGTCTTATTACATGTGTCTCACACAAAATCTGTAACATAAGTAGTTTAGGTAGTTTTAAACCCTTTTCATTAACGAACAAAGTAGCTTATCTAAGGATCCTTATTGTTTGGTTTAATAATTTTCCAACTTCATGTTGATTATTAAAATTAAATTCATTATTCAACAAATTTGCTAAAGTATGTTGGATGAAGAATGAACTGGTGACAACAGAAGAAGTAAGGTAAGGTGGACAAATTATTGCAGAGATGTAAAAGCCCTATTAAGAAATTTAGGTTTTAACCTAAGAGCAATCGCAAGGCAAAGAATGGTTTTAAAGAGGAGACTGCTCTGATGTGATTTACATTAAAGAAAGATCTTTCTGGGTGATATGTGGAGACTGAATTGCTTAGGAAAATAATTTATATTATTACTGTAAGACTCTGATAGGACTTGAGAATGGCCTTAACAATAATAACGGCAAGGAGAGAAATATATAGATTTGAAAGATATGTAGCCACCATAGGCTCAGTGATACTTGGACACGGAGAGAGTAAACACAAAGTATGATCGAAATAATAACTTGAGCAATTGGGTAAATGTTGAAAAATTTACCATGGTTTATGGAACCCAGAACATGGAAGAGGTTGGAAATTCAAAGGACACAATGGATTCAGTTCAGAATATATTGAATTTGAGATGCCTGTGATATAGCTCGCATACACCAATGTTGGAATTATTAAAGGGAGAGGTAAGGAACTGGAAATAAATTTGGGGACCAATACTATATTGACAATTAAAGAACTGCATGGATAATATCTCCCAAAAATATATATGACTTGGGAGAGATAAGGATGAACACTTAAAGAATACTAAAATTCAAGGGATGTCCAAGAAAAAACAACCTACAGACGAATATAATAGGGAACATAGGGAACATAATAGGGAATATAATAGGAATAGGAGAAGGAGAAAATTCAAAATAGTGTGGTGTCATGGTACATAATATTTCCAGAAAGACTGCAAGGCCAACACTTTTGGAGAAAATGAAACATAAGAATGGCCAGTCACCCATGGTTTTAACAAGGATATACTTGATGACCTGGATAAGAGTAGTCCCAGCTATCTCTCACAGAGATCAATCACCTAGATGGTAAAGGTATACTGGGGTAGCATTGAACTTAGTATTCTAAATGCCATCTTATCAAGAACTCCTCAAACACTCTCAAGTTTTCACTAAAATGCCCCTAACAAAAAGATTTCATCTGAAAGCAAAATTAAGGAAACATTTCCATTTAAAACATCAAAAAGAATAATTAAGAATAAACTTAACCAAAGAAGTATAACGTATACACTGAAAACTACAAATCATTTTTGAAGGAAATAAAAGGAAATCTAAATAAATTAAAAAGATACCAAGGGAGATTGGATTAAGATGGCACAATAGAAGGACTAGAGCTCAACTTCTCTCCCAAATAACAGCAAAACTACAACCAAATGCCGAACAACCTTCAACCAAATGGACTGTAAACTTCCAAAAAAGATACTCTGCTCCAGAAGACACAGTGGAGACCACATCAAGAGGTAGGAGGGGTGATTACGCGATAGAAGCAACCCCATACCTCCCGGGTGGGAAGCCCCACAGACTGGAAAGTAACTGCATCACAGAGACTCAGCTACAGGACTGAGAGTTCTGAGCCTCACGTCAAATCCCTACGCCTGGGGATTGGGCACAGGGAGAAAGAGCCCCTGGAGCATCTGGCATTGAAGGCCAGTGGGGCTTGTGTGCAGGAGCTCCACAGGATTGGGGGAAACAGAGACCCCACTCTTCAAAGGCACACACAGACCTTCACATGCACTGGGTCCCAGGGCAAAGCAGTCTCCAGAGGAATCTGGGTGGAACCTGACTGCAATTCCTGGAGGATCTCCTGGGAAAACAGGGGTGACTGTGGCTTGTTGTGGAGGAAGGGCATTGGAGGTGAAGCTCTCAGGGACATTCAGCAGCCTGCATTTCTCTGGAGGGGGCCATTTCTGGGAAAATCTGGTCTCTCCCATCAGCACTGAGAAGCCCCAGGACAAACAACAATTCAGGTGGGATCTCAGCCCCACCCATCACTAAACAGGCTGCCTAAAGACCCCTCAGGCACACAGCCAGCCTCTAATCTCATCCAGAGACAAAGCCCCATCCATCAGAGGGAGAGGAATCAACCCCACCTACCAGTGAGCAGGTATCACTCCCTCCCATCAGGAAGCCTACAGCAAGACCCCTCCATACCAACTTTAGCCACAGGGGAGGCAAACAACTCTAAGAGAGGCTACAACTCTATTGTCAGCAAAAAGGTCACCACACCACAAACCTATAAAAATGAAAAGACAGAAAACTCTAACTCCGATGAGGGAGAAAGAGAAAAGCCAAGAAAAAGAGCTCAGTGATGAGATTATCAGCCTCCCAAAAAGAGACTTTAGACTGTTGATGCTGAAGATGATGCAAGCCATTGGAAATAGACTGGAGGCAAAGACTGATCATTTACAGGAAACACTGAGCAAAGAAATACAAGCTATAAAAGTTAAACAAAAGGAGATGCAAAATGCAATAACTGAAATAAAAAATTCATTAGAAGCAGCCAACAATAAAATACAGGAGGCAGAAGAAACAATCAGTGAGGTGGGGGACAGATTAGTGGAAATCACTAATGCAGACGAGAAAAGAGATAAAAGATTGAAAGGAAATGAGCAGAGTCTCAGAGAACTCTGGGATAATGTTAAACGCACCAACATCCGTATTATAGGGGTGCCAGAGGGAGAAGAGAGAGAGAAGGGGACAGAAAAAATATTCGAGGAGATTATAGCCGAAAACTTTCCTAATATG
>PVHT020000015.1:27959384-27990398 GCA_004024745.2 Catagonus wagneri | reverse complement strand
CTGCACAGCTAAGGAAACCCTAAACAAAACGAAAAGACAACCCACAGAATGGGAGAAAATATTTGCAAATGATTCAACTGACAAGGGATTAATCTCCAAAATTTACAAACAGCTCCTACAGCTCAACACCAAAGAAACAAAAAACCCCATCCAAAAATGGGCAGAGGATCTAGGCAGACAGTTCTCCAAAGAAGACATGAAGATGGCAAGTAAACACATGAAAAGTTGTTCAACATCCCTCCTCATTAGAGAAATGCAAATCAAAACCACTATGAGGTACCACCTTACACCAGCCAGAAGGGCCATCATCAAAAAGTCTACAAACAATAAGTGCTAGAGAGGGTGTGGAGAAAAAGGAACCCTATTACACTGTTGGTGGGAATGCAAATTGGTGCGGCCACTGTGGAAAACAGTATGGAGAGTCCTCAGAAAACTCAAAATAGAATTACCATTTGATCCAGCAATCCCACTCCTGGGCATCTATCCAGCAGAAACCATGACTCGAAAAGACACATGTACTCCAGTGTTCATTGCAGCACTCTATGCAATAGCCAGGTCATGGAAACAACCTAAATGCCCATCGACAGAGGAGTAGATAGGGAAGATATGGTACATACACACAATGGAATGTTACTCAGCCATTAAAAGGAACGAATTACCAACATTTATAGCAACATGGATGGACTTAGAAATTATCATGCAAAGTGAAACCAGTCAGACAATTAGACGGCAACACCCAATGCTACCGCTTACACATGGAAACTAAAAAGACACAATGAACCTTCTTACAGAACAGACAATGACTCACAGACTTTGGAAAACCTTGGTTTTTCAAATAAGACAATCTGGGGGGTAGGGGGGATGCACTGGGTGTTTGGGATACAAAATCTATAAAATTGACTTGTGATGATTTATGTACACCTATAATTGAAATAAAATCTATTAAGAAAAAAAAAAAAAAGATACCTGGTACTCATGGACTGATGGTGTCCATGGAATGATGGTTACTTCAAATTGATGTCATCAAAATTCCTACCAAAAATCTAGACTGCTTTTTCTTTTTGAAGAAATTTACAAGCTGAACCTAAAATTCATATGGAATTACAAGATCCCAGAATAATGAAAATAATCTTGAAAAAGAACAAAGTTGCATGACTTCATATTTCACAAATCAGTATAAAGATATAGTAATAAAAATAATGTGACACTGACATAAGGACATATATACAGATCAAGAAATAGAAGTGAGAGTCAATAAATAAAACCTCACAATTTATGACCGCTGATTTCAACAAGACTGCGGAGACAATTCAATGGGGCAAGTGCAGTCTTTTTAAATAAATTATGCTGAGACAACTGGATAACCACATGCCAAGAACAAAACTGGACCCCTTCCTCAAGTGACTCATGTATCATAAACCTTCATATGAGGACAAAAACTAGAAAATTCTTAGAAGAAAATATAGATGAAAATATGCATGACTTTAGCCAACATTTTTTAGACACAAGCGAAGAAAAACACAGATAAATTGAATTTCATTCAAATTAAAAAACTTCTGTGCATCAAAGCATATAACCAAGAAAGTATAAATATAACCAACACAATGGGAGAAAATGTGTGGAAATCATTTATATGATAAAAGACTAGAGACCTGTATCTAGAATATATAAACAATTATTACAACTCTGTAAAAATAGACTGATAACCCAATTTAAAAAGTCAAAGGATATGAATATATATTTCTCCAAGTAATATATATATCAGAAAAAAGAGACTTAATTTCATTAACTATTAGGGAAATGCAAATAAAAAACACAATTAGATACCAATTCACATTCACTAAAATAACTACGATAAAAAAATGACAGTTAACATGTGGAAAACTGAAATCTTCAAAAACTGCTGGTGGAAATATAAAGTGGTAGAGGTACTGTGTAAAACAGTTTGACAGATCCTCAATAAAAGATTGAGTTATCATATAGCCCAGCAATTTCATTCCTGGGCATATACTCAGGAGAAATAAACACATATGAACACACAAAAATTTGAACAAGAATATTCATCATAGCAGCATTATTCATAATATCTAAAAAGTATGAAATTTCCAGAATAGGCAAATCCATAGAGGTAAAAAGTAGACTGGTGGCTTTCTAGGGCTAAGTCAGAGATAAACTGGGAATGACTGTAAGAGTTATCGAGTTTCTTTTATAAGGACTATAAAAATATTCTAAAATTAGCTTGTGGTGATCATTGCACAACTATGAATGTAGTAAAATCCATTGCATTGTACACTTTAAATAGATGAACTATATGGTATATGGGTATCTCAATAAAGCTGTAAATATAAAGCAAACAAAAAGTCTTAGCACATTTTAAATTCCTTCCAAATTCCCCTCCACACATAAATATTACATATTCTTCTTCTTGTCTTTTAAGCTACAATGTATATTTAAATAAATTAAAATGTTGTTGGCAGTCTAATTCTTTTCCTGAGAACTGGTATTAATTTTGCTACCAAATGTTATAATTTTTCATACCAGCTTATTTATTATTTGTATTTATTCATTTTTTTTGGCTGCGCCATGGCATATGGAATTTCTTGCACCAGGGACTGACCCACGCCACAGCAGTGACCCCAGTTACTGCAGTGTCAATGCACTTAACTAATTGCACCACAAGGGAACTCCCCACACTTGCTTTCAATTAATTAACTTTGCTTTTTGGGGGCACACCTGCAGCATATGGAAGTTTCCAGGCTAGGGGTTGAATTGGAGCTGCAGCTGCCAGCCTGCCCACGGCCACAGCAACACAGGATCTGAGCCACGTCTGCAACCTACACCCAGCTTGCGGCAACACCAGATACTTAACCTACTGAGTGAAGCCAGGGATCAAACCTGCATCCTCATGGATACTAGTCAAGTTTGTAACCCACTGAGACCCAACAGGAACTCCCCCTCACATTTGCTTTTTAAATTATATTTCTTCCTTCTTATTCAATGTTCCTGATTATAAAAAAAAAAAAATCTTTAGGGAGTTCTTTCAGGTGATGGTCAATGGGCAGTAAAATTTCTAAGTCCTTGCATATCTGAAAAGATTTTTATTTTGTATTTGCTCTTAAATGATAATTTTGCTAGTTAAAAAAATTACAGGTTCACAATAATTTCCCTTCAGGATTTTTAATATATCATTCTACTTTATGGCATATATTAATGTTTCTAAGAAATTATTTTCTGATTGTAATTCTATTGCAAATAATCTGTCTTTTTGCCTCTAATGTTGCTTAGTATTTGTCTCTATCCTTGATGCTCTACATTTTTACTATAGCATGTATTCAGATTTCATGGAGATCTTCAATCTTAGGACATATAACTGCACATTAATGAAACCTGACATTTATTTTTTTCTTATGAGGTTTTCTCTTCCCCACTCTATTTTCTCCTTTCTTCAATAATTTCTGTTTCTTCATTCTACATTTTAGGAGACTCTCTCTGTTGCTCTCCTAGAGACAACTGTTAATTTGATTTCCATACCATAGTTTAATTTTTCATAGTCCAGAATTTCATAAAGTTGATTTTCATCCACATATATTTTAAGTTCCTTTTTCTGCATGTGAATTAGGGTGACTACTGGTATGTAGAGTGTCTTCCATAACAGGTATAATCATGTTTTATAATTTGGGCTTATGAGTTCATCTTCATGCTGGATCATCTTCCATGGGAGCTTCTTTCCATGCATTCCCTGCTTTGCAGGGACCTTTCTATGGGGCAGCTCTTATGATGATTCCTATCCAGTCCTTAGTGGATTCATTGACTTTGAACAATTTTTTATTACTCTATTAGTTTGGGGCTTTCATATCAGTTCAATAACATGAATTTAGGCATCAAAACCTCTTGTAGTACAGACTCGGGCCTCCTATCAATGATGAACTCTGCAATAAAAGCTGCTGTATGGGGAGAAAGCTAGGTTGAAACCTCTGGAGCTGTCTCCCTAAGAGCATAAATCAAAGGCATTACAACATCCCATAAGGAATGCAGAAATTGTTTAGCTCACAATTCAATTGACTCAACTGTACCCTGTGAAAGTCAGATAGATCCTGGAGAATGACAACAGGATAAAAGAAATTCAACGGAATAATAGCCCCAACTGCAGCTTCTATGGTATATGTGGTTTCTTTGCTACAGCAGACTAGCACAGTCCCTAATACATGATATACAGTCATTGATCTAGCAAATGTATTTTTTCTATCCTTCTCAGAAAGAAGGGATAAAAAGAGTTCACAATTAGACACTTGACTTCCAGCTGTTAACTCTTTAAATATTTGTCACAATAGACTCTGAAGAGATCTTTACTATCTATATATTCCACAGAACATGGCATTGGTCCACAGTATCAATTTTATCACGTTAAACTAAGCAGATGAGCAAAAAGTAGCAAATAGTCCATGTTCTTGGTAACATACAAATGCTCCAGAATATAAAGGGGAATACTTTGAAAGTCAAAAGTGACCACATTAAGATTTTAGGATATAATGTTCTAAAGCATATTAGGATATTCTCTCCAAAGTAAAGGACAAATTATTGTATAATGAACTTCCTACAACTAACAAGGAAGCACAGTTATTGGTAAGACACTTTAAGTTTTACAAGTAGCATACTGCACACATGGGGTTACTACTCAATACCACACATGGAATGACTTGAAAGGCTGACAGCTTTGAGTGGAGCCCGAGAACAAGAACGGGCTTTGCAGTACATCTTGGGTTCTAGATCAAGGCCATGCCACATTCAGTAAAGATACAGACCCCTTTAGCAAAACAGGCCCTGTGTATTGACTTTGGTAGAGATGGAGTAACTGACGGAGGAGCATCAAGTAACTATGCAGCCAGAACTGCCCATCTAGTATACACATCTCTTCAAAAACATAGCCTCATGATATTGATTTTAAGATAGAAAGTGTACATCTAGAACAAGACATAAGCAGGGCCAAATGACACAAACAAACCACAGATGGCCATGATCCCTATGACATTCACCAGTTTCACTGATGCTTCTCCTTTCACCCATGTGTTTGGTTTCATGTGAATTCTTTATGATTAGCTGATCAAAGAGGAAAAGAGGCCAATACTGGCTCATAAATAAGTACAGTCCCCAAATTAACAATGGCTACATTATAGCTCCACTCAGTAGTGGCTCTGATACACAATGTTGAGAGAAAACCTCCCAATGCACTGAGCTTCACCTGGTGATTCTCTTTCTATGGAATGAGAAGTATACTTCAATAAGGATATATATGGATTCAAAGACAGTGGCAGATGGCTTGACTGGTTGCCCTAGGGTCTTGTAAAGAAAGTTTAGAATATTGAGGACAAGAATATCTGGGAAGGTACATGCACTCTGACCTATGGCTGCAGGCATAAGTTTTTAAGATTTTTGCAGTTTATGTCAGTGCCCACCAGAGAGTCTACCACAGAAGAGGTATGAAACAAAATAGAATGATTTGACCATTCTAAAGCAACTTCTCTCATTGTCCATCAAAGGGCTAACAGAATGAAACATAGAATTTCCCTAGTGAAAATGGATTAAGCCTATGCTTTAGCCCAAAGGTTGAGTCATTATACTCTAAGGCTGATCTAGCTGCTGTAGCTGCCAAATACTCAATCTGCTAGCAACAAAGAGCAATACTAAATTCTCATTAGGAAACCACGTTTGGAGGAGACTGATCAGTAACTTGGCAGCTGGATGACTATATTAAACTACTTCCATCAATGCTTCATCCTGAATGTAACTTGTGCATGGTTCTGTGTCCCCAATAAGCAGAATACATGAATCCAAGAATTAAAGGGTAGAAGTAGGAGTGGCCCTGGTTAACTTTACTCTTAATAACCAATTCCAGGAATGTGTGCTTCCTACTATATAAAATCTGGAATCTACAGGTTTAAAAGTTCTGGTTCCCAAAGAGTAATGATTCCACTAGGAGAAACAAGAAAGTGTGCCATTTAACCTCAAGAAATGGCTGCATCCAGTCATGTCAAGCTCTTTATGCCAAGATGACAGCAGGAAAGGGAAGTTCCCAACAATCTGGCAGGGATAATTGATCCTGATCACCAGGAAGAATTGGGGCTTCTTTTATTCACTGATGGCATCAAAGACTACATTTGGCATTTGGTCAATTTGTTAGCCTTTTGATATATCCTTGCCCAATTTTGAATATAGATGGACAAGTGTAGCAGACACAGCCCGAGAAATGCATGGCAACCATGAGTTAGACATATTAAAGGTAAGGTCTAGATCACACCACAAAATAAGCTATCAAGACCAGCAGAGGTACTAGATTGTGGAGAGAAGAATCTAGATGTATGGTGGTAGAGGAGGGTGATTAGTATCAGTTACGACTGTAAGACCAGTTGTAGTGGCAGGAGCTCTAGTTCATCGAAATAACAGCTTTTTTGAAAAATCCTCCCAGGAAAAGAGGCCCATTAGACCTCTTCGAGTGGTTCCATATTGTGTAAGGCTGTGAACTATAGTAGATCCTATGATGCAATGCCCATATTCCCCAACCACGCCTACAAAAACTAAGACATTTATGATCCTAGTTGTTGAAAGCTGTATCAGCTATGCCTTCTTGAGGACTGCCCCTGACTGAAGAGAATCATTTCTCCCGAGGTTGCATCCCTTTCCCAGGGCAGCTTGTATCGAGTGCATACTTATTGTTGGTATAAATGTCTGGCCCTTTCCACAACAGGAGACAACTGAGAAGGGCATTTCAAACTCCAGAGATCCCTATATAATTATCTTAAGTCTTTGCTGCAAAATGGATGCATTTACCAGAAATTATGGATTACAGGTACTAATATAAAAAAACATACTTCTGTGTGCTTCATTGGGTAACTACGTTTTGGCCTACACTAAATAAAGATGCCAGAAATTTCTTGCTTTAATAAAAAAGAAATACAAATTCTTAATGAATTAAAAGCATCAGAATGGAATTGTCATGTGTAACATACTAAACTGCTCTTTAACTTGGTCCTACAAAAAGGTCTAGAAGACTGTTCCTTCATATGACATTAAAAAATTCACTGATGAAGGTATAGCCAGCATCTTTGAAAAGTGTGATGACAGGTATCCTCCCTTGGTTGCAGATAAAGGGGGAAGATTCTGTCACTAAGCATGGTTTCTAATTTCAATGGAATGGTGGTATCTCAAAGTGGCAGATGCCAAATAGCAAAAGTCAGAGACAATACAGACAGGGTTAATATAATAGACAAGGCCACCTCTCAATCATATTGAAATGACAATCAAGGATCTTTGATAGTAGAAAACTGATTATTGAGTACCTTGGACTGAAACAAGCAGGGGGTCCACTAATGTCTTTTTTAACTTATAAAACTGAAAACAACCTAAATCTGGTTAAAAGATTCTAACTTGAACTATCAAATTAATGAATCGTTGTCCCTCAATTAGGCTGCAAACCTAAAGCTGGTCAACAAATTCACTACCTTTGAATGAAAGGGAGGCAGGAAATCCTTTAGGAAAGATCCTGTAATAAAATCACGAGGACTTAAGTCACTGTCAATGAGCCTGTGGCTGGAAGAAAAGAGATTACTCATATCTTTCAAGTATTGGTGGACACCAGACCTAATATAAAGCTAATATCTCAGTACATCACTATAGTTTTCTGGTCCAAGAGGGGTTTATATGGTCAATCGAAAGATGGAGCTTTGGAGCTCAGCAGATCTCAAAATTGTCTCCTGGATTCTACTGTAGTTACCGATATGTAGTTGGAACAGACAGTGAGTAGAATACCAGGATTAGCCCCCTGACTCAGAGGGAGATGGGTGGGTCATAGGAAAACTCCTAGCCCACCCCTTCTACTAAAATTAAAAAAAAAAAAAAACTGCCTAGGGGAACAAAAGTGACTGAAGGCACCATCAAATGTTTGAAATATGTACATCCTTTCTTATCTGTATTTAAATCAGCTGTTTGGCCTGCACACAAGACAAAGTTATCTTGGAGCAGAGCAACAAATTATTTTAAGCTTAATCAGGTGGTGACTCCAACTTCAGCTGCAGTTTAGACAAGTCAATTTTCTGGAACACATCAGTATAATCTCCAGCACCTGGTATAACAACCATGGCTCTGGCAAATACTTTTTCTCCCATGCCAATAGCGAACAAAAAAAATAGGTCAGCTTTTACCTGGTAGGTATAGTACTAAACATTCACCATCTTACCACAGGGGTACATTAATTTTCCAGACTTGTGCTATAATTTAGTCCACAGGGACATCAATCATCATGCCATAGGACATCATGCTTGTGATACTAATGATAACAGCATTATAATAGGATAGGTGAACAGGAAGTAACAGCACTTATCTTAGACACCTTAGTCTTACAGAAGCTTATCAGAATATAGGATAAATCCTATGAAAATCCGGGAACCTAAACATTGATAAAGTTTACCAGAGGGCCAGTGGCCTGGGGAATTATGTGATACTTCTTCCAAAATGAAAGACTAGTCTCTCCAACTTAATCCTCTAAAATTTAAGAAAGAGATGAGACTCTTTATATAAATCACATTGGGGAATGCTGCTCCAACCCACATATCAAGTAGCCAAAAGGCTTTAGTTAGAGATCGAAAAAATATCCAAGGCTCTTCAGATAGTCCAGACTACAATGTTATGCAAGAAACTTTGCCACTTGGTTACTATGTCCCAGGCCATACAATTTTTGAAGTATATTGGACTGTATGAAATTCTGTACAAAACTCACACAGATCCCTGATAAGAGGCTCACAGCAGTCACTCCTAGACACTCCTAGCAAAACTACTGACTCCTGTGATAAATATCAATTCCCTTTAATGAAAACCATTTTTGACTTATTGGTGGGCACTCCTAGAGGCTGAATGCCTGCTGATGAAAAACATTCTGGACCTCACAGTCATCACAAATTACATAAACCAAGGAGAATTCCACCATCAAGTGGAAGTGGTACTGAGGCACTATGCTTGGAGACACATGCAAGTTGCACAAGCATGATTCTTAAAATACCAGTGTGCTTACTTCCATCACACTGTCATCACTTCCACCTACATCTGTAGACACAATGGAGAATTCCTTATGAGAAGGAACAAAAAACATGCCTCAATTAAAGGTGACTATGCAAAATATGCTGGCACCTTCCCAGAGTGCCAACAATTCAGTCCCATTCAATGGTGGACCTGAAAAACAGTGAAGAAAGGAATTCTTCCCCATAGTCAGAACTTTAGCAATAATATGGTTTTCCACTCTGCTCGTAAGGAGAGATGATCTGATGGATCTACACTAATTAATGGACAGTAGATAATAGTTTGATTATATTATCTGGAACTTGGCCATATTGTCAGGGATTATAGAATTAGGGACAGAAAACTGGAGAAGTATGTAAGCTGGCATTTTATAACTGGCCAATAGTGTGACTATATCTATGTCCTTTTTGAATAATCACTAAAAGTCATATCTTTACAGAAAAAGTTGTCAATAATCCAGTGAACAGGATGTCAAGTCACACAGATGACAGTCTCTTTTCCTAGTCTCCACAATGAGAATGTTTATTCAATGAGCTCAGGGATAAAGTGTTCATAGTAGCAAAGATGATGATTCTTTATAATCTCACCTTGCCAAGCTGAGTTACCGACTAATCTTGTTCAGTTATAAAGTTATCTATCACTGCTTAACAATCCACAGCAAAACCTAGTGACTAAAAATAAAAAGTTCGTTACCTCACAAATTTGATATTTGGGTAGAAGCTTCCTCTCTGTTTCAAGTAGTATCAGCTGAGGCAGCTCAAAATGGGCCCTAGCCGATTCAATTACAATATGCCACCTTCATGGCTGGCAATTGCAGCTGACTATTGCATGGGAGTTCTGCATGGCTCCAGTTTGGGGGCTTCAGTTTCTATCCACGTGGGCCTCTCCATGCCCTGCTTGGCTTCCTCATAACAGAGTTACTGGATTTCAGAAGTGAGCACCCGACGAAAAAGCCCTCTTTGTGACCTAGCCTTGAAATGTGCATAGTGTTATATCTGCCTACTCCATTGGCAGTCAGCCAAAAAAGTCCACCCAGGATCAGAGGAAGGGTACAGAGATTCAGTTTCTTGATGGAGAAGATGCAAGTCATTTTCTATTATGAATTAGATTGTTTCTTTTACTCCATTTCTTCTGTTCTCATTTCCTGAAACTATTAGATATTGGGACTTCTAGATAAACTTCTATGTGCTTCTAAAATGTTTCTCTTTTCTTTTCTTTGCCTTGGAATAATATGAAACAAAAGACATACATGATGCCTGTCCTCGTGGAGCTTATGTCCGGTTGCTATAAAGAAAAAAGGTAACAACACAGTGATATTTACACCATAACGTATCACCTCTTCTGTTTATACTATGTGTGTTTGGAGAAACTGTAGTAAAAATAAACACCTCCAGTTGCCCAGGGAAGGGGGTGGTGTGGAGAAAGCAGAAAAAGGGAATAAACTACATAGTAAGATATATAATTCAACAAAGTGGTGTTAGAGAAAGTCTGAGGATCTGATAGTTAAGAGGAGACCTGAAGAACAGGAGTCAGCCAGGCAAGAGGGATGGGGACACATGCCAAGAGCATTTGGTGTGCTCCAGGCACCGTGTAGGCAGTCTGGCTGGATTGTAGACAACAAGGAGAGTAGACCAAGTTGAGGCTGAAAATTTTAGGCAGAAGCTAAACTATTCTGGGCAGTAAACACTGTGGTAAAGAGTTTCAATTTCATTCTAAATGTAATTTGAGGCCATTGAAGAACCTAGATTTTTCAAAACTTACTCAGGCTTCTGGCACAGAATAGTTTGGAAAAGCAAAATTTCAGTGCAAAATAAATGTGCCTTGGATGATAAAATACCAAAAAAAAAAAAAAAAGAATTTAAACTTCAGGAATATGGCCATAGATATACTCAGAGAAAAAGATCATTAACATTTAAAAATTTATTATTATGCAAGAAAAGATGAAGATAAAAGAAGCACTAAACTTAACCAAAAAAATCAAACTAAATCTAAGTAGAGAAAATAGAAAAATATATTCTAATTAGAAAAAGTCCTGATAAAATATCTAAGAACTGATATTTCTGGAAAACAAGTAACAAATAAGTATAAGCAATATTTTCATTTTAGTTTCCATATCAACTGCTTGATTGGCCTTGAGAATAGATTTGTCAATTTATACTCTTTATCAAAGTTCATCAGTTTTATTTTCTTCATAGTTTATCAGCGTTGCTAGTGCCAACATAATTTTTTTTTGCTATAATGATGAATGAAAAATTACATCTTGGTTCTTTTGATATGCATTTATTTAACAGAAATAGTAAACATCTTTTTCTATTTTTATTGGCCCTTTGATTTTCTTCTTTCATTAGGCAACCATCTGTACACTTTGTTTTTGGGTACAGCTGACTTTTTTTATTTTACAATATTTCTTTTTCTAAAGCTTTTCTTGTTTTACTTTTTTTTGGCGGGGGGGAGGCATGCCAACAGAAGGTGGAAGTTCCTGGGCCAGGGTTCAATCCCATGTCGGAGCAGTAACCAGAGCCACAGCATTGACAATGCTGAATCCTCAACCTGCTGAACCCTAAGAGAACTACTACAGTACTTTTTAATATTAAGGATATTACTGATTTATCTGCCACATATTTAACAAATATTTTCTTTTTCCTTTTTTTTTTTTTTTGGCTTTTGTCGTTTGAGGGGTGCACCTGTGGCATGTTGAGGTTCCCAGGCTAGGGGTCTAAGCAGAGCTACAGATGCTGGCCTACACCCCAGCCACAGCAAGGCGGGATCCGAACCATGTCTGCAACCTACACCACAGCTCATGGCAATGCCGGATCCTTGACCCACTGAGCGAGGCCAGGGAATTGAATCCACAAGCTCATGGTTCCTAGTCAGATTCGTTTCTGCTGAGCCACGACGGGAACTCCAATTTAACAAATATTTTCGAATTATTTTTAAAACTTGATGGTAGCTGTTGAAATAATAAATATGGTAGCTGTTGAAATTTGTTGTTATTCCAATTGTTCTTTCTTGAACCCTCTTTGAATGTGGACAATTCAAATTTTTCCTTTATATTTTCCAGTTTGGAAATAATACAAATTCTTTCCTCATCATAAAACTGTTAAAATAGTCACCTAAGGGTTCACGCCTAGGTCATTTCTGGGTTTGTTTACATTTAATCTATCTAGAATTTATTTTGTGGTAAAGAGCAAGGTAGAAGTACACGTTATTGCTCACAAAATATCCAGTTATTTATAACACCATTTATTGTGAACTTTATATACTCTCCTGACAATAGGAATGCTTCTAGAGCAACATTTTCTAGTACATTCTGAGAAATATGACAGGTGTAGACATCGATCTGTATTTTAAGAAATATTTTCATAGTTAAATTTCAGAAATTTAGAATAACTAAATAAATTATTTAAATATTGGACTTCCCAGAGAGTTTTATTTTTTTTTATTTTTTTTTTATCTTTTTGCCTTTATGTAGAGCCGCACCCGCGGCATGTGGAGGTTCCCAGGCTAGGGGTCTAACAGGAGCTGTAGCTGCCGGCCTTCGCCACAGCCACAGCCACGCGGGATCCGAGCCGCGTCTGCAACCTACACCACAGCACACGGCAACACCGGATCCTTAACCCACTGAGCAAGGCCAGGGATCGAACACGCAACCTCATGGTTTTTAGTCAGATTGGTTAACCACTGAGCCACGAAGGGAACTCCTTCCCAGTGAGTTTTTGTTGCTGTTCTTTTCTTCACCAAAGGAGAATACATAGTACTATTACAGAACTCTATTTTCACTGAGCCTCTTAGGACAAGTAATCCATAGAAAATGCTCTGAGGAACTTTGCTTTACTTTGATTTATGTTGAAATTCATACATTTTTATTGTTGAAATAGTCGTAATTTTACAGAAAAATATTTTATTTATATTTCATTGACTTTTAAACAAAAATTGATATTTTATCTTTAACTTTCATTGAAACAGTTTTCTTTCTTTTAACCTGTTAATACTATGAACTAGGTAAATAGAGTTTCTAACAGTACACCATCCTTGCTTTCCTAGAATGAATCCCACTGGATCCTGGTGCGTTACTTTTTCAAAACAGGTCAGATAAATTAAGTGAAATTTAAGTGTGTGTATGTGTGTTAGAGAAAGCAACAAGAGAATTTCCTAGTTAGGTTTTGGTGTCAGCAATAAGATAAAAAAGTTGGGTGTTTTCCCTTCTTCAGGTCTTAGAACTGTTGAGATAATGTAGGAATTGCCTATTTGTGTGTGTGTGTGTGTGTGTGTGTGTGTATACACTGAATCCTGCATTTATTTTTGTTTTAATTAGAAATTAGGGAAGAATGAAAGATAAGGTTAAATCATTGATCATTCAGACACTTTTCTGAAGTCCATGAAGAGGCAAAAGCTTCCCCCCATTTCAGCCCTCTGCTTTTCTATTCTCCTCGCCCCAAGATAAAAGATAGGCTAAATACCTCCAAATTTTTCTCTATCCATATGCGGTAGGCTTCTCTCCAAAGATGCCTCCTCCAATAAACCACACATCGAGTACTCACACCATGTGTAATTCCCATCGCTGGACTATGAGCTAGCTCTATCTTTGCTTTTGACCTACAAAATACAAAAAAAGTGAAGCTGTATGATTTTTGAGGTCAGGTTAGAAGACTTAAGAGCTTCTACCTGGATTTCTTTAGATGTTTGCTTTTGTGAAACTCCGTCACAGAACTCAGCCCCATGGTACAGAGAAGCTCAAGCCACATAGAGTAGCCATATGTAGGTACTATATTCAATACTCCCAAATGAGTCAGCATCAACTTCCAAACATGTAATTTGCCATACTGGATTTCCAAGACCAAGTCATCACTTCAAATGTCTCCAACTCCAGGAACATGTGAGAAGGTCAAGTGAGCGCCACCACACTCAACACAGTTGATGCATAAAAAAGTGAAATAAACAGTTTTGAGCCACTAAATGTAAGTTGGTTTGTTATATAGCAACAGATAACCAGATTAGCACATAAACTGTGTGGAAATCTATTTACATGTGGGTACACACTTTCTGTGCATGTATGTAGGGTACAAAAATGGGTTATGCTATATATCCAGTTCTGTAACTTACTTTTTACACTGATATGTCATAAGCATAGCTCCAATATTGTTATCTATATATTTTATTTTTAATAGAACTATATTAATATTAATAATCAAATAGAAATAGCATCACATATATTTTTAAGTTTTTACTATGAGCCAGTGAGTTTTAAACCCTTTACATGTACAGACCACTTTATTACTAATACCAACACTGTGAAGTGTTAACTACCATTATCCTCGTTTTGTAGATGAAGAAACTGAGGGACCAAAAGATTAAGTGACTAGCTTGAGATCACATAGCCACCAAACTAACAGTCAGGAATTGAACCAGCAGTCTGTCTCCACTGTCTCTTCTCCTAATCGCTATATTGCCCCACAGGGCCACAGTGTCTTTAGTTGTTTAACTATTCTGCTATGAAAGACATTTAGGATGTTTCCAGTGTTTTACTACCATGATACTGAAACATTCTTATGGATACATTGGACTTGGGACTCACCCTCATTCAAGATGATATCATCTCTAGATCCTTACCTTAGTTACCTCTGCAAAGAATCATTTTCCAGGTAAGGTTACTTTCTGAGGTTCCAAGTGGACAAATCATTTGGCACTATTCTACCCACTGCAAATAGTGATTCTTTAAAATAAGTGTCTATATTCAGTCTTTAACATTTGTAAAAAAAAGGCATTCACTTCATAGTTTTTTAATTTCAATTTAACTGTGAGTGGGAAAACAAATCTCACATCACTGACACTTTCAAACCGATCCCCCACTTACTCAGCTTTAGAGAGTCTGGGAAGACATGTGGTCCACTTGAATCTCTCTGAGGTCATAAATGAAAGACTATTTACTTTCTAAAAGGAAATATACTTACCTTTATATATATATGGGCCCCAGATGCTCCCATCTACCTGGCTCTAGATAAGATGGCAAAGCAGCTATGTTCTTTCAGAAATACTGGAGCTGATTGCCATTCTGTGTGTCAACACTGAGCTCTGATACC
Organism: Catagonus wagneri; assembly: GCA_004024745.2. Lineage (NCBI taxonomy): Eukaryota > Metazoa > Chordata > Mammalia > Artiodactyla > Tayassuidae > Catagonus > Catagonus wagneri. The sequence goes on along the minus strand of PVHT020000015.1, from coordinate 27,975,252 downwards.
TTCTAAATGCTGTACTTATGCCTACTGGTGGTTAAGACAGACTACAATTCACTCTATATTTTGCATTTATCAAGACCTTTAGTTTCTCCCGCCCCAAGCCTCTTGAAATTAGTGGCACAAAAAGGGCACTCTAAAGCACAGCTAATTTTTCTGCTTTAAATTTCCACATTTAATCTCACTCAGGCTGGTAGCAGTAGGTGAAATTTTAAAAAATACAAAAACAAAAGCCAGAAACAGTCAATTTATCACACTAGACTCCTAGTTCTAGCACCAATATTTTCTGAAGAGCCTAAAAATTTGTAATTGTTTTTGTTTGCTTATAATTACCCTCCTCTGCCTTAATCACCAAAAACTGAAAACAACATTTCTGTTGTATATTGTATCAAATTCACTAGATGCGCAAATGGTGAAGTCTGAAATCAAGAGTCATAGAGAAGGAATTTTGATATAATTAAAAGTGAAGCATCTCATCTCAGGAAAATGGCTTTACTTTAACATACAGAAATTTAATAGCACAGGATATTTTGAATTGCAAAAAGCAATCATTGAAAGTATACATAAAATTAGTTACATTTTGTCACATACAGTAACTTTTTTCCATTTAAGAGATATCTTTCCATTTATGTCTTGGTTTATGTGATATAACTTACATTCAGGAAGCGTATTCCAAAGCACAGTCAACAACTTAATGGCCTTGGCTATGTAACAGCCACCATCTACCAAATGAAAGTGTAGCATTCAGAAAAGTGGCAAAAGGAAGTTATAAGAGAAAGGACAAACCACATAAACATAAAACTGCTCACATGTTTTGGAAAGAAGGATAGATAAAAAAATACACACCAAAAAAAAGAATCGAAATTATTAACCAACACCCGGTTTCTTCCTCAAAGCAAATTGACTTAATATCTAGGGATATGCAATAATACCTACAGCATTGAATTTCCACACAGAGGCTGTGGCTTATGTATTTTACCGTATTTTGAAATCACTCATTATATCCCCTGATAAGTGTCTAATTTAGTTCAAGGTAAGTCCAATTATAGCAGGCCTTTTACTCTATATAACTTATTTTTAATTTTATTTATTTATTTATTTCATCTTTTGTCCTTTTAGGGCTGCACCTGCCGCATATGGAGGTTCCCAGGCTAGGGGTCTAATCGGAGCTGTAGCTGCCCGCCTGTGCCAGAGCCACAGCAACTCAGATCCAAGCCGCATCTGAAACCTACACCACAGCTCACGGCAATGCTGGATTGTTAACCCACTGAGCAAGGCCAGGGATCGAACCCGCAACCTCATGGTTCCTAGTCGGATTCGTTTCTGCTGTGCCACGACGGGAACTCCCTATATAACTTTTTAAATGTTAGAGTTCAGATTCATCACCAATGATAACTCTTTCAAAAATAAGTACTTTTACACTATTATACAATGCTGATGACAAGTGATACAAAATAATTTCAAATCCAAAGCCCAAACATATCCATGACCTATATTTATCCTTGACTCCTAGACTGAGTCCAAAACAGAATTCTTGTGTGAAAGATCAAGAATTATGCTCAAAGCCAACATTCCTAGATGTTATTAAAATAAACAGATTTTTCTTTAACATTCCAAATTTCTCTTATCTCAAAATAGGGTAAAGAAATCTGGATTCCAAAATCACATTGCTCTGATTATCATCATATATTGTCTTACTTCTAACTCCATTTCAAGCTGAACTTATGAGGTGTTACATCTCAAACCACGCATGCCAAATACCACTCCATCGTCTATTCATTTGAAGTTATAGACATGATAAGGACAAATGTACATGGTGACTACCCAAGAAAAGGTCATAGCACATGATTTTTTTTTATTTTTTTTCTGTCATTTAGTTTTATTTGTGGTATCTTCTTGCCTAAACAAATAAATACATAAAGGAAAACATGCAATCCACTGCATGCAGGGGAGGTAGGAACTCTAAAAATAGGCCAAAGCAGAAAGAAATATTTCAAAACATTTATTTTGTCCAAATACCTGTTAGTGATGTTGGCATTGTCTCAAAGGAATATTACTTTGCATGTGCATAATTTTCAAAGTGTAATTGCCTACACTGTATAATGGACCCTTCCAAGAGATACTGTGATAGCTAGGAGACACCAGGTCATATTCCATTGTTCTTATTACACTTTTGCCACATCCATTTTTGTCATGTCTACGGAGACTTAATTAAGGATTGTTATTAAATGATCCAGTAGAAGGTGTAGCTCTCTGGCTTGCCTATTCATCCCACAAGACATGTGTGAGAGCCAGGCCTCAAATACAATTCCCCTGGACTGTTATGACCAGAACTGATAAAATAATCTTAAAACGTTTTTCCCCTTTCGGGTTTTTTACTGTATTTACTGTAGAGCTCAATATGAAACACAAGGAGAAGATATTGATTAGGCTCCTGAGAGAATTACACTGATTGTACACACTCTAGGTGTACAAATGAGAGAATTCATTTTACCACATCCCAAACTCCAAAGGCAATTTCATCATCATTATTCTCAATTTATGTTTCTCTGTCAAGGCAGTCCCAGGGAACGTTTGGTCACTTACAACTGATCCTCACAGCACAGCCTGACTATGAAACTCCTAAGAAATCATCAGAAATAAAGATTGCATTCAAACGCTGAGAAGCACTGACACTTTACTGAGGAAGGGCATCGGCAAACACAATGTCCTTTTTCTTGTCTCTGGAACATGGGCTTCAGTTCAGATGCCACTTTTTCCCCTGGGGAGCCTTTTCAGACTTTCTCAATCCTCTCTCTGTGATAGAGGCCTCTCCACTGACCTCCCAGGCCATCCTATGTTTTTCTCTATAGTAGCAATTATTTTTTTTTCATAGAAATAGTTCCCAAGACACCAGAAGTTCTGCATAAAGGTGGCTATATCTCTCTTATTCATCATGGCACCAGTATTTATGAAAGGAATGGACAAATAAATGTGAATGACTGTGTCTGATGACCAGTACTTTTAAGAAAGTAGCTTCATTTTTTTTCTAACTGGGAGCCTTGTTGAAACTAATATTATGTGCTAGACATGAAGCATTATTTAGGAGTGACTAAAGAACGGAACTGGCATTTACTGAGTAGCACCTATGTGCTAAGAACTGTGTAAGTCCCTTTAGGTGAGATTTAATTTCTCTTAATTCTTCTATCACCTCTACTAAGTAAATACTATTATTTTACAGATGGAAAATAAACTAAGAGATACCAGAAATTTTGTGTATTTTATCTAGTTCTGCAATTCACTTATTTTTCTACCTGTACAATGAGAACAGAAATAACTGGGTTTCATTATCTTCAAAAAATGAGAAGAGGCACATTAGGAAAAGAATACATCAATATAATAATGGTGTCAAGCATCCTATTAAGCACCTTAGATATTTTACTCCCATGCAGTCCTCAAAGTCGCCATATGAAAATATTAGCCTTATTTTACAGGTGAGGAAAGTAGGGCTCAGAGAATTTAAGTAACTTGCCTATGATCATGCAGCTAGTAAGAGGTAAATCTAAAATTCAAACCCAGATCAGTCTGACTCTAAAGTCTGGATTCAAATTTACACTAAAACATATAGCCTCTTAAAATAATCATTAATATTCCTGTAATCTAGACACATCTTTTTAAAATTGCTTTACTGAGATTTAATTCACGGATCATACAATTCACCCAGTTAAATTATACAAATCAATGGCTTTTAGAATATTCACAGGCTTATGTAGCCATCACTACGAACTAATTTCATAACATTTCTGTTTCCCCCAAAAGAAATCCCATATCTATTAGCAATTCCAAACATCTTTTAATCCTATTCTGTGACAAATCACGGGGCCATAACTGAAAACAAATGACTTTGTAATATTTATACTAGAGGTTAAGAAGAAGAATACTGGGATTAATATTTTCTATATTCTACCACTCTTCTGTCACCTGCCCTGGGTATGCCTCATAGGTCTTTTATTGCTCTCCCAGAGAAAAAACAATTGTGGAGCAATAAATCCATATTCTAACACATACTTAACTCCTAGTATGGCACGTACTTCTGGGCCAACAATTCTGATGTAGCCTAATATCTTAGAGCAAGAATGAGAAAGGCTTTTATCCCTTCTCAAACTATGGCTCATGTTTTCTCAGTACACAAGGATATAACCTGCTCTCTTACTTTACTGACAGACAACAGAATATCAGAGAGGAAAGTTTGATGATGAAAGTTTGGGCAGGGACAGTGCAGAGGGGATAGACTCAAGAACCCACCCAAAACATAGAACATTGCATGAAAAAGGAGAAGACGTTGAGCAACTGAGAACCAAGGCATGGGCATATGAAAAAGTGAAAAGAAGTAAAGTAGTGAGAGAGTACCAAAAGGAACCTTTGGTGACTTGACAATTGTCCTAGAGCTAGCACTAGACAGAACTACCAATTAGGAAAATGAACTTCCCTTCACTCTACTGATAAATGTGCTCCACGAACTATAGTTTAAGAAACACTGATCTAGAGCGTCTCATCTAGTGAAAGTCATGTTATTTTCTCCCTTTCGCTTCTACTTAATTGGGGTAAACAAGATTGATATTGCATTGTAATTAAGTAAGTACTACTTATTGCTTATCACACACTTGTAAACCACAAAGCACACAAAGAGTAGAACAGGATCTGTCAAGGAATTGCTTATTCATCAAATGGAGTGTGTTTTCTCAGTGTTATTACTGCCAGCCCTGCTTAGTTTATAAGCACAGTCCTTGGGACAATATTGATAAATTTGCTTCAATATTTTCAAGCAACATTATATGCTTCCCCAACCTCTCAAAGTACAGAGAATCTTCATAAAGAAAAATGGGCCTCCAGTTATAAAATTTTGGCAATAGCCTATTAAAAGTAAAGAGAGTAACAAGTTTTTCATTAACTAAAATCAATAACACATGCCACTACAATTTGCCATCATTGCAAAAACATTGCATTCTAATCAGAGAGAGTATAAAACATTGTAAGTCCTACAAAGTCACAGAGGCAACCAAAATTAGAGCAGTAAACTAGTCAGTGGTATGAAATCAATAGAATCCTTGAGTTCCAAATCCTATGTAGAAGTCCTTAAAGCAAAAGTATGATATACAAATCAATAATGACCACTCTTAACCTGACAAGAGAAGTTGTGAAATGTATTCTGTTTGCTGTTTGATAGCCATCAAAGTTAATGAATCACGTTTATTTCAGAGAAAACAATTACAAAAGTTTGTGCTTTTCTAGCACAGACGTCTCCCTATAACAGACCTTCTTGAGAGATGAAAAGAGCTCTGCCTAGAACCTGCTCTTGCTATAAAATCCCCTTTCCACTGTCTTCTCCTCTTTCTAAAAAGTAAGTGCTGAAACTCATCCTGAAAAAAAAAAAAAACTCAATATGCAGAGGGGCTTTTGAAAAGTATGTAAAAGCAGGAGTTCCCATTGTGGCTCAGTAGTAACGAACACAACTAGTATCCATGAGGATGCAGGTTCGATCCCTGGCCTCGTTCAGTGGGTTAAGTATCCGGTGCTGCCATAAGCTGTGGTGCAGGTCACAGACCTGGCTCAGATCCTGAGTTTCTGTGGCTGTGGCTGGCAGCTGCAGCTCCGATTCAACCCCTAGCCCAGGAACTTCCATATGCTTTACATATGGCCATTAAAAAAAAAAAAAAAGAAAGAAAGAAAAAGAAAAAAATTATGTAAAAGTAAACTTGGATACATGTAAGGAAAATACTACTGCCTATTTTCCATTGTCCCATTCCTCTGCAGTGTTTTCTTAAAGTAAAATATCTGGTTTCAGGTATCTCACCTCTTAGTGACATCTGCTGTTACCACATCTCACAAATGATTAGCATCATTTATTATACTAGTTACAATATTTTGAGGAATCACCATGTATGGGACACGAGGCTAGTTGCTTTAGATTTGTTATTTCATTAGTTCAGCAATATTCCTATATTATAGACATCATTCACTTTTCAGATGAGGAAACTAAGATTTAAAGAGGCTAACTAAATTCCCCAAAGTTATACAGTTATAGAGTTATTTTATTTATATATATATTTTTTCCGAACTACAAAGCCAAGGGAAGCTCCCAACACTCACCTCTTCGATACTAGGGTACAGGATGAATGAGTCTTATGTAGTGGAATCTATTGATTCCAAGTAAAGTCATCCATACAACTGTATGTGTATTGCTATGTATAGAAGAGATAAACAGTCAATAAGAAATTAGGGACTCGACTCAAAATGTGAGTACAATTTAGTTACCTTTTGGTTTAAATAACATTTTCATTCTCTGATATTCCTTAAATCCAATACTTTTCAAAAACATGCAAGTCTAGCTACAGTCAGAACTAGTCCAATTGGGTTTTACTATTTGCTTTGCTTTTTAAAACACTTTAAAATTTTATATAACTATTAATTCATGCATTATAAAACAGTTTAGTGGCCCATAAATGAACCAGGTTCTTTGTTTAGTTTGCTCTCAATCCAAATTCATATTGTCAGATTTATAGATATGGGGCTATTGAGCAGGACCAGGACTAGGTTGACAAGGTGCCTAGGGTACAAATTTACAGAGGCACTCACTGAAGAAGGTGCAGCCCTAAGCATGGGTGCCCCTTTAAATTCTGTGCCCCAGGCACTGCACTCACCTTGCCCTATTCCTGGCCCTGCAAGTAAGTGATTACATTTTAAGATTCCTGGTGACTAACAAAGGGATGTGATCCCAGCTGTTTCTTTTTTTAGACAATCCATTAAGCATCACTGGATTTTTTAACAATCCATAAGTGTTCATCTGTCTTTGTACAGAGGTTTTTTTTTTCCTCGCACAACCAAAAAAATGTTTGTTGAAAAAAAGCCACAACCTTAACTTCATAAACAATTAATACCCTGTTCCTAACAACTGAGGTAAGTAACCAGCCCAAACTAGTTTCAGGTCTATCCCAGGAGATAAACAGTCTCCAACATACTAACATTGGCAGACCCTGATAGTGTTTAGCAATTTCTGCTTATCAAAGGAGACATAAATCACAAGGTAACTAAATTACACAGTTTTTTACTCTATCAGAAAAGGTTCCCACATAATCAAAGTCGAGGTCAGCAGCGGGTGCTAAAGGTGCCTACAATTTATTAGTTGGTGAATCTACTTTCCAATTCAATTTCTTACTTTCATGAATACAGGTATCAAAACTACTTGAAAGATCAATTTTAGAACATGAAATTAGGAGACAGCATTATAAAGCACCCTTGACATTTCTAGGATACCCACTTATGAATTTATCTGTAAAAGGCTGAGCATAGGGAGTAAAAGATTCCTTGAAATGTATATAAACAGCTCAAAGAAATAATGCTAGTAGATATAAACTACATAAGTCATTAAAATAAGTTCAAATATGCATCTCTTTGCACTTGGGCACCTACCGGCACATGATATAGAAATTATTTATCTGAGAGTGTCTAATGTGTTTTCATTTCAAACCGGAATAAAAGGACTCAAAATTCATACCAAGAAGAACTCTATAGGGGTCACTGAAGCCATCCAAATGGTGGGATAAATTTTATGATAGAAAATGTCAGATAACTTCAGGCTGTAGGGAATACCATTTTAAGTAAAAAAATCTGTTCCTCTAACTATAGATGCTAAAAATATACTTAATATATCCTTCTAACTTATTGAGTGAAGTGAACATGATTAAATCTTTCTTTAAATTTCAAAGATTTTCCTGAATTTCAGGATCACCTGAAAGTCATTTTTTCATATTACTCAGGATTATAGGTAAAAATGGAAGTAACATGTTTTGAAATGAATAGGTACCTGGCTGAAAAATACAATATATTTGTTTTAATTTGAGTGTGGCTCTCCTATTTTTCCTATCATTTTATTTCTCCTAAAACTAAAGGCAATGCCAAAATAAAAGTAGATCCAATGCCACCGTTAGATTGGTTTCCATTAAAGTTTTTATGTAAACAACTTAATTCGGTGTTCATGCTAAAATGGAATATTAAATAACTTTAATCACAATTATGTAATTATTCCTTTTATGTTTTCTATATGCTTCTCTCAGAAAGAGACACTTGTCTTTACAGACAGTAAAGTACTGGGTTCTATCAATTTTAGAACACTAGATATTAGAGTCAGAAAGGCTCCCAAAGAAGTTCCCACTGTGGCACAGTGGGTTAAGATCTGACTGCAACAGCTCAAGTCGTGTGGAGGTGCAGGTTTGAACCCTAGCTGAGCGCAAAGGATTCAGGATTGCTAGGATTCAATGCCTAGCTCAGGAACTTCATATGTCTCAGGGGAAAGGGAAAAGGGAAAAGGGGAAGGGGAAAGGGGAAAAGGGAAAGAAAAGAAAGGAAAGACTCCTAAGGATTAAAGATTGTATAGCCCAACTGCCTCATTTTATACAAGAATACACAAATAAGTGGGACTAATTTCAGTGGAAGTAAAACTGACAATATGTCATGTCACTATCGTGATCATGTACTACCATATCCCACACTCAGAAAAACCAAAACACTTAGAACACTGAAACAGACACAAAAAAATAAGATGGTTAAGCTATCTGGATGTGCTATTATCAAGCTATCTGATGCAAAAGATATATAAAACTTTGAACATTTCTTCTAAGTTATTGATTCCCTCCCCAACAGCTTCCCTCCCTACATTTCAATGCTGATACCTGAAGTTGTGTCTTGACTTTGTGGCCACGACAGTCATATGAGAAAGCGAGCCCACATGATTCTAAGGAACCTATGAGAAACGGTGTTGATTAAAGAAATACACAGGCAAACCATCATGGGAGGATGCAATTTTTCCACCACAATATGGTTAAGGGGATTCTTAGAATTATGAATAGCTTTACAAGCAGCTAACCCCTGTAGAGAAATAAAGGGTAAAAAAAATTCTCTCTCAAATGTGTCATGAGGAACTTCACTATGAAATAACAGAAGCTTCTTCTTGCCCAGAAAACCAACCTTGACCATTCTCAATACAAATTACTTTCAAATAACTGAAAAAATTCCCATTTTTAAAGTCAAGTAATAATAAAAAGGAACCAGAACAAGATCCTGCATGTAATAGGAAATGAAGAAAGGAAGGCAAGTATCAGGAAAGGCAAATAGTAGACAACATACTGAAGAAAAATACTGCTATAAAAGTGAGCACATAAAAAAAGATCTTAATGAAAAAACTGACAATTTTTCCAGGCATTGATTCATCTTTTTTTAAGTCAATTTTTTAAATTACTTAATGAAAGTCAAATTTTATTATAGAATTTTATATAGAGAAAAGTTGCAAAGATATTACAGACTTCCATATACCTCACACCCAGTTTCTCCTACTTTTAACATTTCACAGTACCATAAAATATTCATCATATTAATAAAAAATAGATAATTATTAACCAATATCCACATTTAGTTCAAATCATTAGTTTTCATACACTGTCCTTTTCCCATTCCACTATTCCATCCAGGAAACCAAACTGTATTTAGTAATCATGTCTCTTTTGCCTCATCTTGGCTGTAAATTTATTAGACTTTCATTGCTTTTTGATGATCTTCACAGTTCTAAGTAACAACACTCAGATATTTTTGTATAATGTCCCCCAATTGAGATTTGTCTGGCATTGCTCCCATAGTTAGCTTAGGGTTATAGGTTTCTGAGAGGAAGAATAGAGTTAAAATACCATTCCCATCTCATCAAATCAAGGGAACATACTATTAACATGACTTATTACTATTGATATTAACCATGATCACCTGATTGAAGCAGTGTTTATCAGAAGTATCCACTATAACTGCATTTCCCATAAAGCACTTTGGAAGAAAGTCACCATGTACAGCTCACAGTTCAGGAATAAGGAGTTATGTTTCATCTCCTTCAGCAAGGAGAATCTACACAAAGTTTCTACATGGGAGATTTGTCATTTCTACACAGATTATTTATAATTCAATCATTTATATTAGCATGGATTCAAGAGTATTTATTTTATATTTGAGGTTAAAATCCAACACTCATATTTAATTTTTATCCATCTTTATTTTGTTGCTCTGATTGTTCCAGTTTTCACTGTGGGGAGGTCTCTCAGTAGGCTCCTGCATCCCCTTGACATACTATATTGATCACCATTGGTTAGCTGATTGTTAGGAGATGATCTGTCAATATGAGATGCTTCAGGACCTATTTACTATTATTTGCTCCAGCCCTATAATTGGCCATTTATTCAAAGATTTTTCTTTATTTACTAAAGATAAGATCTGGGCATTGGATGGGCTTATTGCTAGAGAGTTATCTTTGCTTCTATTTTTTTAAATTACTTAATAAATGAATTTTATTACATTTATAGGTGTACAACAAACATCACAACCAAATTTTATAGTACGTCCATCCCAAACACTCACTGCATCCCCCCACCCCCTAACCTGTCTCTTTGCTTCTATTTTTAAAATTTTTAAAATGATTCTTATTTTTTCCATTGTAGTTGTTACTGTATTATCAGTTTCTACTGTACAGCAAAGTGACCAAGTCACACATGAATATATACATTCTTTTTCTCACACTATCCTCCATCACGTTCCATCATAAGTCACTAGATATAGTTCCCTGTGCTTCTAGGTTCTCAGTGGGCAAAGTTAGAAAATATGTATGTGTATTCTAATCTCAGCATACTATAGCTATTTCTATATATATATCCATCTGTATCTATATTAAACATAACACAAGTTCATACTGATATCTCCAACTCTAATCTAGTAACACATAGATCATTCTAGCCTTCTCCCGACTTTATCAACAGCCACTCCAACTGCAAGAAACCTGGATCCTACCATGTGTCATTCCATTACCTAATTGTTCAAGTCTAGTTTACATATACAGCAGTTTCAGAATTGTTAATCCACAACTCCTTGGGAAACAACATTATCAACTAGAATATAGTATTTAAGTACAGTTCCTTTCACCTTTAGTTTTACAGTTTCCATTTATTTCCAAAGTTAGATTAGCATCTTTTTCATCCACCCTATTAAGATTATGTAACACAGGTATACCTCATTTAATTGCATTTCACAGATACAGCTTTTTTTTTTTTTTTTTCACAAATTGAAGGTTTTCAGCAACTCCATGTTGATACGTCTACCGGCACCATTTGTCCAACAGTACTTGCTCACTTCGTGTCTCTGTGTTACATTTTGGTAATTCTCACATTTCAAACTTTTAAATTATTATTATATTTATTATGATCTGGATCAATAATCATTGATGTTATTATAATTAATTGTTTGGAGGCACCATAACCCATGGCCATAAAAGACAGCGAACTTAACTGATAAATGATGTGTGTGGTTTGACTACTCCACAGTCCAGCCTTTCCCTGTCTCTCCCTCTTCTCAGACTTCCTTATTCCCTGAGATACAACAATATTGAAACTAGGCCAACTAATAACCTGAAAATGGCCTCTAGTTGTCTAAATGAAAGGAAGAGTCACATGTCTCTCACTTTAAATCAAAAACTTAGTGGGGAAGGCCTGAGAAAAACTGAGGCTGGAAGCTAGGCTTCCTGCATCAAACAGCCAAGTTGTGATACAAAGAAAAAGTTCTTGAAGGAAATGAAAAGTGCTATTCCAGAGAACACACGAATGATGACAAAGTAAAATAGCCTTATTGATGACACAGAGAAAGTTTTAGTGGTCTGGATAGAAGATCAAAGCAACCACAACATTCCCTTAGGCCAAAGCCTAATCCAGTGCAAGGCCCTAACTGTTTTCAGTTCTATGAAGGCTGAGAGAGGTAAGGAAGCTGCAGAAGAAAAGTTTGAAGCCAGCAGAGGCTGGTTCATGAGGTTTAAGGAAAGAAGCTGTCCCCATAACATAAAAGTATAAGGTGAAACAGCAAGTGCTAAGGTACAAGCAGTAACAAGTTATCCAGAAGATATAACTAGGATAATTAATGAAGGTGGGTACATTAAGAAATAGATTTTCAGGGTGTATGAAACAGCCTTCTATTGGAAGAAGACACTATCTAGTACTTTCATAGCAAGAGAGGAGAAGTCAATGCCTGGCTTCAAATCTTCAAAGGATAGGTTGACTCTCTTTTGAAGGGCTAATACAGCTGTTGACAAGTGGAAGCCAATGTTCATTTACTATTCTGAAAATCCTAGTGCCCTTGAAAATTATGCTGAATCTATTCTGCCTGTGCTTTATAAATGGAACAACAAAGCCTGGATGACAGCACATCTGTTTACAACATGGTTGACTGAATATGTTAAGCCCACCACTGAGACCTATAACTCAGGAGAAGAAGATTCCTTTCAAAATATTCCTGCTCGTGGACAACACACCTGGTTATCCAAGAGTTCTGATAGAGATGTACAGTAAGACTAATATTGTGTACATGCCTGCTAACACAACATCTGTTCAGGAGCCCATAGATCAAGGAATTATTTCAAATTTTAAGACTTGTGATTTAAGAAATACATTTCAATAAGGCTATAGCTGCCACTGAAAAGGATTCTTCTGATGGATCTGAGTAAAGTCAAATGAAAACCTTCCAAAAAGGAGTCACCATTCAAGATGTCATTAAGAACATTTGTAATTTGTGGGAAGAAGTCAAAATATCAACATTAACAGGAGTTTGGAAAAAGTTGAATCCAAACCTCATTGATGACTTCAGGGTTCAAAGACTGCAGATGAAGCAGAAATAGAGAGAGAAACAAAATTTAAAATGGTGTCTGAAAATATGACTGAGGTGCTGGAATCTCAGTATACTTTAAAAGAAGAGGTGTTGCTTCTTTTAGATGAGGAAGATACATGGTTTCTTGAGACACAGTCTACTTTTGGTTGAAGACATTGTAAAGATTATTGAAATGACAAAAAAGATTTAGAATATTATAGAATCTTAGTTAACAAAATAGCAATAGGGTTTGAGAGGATTTACTCTAATTATGAAAGAAGTACCATTGCTATCAAGCAGCACTGCATGCTACAGATAAACTGAGAAGAGCCAATCGATGCAGCAAACCTTATTGTTAGCCTATTTTAAAAAATTGCCACAGCCACTCCAACCTTCAGCAACCACCACCCTGATCAAATAGCAGCCATTAACATCAAGGGAAGACTCTCCATTAGCAAAGAGATTACAGCTCACTGAAGGCTCAGAAGATGATTAGTGGTTTTTTTAAGCAATAAAGCATTTTAAATTAAGTATGTACATTTTTTAGACATAAAGCTATTGCACACTTAATAGACTACAGTTTAGTATAAACAACTTTTCTATGCACTGAGAGACAAAAAATTCATGTGGCTTGCTTTATTGAAATGTTCACTTCATTGTAGTGGTCTGGAACTGAAACTGCATTATTTCCACTATATGCCTGTATAAAATACATTTAGATTATTTTGTCATATTCTCCATTCCAATAAGGGATCAACTGACTTTGTAAATGATTTCTTTAACGTGCATACATTAAGGTTAATTCAATTATTGTGCTATGAAGTTCTGAATTTTGACAAAAGCATATTATCATGTAGCCACCAACCCAATATCACACAAAATAGTTTAACTGCCCTAAACATTTCCCTGTGCTTCAACTATTCAAATTCCTTCTACCTTGAACTCAAGGCAACTAATAATCTGTTTATTGCCTCTAAAATTTTGCCTTTTTACAAACTGTCACATAATTGGAATCATATCATATATAGCCTTTTCAGACTGATTTCTTTCCCTTAGCAATATTCATTTAAGATTTATCCATATCTTTCCTTTTTACTGCTGAATAGCATTCCACTGTATAGCTATTCCACGGCTCATTTATCCATTTACCTATTGAAGGACATCTTCTAGATACTTCTCGTGTTTCATGTTTACCAATAAATGCACTATAAAATTCATATGCAGGTTTTGTATGGCTCTAACTTTTCATATCAGTTGATTAAATTGCTAGGAACATGACTGAATAATCACGTGGTAAGCCTATGTTTAGCTTTGTAAGAAACCACCAAACTGTTTTCCAAAGTTGCTTCACTATTTTCCATTACTGTCAGCAATTAATGAGAATTCTATATCTACACATCCTTACCAGGCATGGGTACAGTTTTTTGCTTTTTTGTTTTTTTTGGGTTTTTTTTTTTTTTGGTATTTTAGCCATTCTCATAGGTGTAAAGATAGAACACACTGATGCTTTAATTTGCATTTCCCTGATGACAGACAATTTTGAACACCCTTTCATATGGTTATTTGCCATCTGTATATCTACTTTGATGAGAAGCCTGTTATGGTCTTTGGCCCATTTTAAAAATCAAGTTGTTTGCTTTCTTATTGTTGAGTTGATCACTTTGCAATACATACAAATATCAAATCATTATTCCATACACTTGAAACTAATATAATGTCATATGTCAATAATACCTCAATTTTAAGAGCCCTTTGTATGTTTTTGACATAAGCCCTTTATTATATATGTTGTTCACAAAAATTTCTTCCTGGTTCATGGCTTGTCTTTCATTCTTTTAAGATTTTACTTTGCAGAGCAGATTTTGAAAAATTTTAGTGAAGCCAAATTTATCCATTTTTTTCTTTTCTGGATGATACAGTTGGTATTGAATTGAAATCTCATCACCAAACTCAAGATTACATAGATTTTCCTTATATCCTCTAGAAATTTTATAGTTTTAGATTTTACATTTAACTTTATGATACATTTGGAGTTAATGTTTGTGAAAAGTGTACAGTCTGTATTTAGCTCCTTTTATTTTTCTGGTCTATTGATGTCAAATTGTCCCAGCACTATTTATTGAAAAACCTACTCTTGATCCAATAATTAACCTTTGTGTCTTGGTCAAATATCGATTGACTATATTTGTGTGAGTCTATTTCTGGGATCTCAGTTCTATTACATTGATCTAGTGTTCATTTTTTCCACCAATACCACACTGTCTTGGTCACTTTATTTTTAAAGAAATCTTTAAATCAGGTTGTATTATTCTTCCAACTTTGCTCCTTTTTAGTATTTTGCTGGCTATTCTTTTTCTCTGTATAACTTGGAGTATCAGTTTTTCAACTAAGAAATAACTTACAGGGATTTTGTTTATTAAATCTATAAAGTTAGAACTGACATTAACAACAGTGGGTTTTCCAATTCATGAACATGAATTTATTTAAATCTTTGATTTATTTCATCTGTGTTAAGTAGTTTTCTACAGATTCTTTATATTTTGTTAGATTTATACTCAAGTATTTATTTTTGGTGCTATTTTGAATGCTACTGTTTCATTAAAATTCTAAGTCCAAATGTTAATTTCTGGTATATAAATAAGCAATTGGCCTCTGTGTGTTTACTCTATATCCTGAAAATTATTATCTTTGCTTATTAATTTCAGGAGGGTTTTTATTTTTTTTTTTTGGTAGATTTTGTGTGGGTAGGTGGGTGAGAGACTCTACTTAGACAATATCATATGAAAATAAAGGCCATTTTATTTCTTCCATTCAATCTGCACAACTTTAAATAATCTGATTGTAAACTTTAAATAATCTGGAGTTGGTAATCCTGACTTCATAGAATGTGTTAAGAATGGCTCTCTCGGAGTTCCCTTCGTGGCTCAGTGGTTAACGAACCCGACTAAGAACCATGAGGTTGCGGGTTCGATCCCTGGCCTTGCTCAGTGGGTTAAGGATCTGGCGTTGCCCTGAGCTGTGGTGTAGGTTGCAGACGCGAATCGGATCCTGCGTTGCTGTGGCTGTGGCGAAGGCCGGCAGCTACAGCTCCTGTTACACCCCTAGCCTGGGAACCTCCATATGCCACGGGTGCAGCTCTAGATAAAGGCAAAAAGACAAAAAAAAAAAAAAAAAAAAA
>PVHT020000015.1:27908468-27955612 GCA_004024745.2 Catagonus wagneri | reverse complement strand
GCATGGATGATTTAGTATCTTTACTGTATATATGCCTTTCCTGGTGAGCCTTGTCATTTGTGGTGTTTTTGATTCTGGTTGTGGCCTTTTCTTTTCTGCCTAGAGAAGTTCCTTTAAGATTTGTTGTAAAGCTGGTTTAGTGTTGCAGAAATCTCTTAGCTTTTGCTTATCTGTAAAGGTTTTGATCTCTCCTTCAAATCTGAATGTGAGCCTTGCAGGGTAAAGTAATCTTGGTTGGAAGTTTTTCCCTTTCATCACATTTAGTATATCATGCCACTCCCTTCTGGCCTGTAGAGTTTCAGATGAGAAATCTGCAGATAACCTTATTGGGGTTCCCTTGTATGTCATTTGTTTCTTTCCTCTAGCTGCTTTCAGTATTTTCTCTTTGTCTTTAATTTTGGTCATTTTGATTAATATGTGTCTCGGGGTGTTCCTCCTTGGGTTTATTTTATATGGTACTCGTTGCGCTTCCTAGATTTGACTGAGTGGTTCATTTCCCATATTAGGGAAGTTTTCGGCTATTATCTCCTCAAATATTTTTTCTGTCCCCTTCTCTCTCTCTTCTCCCTCTGGCACCCCTATAATATGGATATTGGTGTGTTTAACATTATCCCAGAGTTCTCTGAGACTCTGCTCATTTCCTTTCAATCTTTCATCTCTTTTCTCTTCTGTGTTTTGATTTCCACTAATCTTTCCTCCACCTCGCTGACTCATTCTTCTGCCTCCAGTATTCTATTGTTGGCTGCTTCTAATGAATTTTTTATTTCAGTTATTGTATTTTGCATCTCTTCTTGGTTAATTTTTACAGCTTATATTTCTCTGCTCAGTGTTTCCTGTAAATGATCAATCTTTGCCTCCAGTCTATTTCCAATGCCTTGCATCATCTTCAGCATGAACAGTCTAAAGTCTCTTTCTGGGAGGCTGGTAATCTCCTCATCACTGAGCTGTTTTTCTGGCTTTTCTCTTTCTCCCTTATCTGGGTTAGAGTTTTCTATCTTTTCATTTTTATAGGTTTTTGGTGTGGTGACCTTTTTGCCAACAATAGAGTGGTAGCCTCTCTTAGTTCTGAGGTTTCCCTCCCCTGTGACTAAAGCTGGTATGGGCGGGGCTTGCTGTAGGCTTCCTGATGGGAGGGACTGATGCCTGCCCACTGGTAGGTGGGGTTGATTCCTTTTGCTCTGATGGGTGGGGCTTTGTCTCTGGATGAGATTAGAGGCTGGCTGTGTGCCTGAGGGGTCTTTAGGCAGCCTGTTTAGTGATGGGTGTGATCCCACCTAGATTATTGTTTGGCCTGGGGCTTCTCAATGCTGATGGGAGGGACCAGATTTTCCCAGAAATGGCCCCCTCCAGAGAAATGCAGGCTAATGACTGTTCCCTTCCCGAGAGCTTCACCTCCAATGCCCTTCCCCCACAACAAGCCACAGTCACCCCTATTCCCAGGAGATCCTCCAAGAATTGCAGTCAGGTTCCACCCGGATTCCTATGGAGACTGCTTTGCCCTGGGACCCAGTGCATGTGAAAGTCTGTGTGTGCCTTTCAAGGATGGGGTCTCTGTTTCCCCCAGTCCTGTGGAGCTCCTGCACACAAGCCCCACTGGCCTTCAATGACAGATGCTCCAGGGGCTCTTTCTCCCTGTGCCCAATCCCCAAGCGTGGGGTTTTGACGTGGGGCTCAGAACTCTCAGTCCTGTAGCTGAGTCTCTGTGATGCAGTTACTTTCCAGTCTGTGGGGCTTCCCACCCAGGAGGTATGGGGTTGCTTCTATGGCGTAATTGCCCCTCCTACCTCTTGATGTGGTCTCCTCTTTGTCTTCTGGTGTAGAATATCTTTTTTGGAAGTTTACAGTCCAGTCGGTTGAAGGCTGCTCAGCATTTGGTTGTAGTTTTGCTGTTTTTCGGGAGAGAAGTTGAGCTCCAGTCCTTCTATTCCGCCATCTTAATCCAATCTCCTGTATTGAGTTTTATGTTTGATCTTTCTATAGGTGCCAGAGTCTTCAAATTTCTCTAATTTTCTCTTTCATTTCATACCTTGACTTTGTGCTTCCTTGAGCATTCTAGTCAGAAAGAATCTATTTCTCGAAGCAATTTCAAATATAACTCCCTTTTATTATATTGGTGTACTTTTGGTATGATTGTAAACTATGAAGTTGGGGAGACTTCCGTAATCTCATGATTATATCTACATCTTTTAGTGGGCTTATATCTCAGGACTGTGGCATCAAAAATGATTCTCTATTCATACAGCTTTTTTCCTTAGCTCCCTACTCATCACCTAGAACCAACATTTCCAATCTATTTCCTTGAATTCTTGAAACCTGTTGACTATGTTTTAACCCCTACAGTGAGACAGTAAGGGTAAATGGAGCTGGAATCAAAGAAATTTCCTTCGTCCAACTGAGAAAAAGCTCTGATAAATTCTTTAACCTTGGAGAGTAGGATTTTTGTTATGGAGAAGGATCTTGATATATTTCGCAGTTATCATTATTGCCTCACTTTTCCAGAGCCACAAGGGGACCTTTCTTGGACACTTCACCATGAGAACCTGGTTGGATTCCTTTAGGTAAAGCCCATGAAAATACAGAGGGCTCTGCTAAGACTTAAGCCCATAGAGATTTGTCACTCTTATGAAAGTGAACAGGCAACCTCTAGAAATTCATCAAAATGATCACTTTAGTATTCCTACTCATTTATGGTTCAGTGGCTTATGCTCCCAATAATACAGGCTTGACTGTGACTCCTTAGATGCACCTGTCTTTCTAGATTTTTGGGGTGTTTGTTTGCTCTGCAACACAGGCTCTACGATTAGTATAAGAAAAATCATATATTTTCAGACTGTGTAACTTTTTCTTAATTTGGGAATGTTGGTTTTTAAACCCTACATGTTGGAGCTTAAAGTGGAAGTCAAAACTGACTTTAAAACAAAACTCCTAAGCAGAGATACAGCAGAAAAATAAGGCAGTAGAAAGACATAAAAAATTATTTAGGAAAACCGAGGTTAAAAATTATGCAGAAAAATTTAAAACATCACAGAATACATGCCATATTGAAGCAGAATAAAAGAAGGAAAGATGCTATTGAAAAAATAGCCAGAGATATAGAGATTGATAAAGTAAGCAAAATCAAATGGAAATGAAAAGTGATAAAGGGTATCCAATATAAGCAAAATGAGTGTTCCTGAGGAAGAGAACCAAAGTAGAAGAGGAGAGAAATGCAAAGATTTAATTCAGGAAACCATTCAGAATAAAATATTTAACCTTACGATTGAAAGTTTTCATTCACTGTGTCACAGGATAAATTGGTACAAAAAAAGCTTAACGAAATTTTAGAGATAAAGAATACTGTACAATGTAGAAAAAGTTTAAGCTTAGACTTATAAAGGGGAAGTATCAGTCCTGCCTCGGAATGCTTCACTGCAATAATCACTGTTAGAAGACAGAGGAAAATGCTTACAAGGGTAAATGACTTAAGCATTTTATACCCAGTTACAGCGTCATTTAAGTAAAAAGGAATAGAAAAAAATTCAAGTATTCAAGAACTCAGCACGTATAATTCTAATGAGCCCATACTGCACAATGGAGACATTGTTACCCAAGACTTGTTAATGAATACTTTTAAGATAGCAGAATGCATTTAACTACAACTTCATAGAAATAATATAAATTAAAAAGCCAGACAATAAAGAAGATGAAAAGCTAGAAGGCAGTGTAAATAAATTAATTTTCTAAATTTCTTAGCCATGGGTCAAAAGATACCTTTAAAGTTGCCAAGTAACTAAATGATAATACACATATATAAATCTATAATTGTGAACACATTCTGAAAACAGTAGCATAATTAACTAAAACTGGACAGTGTAGGGTAGATGGAGAGGTGAATCAAAGTACATAGGAAGTAATTTCACAATTTCTCATAGTGAGATATCAACAGATAAAAATTCCCATTGCTCTCTCCTTGGTAGGCTATAGCTCTGCTACAAATTCCTTAGCAAGAAACTGGCCTAATCAGTGCTGGTTATGTCAATTCCAAACAACATTATTTTATTCCATGAAGGTACTGTTTGTGACTTTCAGCTGACCTTGCCGCCCCATGGATTTGAATTTAAAGGTCTTCTTCTCCCCTTCGGTTCTTAGGATTTATGGTCTCCTAAGAACATGAAGCTTCTTGATTTCCTGGTCACCTCAGCCAAGTTAAAACCACCCCAGTTTTTGCCCTATGGGTCCTGCCCTTCCTATGGATACCACTCCCCAAGACACTGAGGACCTACGCCCTGACAGCACTGTTTGTTCATCAAGGTACTTTCTCCAGCCACCGGTATTTATAGAAGGCTTATACCTCACAAATTGCCATTCTGGCACCCCCCTAGGCCAGGGGGGATAATGTCTTATGGCTTGAAATTGGGAATATTCCTCTTAATACCTTAAAGAGCCTTCCCAAATGACCATCCATTCCTCTTCTTATGTTCAATTCTGGTGGTACACATGGCAGGGAAAGGATATTTCCTTTAAGCCATTCCTCATGGCCACCTCTCATACCCCTAGTTCATTCTCTCTCCCATTTGTCACCAGCAGCTACTAGTTTGTATGTCTTACCTGTTATCTCTCCAACATACCACAGCTGTATTTCAACCTTGGTGGAGACATGAATCACCTCACTTCTCTCCAACAAATTTCTCTCATATGTTTTGAAGATCATTAACTTACTGGATACTACCAAACAACTTTCCATCCTACCTCCTTTTGCCAATGTCCTCACAGATCATGTCAGCTTTCTGTTTTCCAGTCTGAACTCACTTCCTGAGACTATTAAGAATTTGGTAGAAAATCTTGCTGTATTGGCTATCCTGACCTCATTTCAATGTTCATTTCAATAAGGTAGAGCACCAAGACTTGGTTTTTACTAGTGTAGGAATAAGGGCAGATATTTATATGCTATAAGGTTTGCCAGGTTTTTGCATGAAAAAAAGTACAACCTAGGACTGATGAATGCTCCCAGGGATTGGCTTAACTAGAGGTTTGTCTTCCAGGAAAAACTTCTGACAACATATGTTAACACCCAACAGGCATTTTATAAGCTTATTTTACCGCTGGTGCTATTAGCTTCCTATCTCCCTTCCCTCTCCTGAGGCTTTTTGGAGAAAGGAGGCTTACCTCACAGGAGGAACACTGGTGAAATTCATTTTTCTGAACAATGATAACAAACATCCAGCTTCTTGGAAGAGACAAATCTTCTAAGATCAAGTTATCTCTATTTAGCCCTCTAGGTAGAGGGTCCCTCATTCGGGTTTTTGGCTTTGGAGGAAAGATAGAGTGAGGTTAGCCATAGGTCTATGAGTCTAAGCTGACTAATAGATTCATCTAGCCTGTGGCCCTTACAACCTTTTGGCCAAGCAGGTGACTTTGAGATTTCCCATTGAGCATTTACTTGCTGGTTGCCTCCAAAGATGTTCATGGCCTAATCTCCGGAACCTGTAAATATGTTAGGTTACATGGCAATAGGGAATTAAGACTAGAAATGAAATTGAGGCTGCTAATCAGCTGACCCTAAAATAGGGAGATTATCCTGAATTACCATAAAAGTGGGAAATGGCAGTTGAAGAAAAGACTCAGAGGGAGATGTGACAATGGAAGTTATGCAATTTGAGACTCAACTTACTTTTGCCAGCTTTGAATATGGAAGAGGGGGTCTATAAGGAATGACTATGTCCTCTAGACGCTAAGAAAGCAAAAAATGGATTATCTCCTACAGCCTCCAAAAAGGAATACAGCACTACTGAGACCTGGCCTTTATCACAGTGAGACCCATGTTGGACTTCAATTCTAAAAACCTGTAAGATAATAAATTTGTATTTTTTAATCTTCTAAGTTTGTGATAACTTGTTAAACTGTCAGTAGCAAATAAACCATGCAAGGTACATTAATTCATAATTTATTGAGAATTTGCTTTGAGTAGAGTACCATTTAGAGGCCCAGGATGACAATTAAAAAAAAAAATGATCCTTAATCCCAAAGAGGTTCTAGGCCAATATAGGATAGAAGTCTTGAGGGCACATCTCAGGATCACAAGTCAGTTTGGGGGGATCCCATCCTTCAGACTTCTATTCCTGTTATTGTTTCCTGGACTCTATTTTCAGGCCCTCTCCCTTCTTAACTCTTAGAACTCTTTCAGGGCATCCTCATTTCTACTGAGAGCTACATATCCCTCTGTCCAACTGCTTTTCTTGTTACTTCCCTTCAGGCTCTCCCAAGTAGGTACAGCCCTTCATTAAGACAAATTCTAGGAGTTCCTATTGTGGGTCACTGGGTTAAGGACCCAACACTGTCTCCATGAGGATATAGGTTTGAACCCTGGGTGGGTTAATGATCTGGTGTTGCCACAAGGTGAGTGTAAGTCACAGATGTGGCTTGGATCATGTGTTTCTGTGGCTGTGGCATAGGCCTCAGCTGCAGCTCCAATTTAACCCCTAGCCAAGGAATCCCATATGCCACAGATGCAGCCATAAAAAGAAAAAAAAAAAAAGGACAAACCTCTAATAGCAGCATCTTTGTGTCTAAGTTTTTCTCTAACCAGGAGGTAACATTCTCATTGGTAAAACTATGTCTTTTTCTCTGTATTCTGTGCCATGAGAGAATACCACTTACGTGCAAATGCAAGTATTTTTATTCAATTAATGCTGACACCAAGTATCATTAGCACAGAGACAGAACATAGTTTCAAAGGAGACAATGGTCACATTGGCTTTGGGTTCAGAGAAACCTCAGCAGAATATAAGAAATTTAAGCCAAACTCTGATGATGGCTTAAAAATTATGGAATTTGAGGTTTGATACAATTCTTTTTTTTTTTTTTTTGTCTTTTTGCCTCATCTAAGGCTGCACTCGTGGCATATGGAGGTTCCCAGGCTAGGGGTCTAACAGGAGCTGTAGCTGTGGGCCTTCGCCACAGCCACAGCAACGTGGGATCCGAGCCGCATCTGTAACCTACACCACAGCTCACGTCAACGCCGGATCCTTAACCCGCTGAGCAGGGATCAAACCCGCAACCTCATGGTTCTTAGTCCGATTCATTAACCACTGAGCCACGATGGGAACTCCTGATACAATTCTTGACAGAGATAGGAAGGCTAGACAGGCCTCACAGGTTATGTGGAAGGGCAGTGGAATGATTCATAAGCAAACAGATTTAACTGCAAGTGTGGATCAGCAGTCAGTTTTGTGTATCTAGGGCACAGATTAGTAACTTTGGTGTGGTAAAATATATGAAATAACCACTCTGGTAGCTCCTCTGAAATCTGGTGACTCATATCTAATTCCTGTCCTCAGCAAAGGTTGAGAAGTCAAGACATATGTCCAAATAAATGTGATAAATGATGTGGATCACAGAAGAAGAATAAAACAGGAGCCTCTGAAGTAAAGAGGTGAAAGGTTTTCTGCAATGCAGCTTCTAGTAGTTAATGCCACTCACTGTACAGAGAATAGTTTTATAAAAAAATATAAACTTTATTGTCTCATCTAGTAAAGTTTATATACTTAATTCTGAGTATGTATCCCAGAAAACGCTTCATGTAGAATCCAAGAGCAAATGTATAAGGCTGGTCTTCATAGCAATGTGGAAGTGGATAGCTGGAGACTAGGTGTTCATCTCTGGGGGCACAGATAAGTAAACAAGGGTATTTACCCACTCTGAAATACTAGCCAGTTGTTCAAAGCAATGGATTAAACTACCGGACATATACATAGCAACACAGACACAATTTATCACATTGATAAACACAGTGACTGAAAAACTTACAAATGAAATTCTGTGGTGCCTGGATTTGCTTTACAAATACTCTAACAAAAATAGAGAAATAAGTAGGGAACTGGATAAAATGTAGATAGTAAAATGTTGATATCTACTGAAGCTGGGTAATGCACACACCACCACTAGTAGATATTCTTTGAAAAAATATCTATTAAATTTCTTTGCTCATTTTTATTTTACTTTTAAAATACATGTAACATAAAATTCATCAGTTAAACCATTTGAGAATTAACAATTCAGTGGCATTAAGTATTCATCATCACTATTTAACTCTAGAACATTTTCATCACTCATATAGGAAAACCATAACCAACTAGTAGTATGAATGGAAGACAGAAAATAGTGGGGAAATATTCTTAAAGTACTTAAAGGGAAAAAAAATGGCAACCAATAATTCTATACCCAGTGACAACATATTTCCAAAATAAAGACCAAATAAATACTTAAGCTTTTAAAAGCAAAAGAATTCATCACCAATAGACCTGCACTGCCAGACATGTTAAAGGAAGTTTTTAAGATAGAAAGAGATAGATTCCTCATGAAAATATGGATCTACACAATTCAGGGATGAACAATGGAAAACTAAATATTTTGATAGATGTAAAAAATGGTTTTTCCCTTATTTTTAAAACATCTTTGAAATATTTTAAAGCAAAAGTCATAACAATATTTATAGGATTTAAAACATATGTAAAAGTAAAACTATTGACAACAATAGAACAAAGGTTAGTAGGGAGTAAAATGGGTGTATATTGTTATAAGGATAATATTCATGAAGTATTATCACATGAAGGTAGACTCTAACTTATAGCTGTATACTCTCAATCCTAAAGGAATCACTAAAATATAAAATAAATAAACAATGATAGCTAAGAGGACAAAAAAGAAATAACTTAGAATAATGAAATATAATTTATTCCAGAGGATTTAGGGAAAGAGGGAAAGGAAACAATATGTAGAGAGAACAACTAGAAAATAAATACAGTAAAAGGGCATCAGCGATCCATGCAGACGTCAAAGAAAAGGCCACCAGCTAACCTGACCACAAAATTCTCCTTCAAAAAACATCCAAGCACTAACAACAGGTTTAAACAGAGAAGTTACTGGATTAATTCAGAGTTTGTCTGTCAAACACTATTCTGAAAGTTCAGAATCAATGAGGAGACAAAACACTTTCTTGCCTTAGGATCCGAGAAAAACACAAACAGAGTAAATCTACCCAACTCAATTTTGCTTTGGCACTTAAAGCCAAGTTAGTTCAGAGGTAAAGGCGAGATCCCAGCCAAGCCGTCTTCTTCCCACAGTCAATAACCTCAGTGACACATCCTATCAAGGGCCCCTGGACTTGCACAAAATGCCAGCTTGGGCACCCAACACCACCTGATGTCATGGTTGATTTAAAACCCACAAGGTAGGTTCACCATTAGCAAGCAGCTGCAGCTAGGATGAGTAGCCCCATTTAAACTTCTGAGGAGTGCTTTCTCCTAGGAATGATTATAACCTTTCAAGTTTAAAGGGGAGGGGGGAGGACCAAAAAAAAAAAAAAAAGAAGAAGAAGAAAAATACCAAATGTATTTTAAAACCTAATTTGAGTAATGATCACAGTACTTATAAATGGTCTAAATAATCCAATTAAGGTAGGGATTATATTAGTGACATAAAAGAAAAAAAAACAAGACCCAACTATATGATACCTATAAGAAACACACTTCAAATATAAAAACAAAGATGACTTAAAAGTAATAGGATGGACATATACCATGACAATACCAAAAGGAATCTGGAATGGCTCTATTAGTATAATACAAAGGAGATTTTGGTACAAAGATTACTTTACATATTTTATTAAAATATAAATGTATATTATAGTATATAGATATAGCATACTAAGGATAAAATCATTTTATAATTATAAAAGAGTCAATTTATCAAGGGGGCATAACAATCATAATACCTTATGCAATTAATACAGAGCTGTAAAATACATGAAACGAAAATTGATAGAGCTACAAGGAGAAATGGAATAATACTCAATTATGACTGGAGACAAATATAATTCTCTCAATAATATGTTGAACAAGCAGACAGAAAGTAAATAAAAATATAGAAGACTTGAAATACCATATGAATCAAATTGACCTAATTGATATTTACGGAATACTCCACCGAGCAAGAGCAGTATAAACAGACTTTCCCAGTACAATATACAAAACATTTACCAAGACAGATCATACTCTGGGCCAAGGAAACAAGTATCAATGAATTTTAAAAGATTCAAATCATATAAATTATCTTGTATATCCACAATAATACTAAATTAGAAATCAATGACAAAGATATGTTGTTTTATCATTTACCTTTTTCACTAAGCATAAAATATTAAATCTGCCCCTATTCAGATTATATGATTGTCTATGCATAAAGTTACTAAGAATCTCAAACCACTCCTAGAAGTAGTAATAGTAATAAGAATCTAAAAATGCTCCTAGAAGTAATAAGTTCTTGCTAGATCATAAGAAACAAGGTCAATATACAAAAATCAATTTTTATTTCTATATACTAGCAACGAATAGTTTGAAACAAAATTTCTTTAAGTACAATTTACAATAGCTTCAAAAAGTAAAATATTAGGAATAAATCTAAGTAAATATGTGTCGGAACAGTACATAGGTAACTACAAAATACTAATTAAAGAAACTAAAGAGAGCCTAAATAGAAAGATATATTATGTTCCTATGATATGAAGACTCATATATAAAGACTCAGTATACTCAACATGTACATTCTCTCTAAATTGATAAATTTAATGCACTTCTAACAGTGTTACTTTGTAGCTATAAACAAGCTTATTCTAAAAGTGACATGAAATATAAGGAGTCGGATTAACCAAAAATTATCTTAAAAATTACAAAGCTAGAGGTCTTACCCCTAGCCTGGGAACCTCCATATGCCACAAGTGTGGCCCTAAAAATAGCAAAAATAAAAAAAAAAAGACATTAGGAATGAAATGAAAAGAAAAAAAAAAGTCTCAGAATAGGAAATAGTTTTTGCAAAACATGTATCTAGTAAAGTATTATATCCAGATTAAATTTTTTAAGTTCTTCCAACTTAAGATAAACCAATTACAAAATGAGCAAAAGAACTGAATAGCCACTTCACTATAGAAGATAATAAAATGGCAAATATGCACATGAAAACTTGTTCATCATCATCAGTTATTTAGGAAATGAAAATTAAAATCACAATGAACTGCCAGTATATAACCACTAAAATGCCTAAAATAAGAAGACAGTTAAGTGTTGGTAAGAATTTAGAAAAACTATAATCCTCATACACTGTTGGTGAAACTTTGAGAAACAATTGACACTTTAAGAAATAACTGCGTACATTCTTAAAAAGTTAAACATACGCTTACTATATGACCCATTAATTCTCCCTCTTGGAATCTACCCTAGAGAAAAAAACTCATATGGAAAAACATTGGTACGTGAATATCTATAGTTGTATAACTCATAATAGCTCAAAATGGAAACAACCTATGTATCAATCACCAGGTGAATGAATAAACACAATAAGAAATTCAAGAGAATACTTAGCAACTAAATTAAAAGGAACAAACTATCATTTCATGCAGCAATGTGTATTAATATAAAAGACATCCTGATACGTGAAAGAAGCCAGAAAGAAAAGACTACATACTGTTACAATTCCACTATATTAAATCTCTAGAAAAGATAAAACTATATACAGAGAAAGCATGTCAGGGATTGCCTAGGTCTGCTGGTGGAAGCAGGGATTTGCTGTAGAGGCATAAGGAAACTTTTTGAAGTGCCAGAAAGATTCTAAACCTGGATTTCCATGATAATTTGCACAATTGCAAAAAATAAATAAAACATCAAATTGCACGGTTAAAATGAGTGATTTTACGGTACAAAAATCATACTTCAACAAAGCCGTTAAAAAAATTCATGGTACATAAATTATACTTCAACAGAGCTCCCGTTGGGGCTCAGCAAATTACGAACCCAGCTAGTATCCATAAAGGCAGCAGCAGCTCCAATACTACCACTAGCCTGGGAACTTCCATATGCCGCAGATGAGCCCTTTAAAAAAAAAAAATACAAACTTTGCTTATTTGAAGGAAATGAGGACATTTTGCTGTTACTTTCTAGATGGTCAACTATTTTAACTTCAATATTTATATATATGATCCAAATGAAATTTTTTTCACATGTGCAAGTTTCATTTTTTTCTATATAGATATCCAATTGGTTCAGAACCATTGAAAAGAAAATAAATGTCCTATGCATTGCAGTGCCACATTTGCGGAAAATCACGAGACCACATATGTGTGAATCTGTGTGACAGGCAGAATTTTAAAATGGCTCTCCAAGATGCCACACCCTAATCATGGGACTCTGAATATGATGATATAGCCCTTCCATAATTATGTTGTATTATGTGGTGCAGTGGACCAAACAGTGGACAGATAAGGAGATTATCTGGGTGGGTCTGATATAATCACATGCGCTCTTAGATGCAGAGCATTTTCTAATACTAGTGATAGAAGGGAAGGCCAGAGAGATCTGAAATATAAGAAGGACTCAACACACCATTGCTGGTTAAATGATAGAAGGGGCCACGTGAGATGGTATGCAGGCAGCCTTGAGATGGAGGGGACAGTTATCATATGACAACCAGTATGAAACTAG
Organism: Catagonus wagneri; assembly: GCA_004024745.2. Taxonomy (NCBI): domain Eukaryota; kingdom Metazoa; phylum Chordata; class Mammalia; order Artiodactyla; family Tayassuidae; genus Catagonus; species Catagonus wagneri. The sequence continues at coordinate 27,943,103 of PVHT020000015.1, read as the reverse complement.
GGAATTCATACCTACACTTCAAGGAACTGAATTCTGCCAACAACCTGAATGAGCTTGAAAACAGATTCTTCCACTTTATATGAAATCCCAGCCCAGCCAATTTAATAATTTCAGCCCTGTGTGTCCCTGAGCAGAGAACCCAGTTGAGCCCATCCAGACTTCTGATCTAGAAAGCCATGAAATGCTAAATGAGCGTTGTTTTATGCTGTTAAATTTGTGATAATCTGTTAGACAGCAATAGAAAAATACTATAGTCTGATTCTTAATTTTGTCCCATAGTTCAGTTTTGCATTTTTACAACACCAATACTAGATGTTTTAATTATTATGGCTTTATAGTAATGTTTGATTTCTTTTTTTTTTTTGTCTTTTTGCCTTTTTTTATCTAGAGCCCCACCCGCGGCATATGGAGGTTCCCAGGCTAGTGGTCTAACAGGAGCTGTAGCTGCCAGCCTTCGCCACAGCCACAACGACGCGGGATCCGAGCCACATCTGCAACCTACACCACAGCTCACGGCAACGCTGGATCCTTAACCCACTGAGCAAGGCCAGGGATCGAACCCACAACCTCATGGTTCTTAGTTGGATTCGTTAACCACTGAGCCACGAAGGGAACTCCCAATGTTTGATTTCTGATAGTGTACGTCATCCCTCCTTATTCAAGATTATCTTGATTCTTGCTGACCCTGAATTTCCACCAAGATATTAGAATCATCTTATCTATTCCTAAGAAGCAAAAACAAAAAGAAAACACAGCCATGATTTTACTTGCAGTTACATTGAGGAGAATTGCCCTTAAATTTTAAGTCTAGGAACAGTATATGCTCCCATTAAATGAGGTCGTCTTTAATTTATCTCAGTATTTTTTTTCTTTTCAGCACTGCAACCACAGCATATGGAAGTTCCCAGGCTAGGGGTCGAATCAGAGCTGCAGCTGCCAGCCTACACTACAGCCACAGCAACGCAGGATCTGAGCTGTGTGACCTATACCACAGCTCACGACAATACCATATCCTTAACCTACTGAGTGAGGCCAGGGATTGAACCCACAGCCTCATGGATACTAGTTGGGTTCAGTTCTGCTGAGCCATGATGGGAACTCTAAAGATTTCTTAAATAGGATATTAATGCACTAAACATAAACAAAAGGTTGATAAATTATACTTCATTAAAATTTAAGGACTTTTGTTTATCCAAAGATGATATTAAAACAGTGAGAAAGTAAGCCACAGAACAGGAAGGAGACATTCGCAATAAATATATCAGATAAAGGATTCCTATCCAGAATATATTTTTATTAAAAATCCTATATAATCAGTAAGAAAAAGACAATTCAAGTTTTTAAAGAGGCAAAGATATGGGAAATCCCCTTACAAAAGAAGATGCACAAATGGATAAAACTATATTTTAAAAATTTTCAACTTAATTTGCTCTCAGAGAAATACAAATTAAAAACAAAATATGTTATCACAATACCCCAACCAGAATGATCAAAAATTGAAAAAAGGAAAAAAACACAGTGCTGTGATAGATTGCATTAATAGCTTCCATTCCTTTTTTTTAAATGGCTGCACCCACGGCATATGGAAGTTTATGGCATACAGAAGTTTATGGCATACAGAAGTTTCCAGGCCAGAAATTCAATTCAAACCACATCTGCAGCAATACTGGATCTTTTATCTCACTTCTCCCGGGTGGGGGATTGAACCCACACTTCCACAGGGACCCAAGCTGCTGCAGTCAGATCCTCAATCCATTGTGCCACAGTGGGAACTCCACTAGCTTCAACTCTTCATTTCTCACTATATCCACAACCTTTGCCATGGGACTTTTCAATTCCTCCCATTAAATATGGAGTTAATATGACTAATCTCAAATGAACAAGGAATATATTTCCTTGCTAACTTGAGCATGACTTTGGATTCCTTTCAAATAATAAACTTAAAACAAGGCTATGCATTATTTCTCTACAGATTTCCTGAGCCACATTTACATTATAAGACCCACAACACCAAGTTCTCTCTTTACATTTAAGAATCTTTGTGCAAGTTCAATTTATATTCTTTTTCATTTCAAGTCCTTCTCTCATAAAGGCATGGGGGTATGAGGACAGGGATACTGGTTTCCAGTTCATTTCACCATGTCTTTTCAACTTTTTCTAAAAAGAGAATCCACGTTCTCTTCAATTTCATTGAAAACAGACAGTCTATAAATTTTCCTTTGGTTTACTCTAATAAATCTTTTTCAATCTCAATAGAAGGAGCTGTCAGACCAACCTTAGTGCCTGTTTTCAATTTAGTCTCTTCTGCACGATTTCTAGTATATATTTCAGTTTTCAGTCACATGAAAATTTTTCTTTCTTCATTTTCTTAGGTATGATGTTATTTCTGGTGCTATAATCTACTGTTCATTTAAATGATTATACAAGAAATGCCTGTGTCAGATAGGGACTAGGTTCATATCATCACCCATTAGTGGTTTAAAGAAGTACTTCTGGGGAGTTCCCTGGAGGCTCAAAAGGTTAAGGATCCAGCATTTTCACTGCTGTGGCTCTGGTTACAGTTGTGGCACAGGTTCAATCCCTGGCCCAGGAACTTAAGCCGAAAGAAAAGAAGAACTTCTGAAATTTTAATGTGCATATGAGAACTGAGCATCTTAACACAACGCACATTCTGAGTCATTAGATCTAGGGTGGGGCCAGAGATTACATATTTCTAACAAGGTTCAAATAATGCCAATACTGATGGTCCATGTACCACAAATTGAGTAGCAAGTATTTAAAGAGACTCTGAAGACAAACTACTTGCTTAAAATTGCACCTCCTCCATGTACTTTATGTTAAAAGAAAATTTTCCACAGACAATTTACTGATCTAGTAGGCTTTTATTCAGTGATTTATGAACCAGGCAGCATCCAATCTAGCAGACATAAAGGAGCTCTGAGGAGCTGTACAAAGCGTGAGATTTTTATAACCAAAGTGGCCAGGCACACAGAACTTATCCTACGCATTTGCTGATGAGTTAAAATAAACTCACTTTCCTTTTGGGGAGCAAAGGGAAGTCTCAGAGCCAGGTTAGGTAACTCGGGCTGAGCAGGCAAGTACTGATTTGTTGACCCAGGACTTCCCTTTCAGGAAGAGCCAAGCATAGAAACTTAGTTAAAGTTCGGTTTGCTGACATGGGGCTTAGCATGAGCTACTCAGTCTTGGGCCTAATATGATTTATTTAACAGCCATATGACTTGGGCAAGTGACTTTGTTTCCTCATCTTTAAAATAGGGATCATAATTGCACCTACCATTTAGAACACAAAGACTGAAGGAGATAATACATGTAAAATATTTTAGAAAAGTACCTAATGAGTTAAATCGCTCCTACAGAGGAAAAGAATCTGAAAAGGAATGGATATACCTATATGTATAACTGATTCACTTTGCCGTACACCTGAAACTAACATGACTTTGTAAGTCACTATACTCCAATAAAATTTACTTTAAAAAAAGAAAATGTAAAAATGTAGTAACTGTGGAAATCATCACAATAAAGTCTCTGCTACCTCTGCCAGCAGTCAAATTATCCTGATGATTTAGAAGAGACGAGTTGTTTCAATCATAGAAAGAAAAAAATGTGATTTAAAAAAAGTAATGTCCCAGACAAATGACAAGTGATAACTAGCAGTTAAAGGGAAAAGAATATATATGATGCTAGATACAGATGAATATATGTACATATAGCCTTTGTTTCAATCTTATAATTACCTTGCAAAGCAAATGCAGGTTTCCATTATACAGTATATTATTATGCTTTATACTATTTCCAATACATAATTGAGGAAACTGAGGGTCAAAGAACTTAAGAAATTTGTCCAAAGTCACATGGTTGGTAAACGGCAAAACCAGGATTTGAACAGATTTACAAATTTATATTTCATTATCACCCTAGAAAAATTAACTTTTTCTGAAAGAAGTTACAAATAGAAAGTGAACTCTCTGTGCATGAATCTCTAATAAAGAGATTCTCAATCATTCCTTCAGTTTCAAATGTTTCATCAACCTTTTTGTGAACTACAGTCCTGACAGTCCTACAAGCCTAGCTCTCCTAAAGGCACACATGGTCAGCATTTCCATTTTGAATGCTGTATGGGCACTTTGTAACTCAGCTATAATCAATCTATGTTGGGCTGAGGTTTGTCATGAAAGGTCATGACTCAAGAGCAACTTTAAAATAAAAACTCCTTTTAGCCAACTTAAGTAGAAGCAAGCCACATGAACAGAGGCTGATTTTGCACCTGATTGTAATTCACAGCCAAGTGCTTTGTGTTTTCCAGAAGATGGTTGCTGTATACTTGCACCTGCAAAAAAATAAGCAAACTGCAGGGGAAAATAATTATAGGTATAACTAGCTCATCCAATGCCCTTATCCAAAGATGCTCTGAACACTCACTTCCATTTTCAAAAGGTTTATCATGCTAAAATTTCATCACCACAAACATTGTAGATACTAATGAAAGAAAATGAAGATGAAAATATATAGGTCCAAAATAAGTGAAGTAAATATTCTGACCCTAAAATTGAAGATAACAACTTGCTTGTGACGAAGAATTTAGTAACTCCAGAAATGTCTAAGAATAAATTGTAAAAATGAAAATCTCTGACATGAAGCATTCTAAAATCACAATGAAATCTAGAAGGGTAGTCCAACTGCCATCTAATAAAGCCAGTAGTATAACTAGGTAGGTTCAAGCAAGTCTGCCATGATTAGTGGTATGCTAGTAAAATAGCTCTCCAAAAAAGAAAAGATTATAAGGAAATGTTATGCGTGACTGACAAAAAATCAAATAATCCAGAGGAAATGCACAAATTCCTAGAAAGACACTAAGTACTGAAACTAACTCAAAAAGAAGTAGAAAATCTGATCACATCTATAAAAAGTAGAGATTAAATCAGTTATTTTTAAAATTTTTCATAATACAGAAAAATCCAGGACCAGATGGCTTCACTGGTGAGTTCCACCAGACATTTAAAGAAGAATAAACAGTAATCTTTCAGAAAATCTTGCAAAAGTAAAAATAAAAAGGAGAAGGGACCCTTCTAAACACATTCTATAAGGCTTATGTTGCCCTTATATAAAAACCAGACAAAAATAGTAAGGAAAAAAAAAAACTTATGTATTAACAGTACGGATATTGACACAAATATTCTCAACAAAACACTAGCAAAGCAAATCCAGCAACATATAAAAAGGATTCTTTTTTTCATTTTTAAAGTTATATTGAAACATAGTTGATTTATAATGTGATAATTTATGCTGTACAACAAAATGATTCAGTTATACATACACACATCCATTCTTTTTTTCTCTCTCTTTTTAGGGCCGCACTCGTCATATATGGACGTTCCCAGACGTGGGGCTGAATTAGAGCTGCAGCTGCCAGCCTATACGCCACAACAGAGTGGAATCTGCAACCTACACCACGGCTCACGGCAATGCTGGATTTTTAACCCACTGAGCAAGGCCAGCGATCAAGCATGTGTCCTCGTGGATATTATTTGGGTTCATTACTGCTGAGCCATGACAAGAACTCCCACACATCCATTCTTTTTCAGATTCTTTTTCCATATGGATCATAACAGAATATTGGGTAGAGTTCCCTGTATTATACAGTGGGTCCTCATTGGCCACTCAAAAGGATTCTAAGTCATTGATAAGTGGCATTTATTCCAGGATTGCAAGATTGTTTCAACACTAAAAAGTCAATGTAATACACCATATTATAACCCACATTGTCATCTCAAATAGACACAGAAAAAGAATTTGACAAGATCTGGTAACCTTATATAATAAAAACACTCAGAAATAAGGAATAGAAGTGAACATCCTCAGCATAATTAAGGGAATCTATGAAAACACACAGATTATATCACATTTAGTGGTATAAATCTGAAATCCTTCCCTAAATTCAGGAACAATACAAAGACATCTGCTCACATCACTTCTATTCAAAATAGTACTGGAAATTCTAGGTGGGGCAAGTGGGCATGAAGAAATGAAAGCATCTTGATTAGACAAGTGTCTGCAGATGACATGATCTTGTATCACAGAAAATCCTAAGAAAACCATTTAAAAACTACTAAATGAGTTTGGTAAGGCTACATGATATTAAATCAATTTATAAAAATTAACTGCTTTACATACTAGCAATGAAAAATCAAAAATGAAAGCACAAAATTGTGGAAATTCCATGCACAATAGCAAAAAAAAACCCAAAAATACTTAGGTATTTATTTACCAAAACAAGTGCAAGATTTATATACTGAAAGTTTAAAAACATCCTGGATGGACATATAGATCAATGCAATGAAGATGACGGTACATTTACAAAGCTTTCAAGGCAATTCCATGAGAAAGACTAATCTTTTCAATAAATAATACTGGGACAAATGGTAATATACACTTGGAAAAGCATAAAGTTGGACCCCCTACATTACACCATAAACAAAAAGTAGCTCAAAATAGATCATACATCTAAATGTAAGAGTTAAACTACAAAGTTCTTGGAAGGAAATAAAGGAAATAAAATCCACGATCTTGGATTGAGAAATGATTTCTTAGATATGCCACCAAAAGCTCAAGTGACAGAAGAAAAAAATAGATAAATTGAACTAAATGAAAATTAAAAATGTTTCTGCTTCATGGGAGTTCTCATTGTGGCTCAGCGGTAACGAACCCGACTAGTATCCGTGAAGATGCAGGATAGATCCTTGGCCTCACTTAGTGGATTAAGGACCTGGCATTGCTGTGAGCTGTGGTGTAGGTCGCAGCCAGGCTGGTATCCTGCATGACTGTGGCACAGGCCAGCAGCTGCAGCTCTGATTCAACCCCTAGCCTGTGAACTTCCATATGGTAGTTGCAGCCCTAAAAAAATTAAATAAAAATTAAAATGTTTCTGCTTCAAAAGAACATCATCAAGAAAGTGAAAAGACACTCACAGAATGGAGGGAAATTTTTACAAATCATATGCCTGATAAGAGAGTTGTATTGAAAATACATAAAGAATACATTAAATTCAATAGTAAAAAGACAACCCACTTAAAATAGGCAATAAATTTGAAGGAAAACTGTTTCTCACTCACAACACTTCTGACACAAAACGTGTTGGGGTTTTTTTCCCCACACCAACCAGAAAGTTCCAAGTTTCTAATCACGGCTTGGTCTTTGCAATAACTAGCCCCCATCCTGAAGCTATCCAGAAGCCCACCAAAGAGATGCCTGATTTGAACAAAAGATACTCCCTTTCACCCAAAAAATTCCTATGCATTTAAGGGATCTGTGTAAGATGTTCAATCATCATCATCACTCTGGAGATTACAAGGGTTTTCAGAGTTCTGAGTCAGGAACCAAGGACAGAGATCAAACATATATTTCTTACTATATCACAAGATTTAAAAAAAAAACAGACAATAATGAATATTATCAAGGATGTAGGCAACTGGAGCCTTCATACACTGCTGGTGGTTTGTAAAATATTGAAGTTACTTTAGATAACAGTTTGGTATTTCCTCAACATCTTAAACATTAAGTTACCATATAAACCAGTAGTTATATACATATTCCTAAGTATATACCCCAAGGGAAATAAAAATATAGTCCTCCAAAATACTTGTACACAAATGTTCATAGCAGTTTAATTCATAATAGCCACAAAGTGGAAACTACTGAATATTTGTCAACTGATAAGTGGATAAATTAACATGCAGTATATTGATACAATGAAATATTCAAAAATAAAAAGAATTGCTAATACAAACTAAAACATGGATGATGTGTGAAAATATTATTCTATGTTGCAGGACTCCACTTACATAAAATCTCCAGAAAAGTCAAATCTATAAATAGAAAAAGGATATTAGTAGCTTCCTAGGGCTGGTGGGTGGAGGATATAGAGAATGAGTATCAGTGGCTACTGGTTTCTAGGAGTATAAAGTACGCTATAAAATTAGATTGTGGTGATGGTTGTACAACCCTGTGAATTTACAAAAAAAAAAAAACCCACTGAACTATATACTTTAAATCGGTGAATTATATGGTAAAATGAATATAATACCTCAATAAAACTTTACAAACAAAAGTAAAAGTAGCTAACATTTGCTGATTACTCATTTAATTCGCAACATTGTACTATTTTGCTTATACTTATTATTTCATCTAATTCTCATAACACCATAAGTTAGGTATTATCATTAACCCTTTTAACAAAAGAGTAAGCCAAGGATCAAAGATGTTTAGTATTTCTAGGTCCCATAGCTAATATGTGGTAAAACTGAACTTGAACTCATGTCTGATTCCAAAGACCATGCCTGCAATTGAAGTTATTACTCTACACTGTCTGGGTCATCAGGAAAAAAAGTGATCATTGAAGAATAAATGGACGTAGTTAAAGTGTATAGAACAAGAAAGTAAGGGTCTGAACATAGAACCTAGGGATACTATTACTTGAGGGCCAAGCAGAGGAAGAATAATTCACAAAGAGGAGTTAAAAGATTAACAGAAAACTGAAAGAAGAGTAGCTCCTGGGGAAAATATTAAATATACATCAGGCAATCATTGTGTTAGCATGTTAGGTGATGAGAATACAACAATAAACAAGACATAATTGTTGTCCCGCAAATATATTAGAGAAAATAGATAAGTTACTTTGAAAAATCACAGCGCGAATTGAGATTTGGATTAGCATTTCTAGGTTTCTATTTAACGCTTATTCAAGGATGTATTCACATGGATTACAGGAAAGACAGCCAGAGGAGAAGTTGCTCTGCAGAAAGCTGTCTCCAGCATCCCATTACTTGTCAACACACATCCCCCCAAACCCCTTTACTTTTCTGATGCTTAGTTATCTATTTTTCCTTCTTCCACTGTTATATGGAAAGAAACTGCTATCAGTCATTTAAACTCACATGAATGAGTTAGTATTAAGTGAAACTTTAGTGGAAATTTTTGGTAGAAACAAGTAACCAGTCTTTGGAAGATTTTCTTAAATGTAAAGTGCTTCAGAATAACATTATTTATGGGGGGATGCACTGAGGGTTTGGGATGGAAATGCTATAAAATTTGATTGTGATGATTTTTGTACACCTATAGTTGTAATAAAATTCATTAAGTAATTAAAAAAGAATAACATTAGTCTGTTCCATTTACTATATCTATATATACATATATATATATAGTTTTTAAACTATTCTATAAATATCTTGAAAGTAGTAGCCATATGTTCTACATATTCTAGAGATATATTATTGCTGGGGGGTGGGGGTGGGATGATTTGGGGATAAGTGTATGCTAAGTACTTGGTTGACTGAATAATAACTATGTTAATTTTTTACACAGGTCTAGCTGAACTTTGTTTTCATTAAGCTGTATTCAAATATAATTAACATAGAGCACTGCAAAAGTTTAAGGTGTACAATATAATTGTCTGACTTACATACATGATGAAATGATTATCAGAGTAAGTTTAGTGAACATCCATCACCTCATATAGACACAAATTAAAGAAATAGAAAAAAATTTTTTCTTCTGATGAGAACTCAGGGTTTGTTCTTACAACTTTCATATATAGCCATGTTAATGATATTTATCATGTTGTATATTGTATCCCTAGTACTTGTTCCTCTTACAACTATAAGTTTGTACCTTTTAACTGCCTTGATGCAATCTGCCCTCCCACCATACCCACCTATGGTAACAATAAATCTGATCTCTTTTCTATGATTTCATTGGTTTTTGAAGTTTAATTGACCTACAGCACTAGGGGAGTTCCAGGCATACAATATAGTAGTTCAATATTTTTTACACATTTCAAAATGATCACCATAATTCTAGTTACAATCTGACACCATGCAAAGATATTACATAATTGCTGACTATATTCCCCATATTATATATTTCATAAACTGACTCACTTCCTTCTCAATGAGAAGTTTATACCTCTTAACTTCCCTCACTCATTTCACTAATCATCCCACCCCCTTCACTCTGGCAACCACCTGTTTCTTCTCTGTACCTATAACTGTTTTTCTTTTTTATGTCTGTTCATTTGTTTTGTTTTTTAGATTCCACATATAAGTGAAATCATACAGTATTTGTCACTCTGCATCTGACATATGTCACTTAGCATACTGCCCTCTGTGGTAAAGAGTAAGATTTCATTCTTTTTATGGCTGAGAAATATTCCTTTGAAGAGAGAGAGAGAGAGAGTGTGTGTGTAAGTAAGTAGGTAGGTAGATAGATATAGATATTTCACACATCTTCTTTATCCATTCATCTAGTGGTAGGCACTTAGGTTGCTTCCATATCTTGGCTACTGCAAATAATGGTGCAATGAACATAGGGGTGCATGTATCTTTTTGAATTACTAACTTCCCTTTCTTTGAATAAATATACATGAGTGAAACTGCTGAATAATATGGTAGTTTTAATTTTTTGAAGAATCTCATACTATACTCCACAATGGCTGCACCAATTTATATTCGTACAAACAGTGCATGAGGGTTCCCTTCTCCATATCTTCATCAATACTCATTGTTTTCTTTTTGATAAGAACCATTCTGAGAGTTGTAAGGTGATATCTCACTGCGGTTTTGATTTGCAATGAACTGATGATTACTGATGTGAAGCATCTTTTTATGTGTCTGTTGGTTATCTATTTGTCTTTAGAAAAATGTCTATTCAGGTCCTCCACCCATTTTTTTAATCAGGTTGTTTTTGTTCTTATATCAAAATGTATGAGTTCTTTGTATATTTGGATATTAACTCCTTAATGAATATATGGTTTATAAATACCTTCTCCCATTTAATAGGTGGCCTTTTCATTTTATTGATAGCTCCCTTCCCTGTGCAAAAGCTTTTTTAATTTGATACTTATTTTTGCTTCTGCTTCCTGTGCCTGTGGAAACATATGCAAAGAAAAATTACTCAAACCAGTGTCAAAGAGTATAGTATTTATGTTTTCTTCTAGAAATTTTATGGCTTCAAGTCTTACATTTAAGTCTCTGATTCATTTTTAATTTATATTTGTGCACAGTGCGAGAGAGTAGTCCAGTTTTCCCAATACCATTTACTGAAGAAGTTATCTTTTCCCAATTGTGTATTCTTATCTACTTTGTTTTAGATTAATTGCCTACATAAGTGTGGGTTCATTTCTGGACTCTCTATTCTGTTCCACTGATCACTGTGTCTGTTTTTAATGCCAGTCCCATACTTTTTGATTACTATAGCTTTGTAATATAGTTTAAAATCAAGGCACATGATACATCCAGCTATGACCTTCTTTCTCAAGATTGTTTTGGCTATTTGTCATCTTTTTGTTTCCATACTAATTTTAGAATTATTTGCTCTAGCTCTGTGAAAAAAATGTCATTGCTATTTTGATAGACATTGCATTGAATCTGTAGACTGCCCTGGGTAGCATGATCATTTTAACAATATTAATTCTTCCAATCCATGTGAACTATTTATCTATCCATTTGTGTTGTCTTCAATTTCTTTCATCAGTGTTTTATAGTTTCCGGAGTACAAGTCTTTTACCTCCTTAGTTAGATTTATTGCCAAATATTTTAATCTTTTTGATGAAATGGTAAATGGGATTGTTTCTTTAGTGCTGCTTTCTTATTGTTCATTGTTAGTGTATGGAAATACAATAAATTTTTATATAAAAATTTTGTACCCTGCAAATTTACCAAATTTACTGCTAAGTCCTAATAGTTTTCTATTAGGTGGCATGTTGAGGACTTTCTGTATATAGTACCACATCATTTGCAAACATTAAGTTTCACTTTTTCCTTTCCAATTTGGATTCCTGTTACTTTTTTTTCTTGTTTTATTGCTATGGCTATGATTTCCAAACTGTGTTGAATAAAAGTGGCAAGAGGAGTTCCCACTGTGGCTCAGCAGTAACGAACTCAACTAGTATCCATGAGGATGCAGGTTCGATCCCCAGACTCACTCAGTGGGTTAAGGATCCAGTGTTGCCATGAGCTGTGACGCAGGTCACAAACACAGCTCAGACTCCATGCTGCTGTGGTGGCTGTGGCATACACCAGCAGCTGCAACTCTGAATCAGCCCCTAGCCTGGGAACTTCCATATGTTGTGAGTATGACCCTAAAAAGACAAAAAAAAAAAAAAGGGGGGGGTGGGGGGAGGCAAGGAAGGGCACACTGTCTTTTTCCTGATCTTAGAGAAAGCACTTTCAACTTTTCACCACTGAGCATGATGTTAGCAGTGGGCTTGTAATATATGGCTTTGATTACATTGAGTTGTGTTCCTTCTATAATCAATTCCTTGAGAGTTTTTATAATAAATGGATGTTGAATTTTATCAAAACCTTTTACTGCATATATTAAGATAATATCATGATTTTATTCTTCAATTTGTTTATGTGGTATAACACGGATTGATTTGAGCTGTCAATTTCTCACTCTATGTCTGTTAATATGTGCTTTAAGTATTTAGGTGCTCCCATGTTGGGTTCATATACATTTACAATTATTATAACTTCTTAAATTGACCCCTGTGATAATTATATAACATCCTCCTCTGTCTCTTGCTATAGTCTTTGTTTTTAGTCTCCAGTTTTTTTGGACACACCCATGGCAAACCAATGTTCCCAGGTAAGAGATAAAACCTGTACCATAGCAGCAATCCAAGCTGCTACTGTGAAAATGCCAGATCCTTAACCTGCTGCACTCGAAGAGCACTCCCTAGTCTTTGCTTTAAAGTCTATTTGGTATAAGTATTGCTGCCCAGCTTTCATTTCCACTTGCATAGAATAATATTTTCCATTCTCTCACTTTGTTTGCATCTTTAGCTCTGAAGTGAGCCTCTTATAGGCAGCATATAGATGTGTCTTGTTTTTGTATCCATTCAGCCACTCTGTCTTTTGACTAGAGCATTCATGTCATTTTTGGTTCAAGTAATTATTGATAGGTATATAATTATCGCCATTTTGTTAAGTACTTTTTAGTTGCTTTTGCAGTTTTTTGTCCCTTTCTTCTTTTGCTCTCTTCCATTGTTATATTGACCATATTTTAGAGTTTATAGTCCTTTCTCTTTTTTGTGTATCTATTACATAGTACATATTTTATTTTTTGTACTTTCTGTTTATAATTTGTGGTTACCATGAAGTTTATATATGCATGTATATATGTGTGTGTATGTATATTATGCACACACACACTACATGAGTATTTAAGTTTCTGATATCTTAAATTCAAATACATTTAAACAATCCTGTATTTTCACCCCCCTCCCATTTAATGCTTTTCACATAATTTACATATTTTTGTTTTGTTTATCCCTTTACTACTTATTGTACATACAGATGATTTTACTACTTTTAATTTCCTACTAGCTTTATACTTGGTTGACTTACTACCTTTAATGAATATTTCCCTTTAACAATGAGTTTTTTACTTTTGTAATTTTTGTATTTCTAGCTATGGCCTTTTCTTTTCTACTTAGAGAAACCTCTTTAACATTTATTGTAAAGCTAGTTTGGTGGTGCTGAACTGTTTTAGCTTTTGCCTGACTATAAAACTTTTGATCTCTTCATTAAAACAGAATGAAAGCCTTGCTAAGTATTCTTGGTTGTAGCTTCTTCCCTATCACCACTTTAAATATATTGTGCCCTCCCTTTAGATCTGTAGACTTTCTGCTGAAAAGTCAACTGATAGCCTGATGGGAGTTCCCTTTTATGTATCCTGTTGCCTTACTCTTGCTGCTTGTAATCTTCTCTCATGTCTTGGTACAGTCCTCTATGGGTTTTATCTGTTTAGGATTCTCTGTGCATCTAGACCTGGATGTCTGTTTCCTCTCCCATATAAAGGAAGTTTTTCAGCTATTATATCTTCAAAAATATTCTCTGCCCCTTTCTCTCTTAATTCTGGGATCCCCATAATTTCAATGTTAGTGTGCTTGATATTCTCTCAGAAGTATCAAACTTCCCTCATTTGTTTTCTTTTGTCTGTTTAGCTTCAGTGATTTCCATCACCCTTTCAGCTCACTGATCCATTCCTCTATATCATGTAATACTATTAATTCCTTCTAGTATACTTATTTCAGTTACTGTATTCTTCATCTGTTTGGCCTTCTTTATGTTTTCTTACTCTTTAAAATTTCCAACTTCTCACTCTGTTTATGAATTCACCAAAATTCTTTTTTTTTTTTTTGCCTTTATGTCATTTTAGGGCCACACCCACGGCATGTGGAGGTTCCCAGGCTAGGGGTCTAACAGGAGCTGTAGCCACTGGCCTGTGCCGCAGCCACAGCAACGCAGGATCCGAGCCGTGTCTTTAACCTACACCACAGCTCACGGCAACGCCGGATCGTTAACCCACTGAGCAAGGCCAGGGATCGAACCCGCAACCTCATGGTTCCTAGTCGGATTCATTAACCATTGCGCCATGACGGGAACTCCTGAATTCACCAAAATTCTTTGGTCATCTCTATGATCACCACTTTAAACTATTTATTGGGTAGATTGCTTATCTCCACTTCAGTCAGTTCTACTTCTGGGATTATCTTCCTCTTTTTGAGAACACATTCCTCTGTCACCTAATTGTACATAATTTGCTATTTTTACTTTCACATGTTTGGTAGTTATATTATGTTTCCCAGTGTTGGAGAAGTCATGTCTTAAAGGATGCAATCCAGCAGTATAATCTCCTCTGGTCACTAGAGCTATATGCTCTAGGGGTGCCCCTGATATGAGCTGCATGAGCTTTCTGTTGTAGTGGGTTGACTACTGGGAGTTGTCAGGTAGGTAAAGCTGTCCCCAGTCTGGTTGATTGCCAGGCTCTGCTTTGTGAGGAGGCTGCCAGCCACTGGTCAGTGGAACTGAGTCATTAGGTGGCTGGCTGTGGCAACCCAGGGGTTCCAGGTCTAGTGCTGGGTGGTTCCAATTTGGGTGGGGTTATGGGTCTCAGATCTAGTGTCAGCCCACTAATCAGCAAGGCAGGTCCTAGACATCACCGGCTGTAGTGTCCATAGTGTCCCAAATCTGATATCAGCCTACTGGAAAATGGGGCTGGATGTTGAGACACCAGGGATTTGGAGCAGGTGTGTACCACCGATGGGTGGACTGAGGCATCCTGGTGCTAGTGCCAGCTCACTGGTGGCAAGATTTGGGTCCTCAGGTCTCTCCCTGCAATGCCCCAAAGGTCCATAAGTTGGTTTCAGCCCAGAGGTGGGCAGGCCCAGACCCCAAGATCCCTGGCTGCTGGTTCATGAGGGTCCTAGAGTTAGTGCTAGCCTATTGGTAGGCAGGGCCTAGTCCCTGGACAGCTATGGGCTCAGTAGGTCTTAAAGTGGCAAAATTGCTAATGGGTGGGGCATTGTCCCCACCTGGCTAGCTGCTTTCCCTGAGGTGTCCCACTATTGGGGCAGATGGGCTGGTAGGTCAGGCCAGGTCTTAGAGCTGTTAAGCTAGAGTGAAGTTAACAAAATGGCACTTGCCTGCACCAGTGTCCTTGTGGTACAACACACTTCCCAAAATGGCTGCCACCAGGGTCAGCTCTAGTAGCCTCCTACCTGTCCGGGATGCTCTCCAAGATCAGCAGGTCAGTCTGACCAAGGCTCCTTTCAAATTACAACTTCTGTCCTAAGTCTTGGAGTGTGTGAGATTTTGTGTGTTCCCTTTAAGAGTAGAGTTTATTTCCCCAAGCATTCTGGCTCTCCTAAAAGTAAGCCATGGTGGCCTTCAGAAGCTGATTTTCCTGGTGTAGGATTCCTGGGCTGGGTAGCTCAAAGCAGGGCTTAGACCCCTCACTCCTTAGGAAGACATTCTGCAGTTGTAACTATCCTCCCGTTTGTGGGTCACCACCTGAGGGTATGGGTTTTGATTATACAGCATCTTTGCCCGTCCTATCCTTCTCATTGTGGTTCTTTCTTTATATCCTTATTTGTAGAAGATCTTTTTTTGCTAGTCGTCAGGTCTTTCTCATCAATACTTACTCTGCAAATAGCTGTAATTTTGGTGTGCCTATGGGAGGAGGTGAGCTCAGTGTCTTCCTTATTCTGTCATCTTGGGCAGTTCCTCCATATCTGTTAATTTTATTATAATTATATTTTATGATAGTAAGGAGTCAAAAGTAGGTTTGATTTATTTATGTCCTTCACCAAAAATCAGAGAAAATTATGATAACTCCCTTCCCATGATAGTGGTGACTTTTAAATTCAAATTTGGGCAATTGTACTATCATTTTTTTTGTCTTTTTGCCTTTTCTAGGGCCACACACAGGGCATATGGAGGTTCCCAGGCTAGGGGTCTAATTGGAGCTGTAGCCGCTGGCCTACGCCACAGCCACAGCAACGCAGGATCTGAGGAGTATCTGCAACCTACACCACAGCTCATGGCAATGCCAGATCCTTAACCCTCTAAGCAAGGCCAGGGATCAAACCAGCAACCTCATGGTTCCTAGCTGGATTCGTTAACCACTGAGCCATGACGGGAACTCCTGTACTATCATTTTTATCATACCCAATCTTTATCGTTGGTAGAGTCAAAATAATGAACTTACAAATATACTACACTATTCCGTCTCTCAGAGGATGGTGTCCTGTATTTATTAATGCCTAGGCTGTTGAACTAGACCAAATGTGTGTTTATCTCTTAGAGAATACAGATCTCTGTAGGTATACTGTCTAAGAGACTCCTTGGGGGACAAAGCAGGAGTGAAACTATGTTCACTGTATCTTTAAAACTGTCTTGAATAAAGAATAATTATCTATACACAGTAGGCCAAGCCCTACAGTACTTTGTACTCAGTAGGAGCTTTCTCTGAATGAGGATTCCTAGCTCAGTAGAGCCTGAACTTAAAACAGAAAATCCTTCACCCCTACAGGCAAATACTCAGACTCAAGTATATGGGAAAAATTAGAAACAAGGAGTTTCTGATGAAAACTACCTTTGTTTTGGTTGAACATCCTGAAACTTATAATGGAGGTTAGTGCCTTCAATTTGCATATGAAGGAAAGTCCTCAACTCAGAGCTTTCCACAATGACAAAGGTAAGGGAGTGGGGTGAATCTGTTGGAAGGCAGAATAGACAACCACCTGTGCTGTCTAGAAGATCATCAATTCTAACCTTTATTCTTATAACTACTTTCTACCTGGCCTTTCCGAGTCTAAAATGCTTGCAGCATTGGATCCTGAGGAAAGAGAAATCTGTGGAGGCAGAAGTGTGGTTAACATTAACTACACATTTACCACATTCAAAGAATCATCATCTTGGTCCTCACAACAACCTAATGGGATAAGTATTACCATCCCTACACTTTGTGTTTTTTGTCTTTTTAGGGCCGCTCCTGTGGCATATGGAGGTTCCCAGCCTAGGGGGTCCAATCTAAGCTACAGCTACTGGCCTACACCACAGCCACAGCAAAACAGGATCTGAGGCATGTCTGCGACCTATACCACAGATCACGGAAATGCCAGATCCTTAACCTACTTAGCGAGGCTAGAGATCAAACCCGCATCCTCATGGATACTAGTCAGGTTCGTTAACCACTGAGCCACGATGGGAACTCCACTATCTCCACTTTTAAAATAAGTAAACTGACGTAGAAAGAAGTTCAACAACAAGTCTAAAATCATACAACTAACAAGTGGCAGAGAAAACATTCAAATACATTCAACTTTCAGATATCATGTTCCAGGAGTCCCCACTGTGTCTCAGCAGAAACAAATCTGACTAGCACCCATGAGGACACAGGTTCAATCCCTGGCCTGGCTCAGTGAGTTAAGGATCCAGCATCGCCGTGAGCTGTGGTGTAGGTCACAGACGTGGCTCGGAAATGGCATTGCTGTGGCTATGGTGTAGGCCAGTGGCTACAGCTCTGATTTGACCCCTAGCCTGGGAACCTCCATGTGCCACAGGTGTGGCCTTAGAAAAAAAAAAAAAAAGACAAAAAAACACAACAACAACAAAAAAACAAGTATCATGTTCCAGATCCTATGCTTATAACATAGAGGCACCCAAATATTCCTAAAACCCAAGAGGAGAAACAGTAAATTCTCCCGTAAGTTTGAAACAGCTGACTTGGCAGATAAGAGTAGGAAAATGAAAAAAAAAATCTATAACTTACTTTTTAAAGAAATATCCCTTTGAAGTGCTCTGAGCCTTAAAAATTAACATAAATGCTCTGCAGAGGACTTTGTGGATACCAAAAGCTTTTATTCATGTAACACAATGAGAAGTTGTGCCCTCTGCACATTCTATAGGTCCTGCTGACTTGTAAAAGGAAATATTTATCCCACTTAAAACTTCCAATAATTGCTGCTGTTAGAAATTTTTGAAGTTGAAGTTTTTTTTTTTTTAGAAATGGTAAATACTAATCAGCACATAATACTAATTTTTCCTTAAACGTATATAACTCATTGCCGAATGGACACTTTCAGGAAATTTGCCTGTTTTCACTTGAGTAAATCTTGCAGGTCAGGTATTACCTCACTTCCCATAAAATATAATATCAACTCAAGGCAGACAAATAACATTTTCCATCCATCAGTCGAGTGCTTTCATTTTACAGTTTTATCTGCTATCCAAAAGCTACTTGTTTACTGGACACTCTTATCTTTTCTCTGCATGAACTGCCCTCGCAATAAAGCAAGCCCAAGATTTTGACAGTGCATGGAGATTTGGGTTTGATTTGAAACCAACTCAAGATTTCACTTTGATTCCCTTCTCTTAGATGCTTATATTTCATACAAAGCCATAATAACAAACCTGGCCTGAACTGTGAGCCTCTCACTCTATTATGGGAAGAAGTAGAAATATCTCCTGAGTAGCACACCAACAATAAATTAATCTCTGAGTTTGTCAAGGGATTTCTCAGAGTAATAAATGATCTGATATGATTGGAATTGCTGACACCTAGTCAAAGCAATATAAAAAGGGAACAGTCTATTGACTCTTCTGAGCATTTCACTTTAGAAATAACACTCAATAGATGTCAAAGGGTAAAATGAAAGCATCATCTTTTTCAATTGCCAAATGACAAAGATGCTCTATTTAGGAGGAATTGAAAGGCCCATCTAGCCACAAATCTCTCCCCCTCCAGCATATCAGGTTTCCTAAACATTCTGCTATTACCATCTCCTCTCAGAGAACTGCTAGAGGGAGATAGAGTCATTTAAGTTAAGATTGTATTACCTGAGAAAGTTGGGTATCTCTCTTCTATGTAACCATTATACACTGTAACTCTCTCTCTCATGACATTTATCATGCTGCATTGTGACTGTTTATACTCTCTCATAAAAACTCTTTGATCTTTGGGAAAGGGGACCAATTAAGCTGCATTTCCAGCACCTAGACCAGTAACCGAGTCTACTAAGTCATTTATTTGCAAATATGCAACTGAATGGACAGAGGAAGAAGTAATGAAGATATGAAATAAAAATCACAATGACAAGAATTTATTTAGATTATTAAACCATTATCACAGCACAAAGCAAGCTCCTACAACAAAAGTGGCAAACTGGTCACTTTTCAAGTTATGTGTAGCACATGAATGAGCTTTATGTGACTCATACAACATAACCCAAAATGACTTTTATAAAAATTGGTTACTAGCACTGAAACACCAGGAGATTCCATATTTTTAAAATACCACATATCTAACTTTTCATGAGAAGCTAGAAGACAGACTGATAGGTCAATCAATATAGGGTCAATATTTCTCTGTGGCAATCATCTACTGTCCCCATTAGATGGGGCATGGGCTTTCCTTTTGTTTACAGTCCCCATGTGACCCATTTTATTTCTTTATGTTGGCTGCCTAGCCAGTATAACTATTTGAGATTGTGCCCTAAAGGAAGAAGATACCAGACAAGTATGTTATCTATGAACATAGGAGGGAGAGAAAAGATTAACTCACTGAATTAGAAGGGTATGAATGAATACTAATCAAAGTGAGAACTACCACCACTTCATGAGAGCATCTTGCACAAAGGAGTAGCAGTGCTAAAGAAAAGCTTTGCATTACTTCATAATTTTTAAAGAATCGATCCTGTAAAGAGGGAGGACCATAGGACCAAGTGTTAAAATATCCTCTTCCTATACAGATTCGTATGTAATATTTACACTAACTTAGAACTTCATACAACAAACATTATTTCACCGAAGAGAAGGTTTCAGTTAATGCTGAGGCTGAAAATAAACAAAGAAGGTGATTCAGATGGTGTCGGCCCAGTTAAAGAGCCAATCACTAATTTCTTTTCATGAACCTTAGAATACAATTTTGCTTTCTTGCATTGACATGCAAATGCATTATTTCAAGACACAAAAGATGCGCAAAGAAAGAAATTCAAACATTATGTATCCTAATACTAGGGCTATAACATGCCAAGTGAATTTTTTTAATAAAGCTTTTGTTTCCGCTTTTGTTAAATAAGACAGCTGTTTCTATTCATCCAGGGTTTTCTTTCTTTCTTTCTTAAATTTTTGGAGGAAACTGGTAACTGTGATTATAGCAGAACGTCTTCCTAAATCATATTCAAAATAGCAAAATCTTCCTTCAAAGTATCATCGACAAATGTAAAGTGTTTCTACAAAAAGTTTTAATTTTATAAACCAAAATGTTTATTAGAAGAAACAGGCACTATGGAAACCATTTCTACAGATTGTTTTTTTTTTTTCTGCCTTTTGGGCCAAAAATCTCACAAAATAGCAACCAAAATACATTAGAAAGAAAGTTAAGAATAAAATATTGTACCAGCATCCTACACCTTCAACCTACTGAATCGAAATTGCCAGGTGAAGATCAAAGAATCTCTAAGACCCAGGCTGCTGGAGTAATTTAAACATAGTTCTGCAGACAATGTTTAACAATCACTGAACTAGATGATTTCTAATTCTAACATTCCTTATAAATAGTGATTTTCAGCAGTGGTTTTGATCAAATATTGACATACTTAAAATATAAAATATACTGAAATAATTTCACTGCTTTTGATGAGAGAAACTTTGAGAATAGTTTATCACTTGGGAGATACCAAAAGATTAATTTATATCAGAAAAGTATGTGGAGAACATGAAATGCTATAAACATTACTACCATTAAAAAAATAATAAAAGAGGTCCTTTAGGTTTCACTTTCTGAAGCATTTCTTTTACAGCATTGGTTTTCAACTTTTTGGTCCTAAGAAGCCTTAACATTCTTTAAAATTACTGAAAACCTTAAAGAGATTTCACTTATGAAAGCTTAGGTAAAGTTTGTGCTTACCTATTTATATTTACAATATTAAAAGTTAAAACTGATAAAAATTGTAAAATATTTCAATAATAATAATGATAAACTGCATCATTTAAGATTAATAATTGTGGTATGATATAAATGTGGCTATACTCTGATCTGTGAATTTTCTATAACTGAAAATGTTAGCTGCTAACCATGTTATGCATACAAGGTGCTAGAGATGACATGCATGTTTGTGGTGCAACTAAATACCACCGATTACCCAATTACTATTTCTCCTCAGAAATTATTCCTCCATTCCTCATATATCATAAATCAATTTCAGAATCTTATTTTGGGAGTGTTTACTGGATTCACTTCTAGTACCAACTACTCTCTCAGTCTAGGACCCAGCAAAAGCAGAGGGAACATTTAAATTAAAATGCAGGGAATTATTTAAAAATTAAGCATGGTGTAAACAAAAGGGATAGTGCAATATTGCATAAATGTTACCTTCCTTAGATCCCGAACACATAAGAGAAGAGAGACGTAATAGGAAATCAGAAGGGAAAAAAACAGAGAAGGCTATCTTGAGAGGAATTTTGATCTCTTTTTCAAGTGATGAGACCATCCAGAGACAATTCCCACAGAAAGGAAACCAAGAGGGAAATTTCACTGACGTTATTCTCCCCCCAATCTCTGATATTCCGCTAAATCAACCAGAAGATAGAGAACAAGGGAACTGACTCATTGTTTTAGTCCACACAGGTCAACTTTATGAAGCAAGAGAAAGAATGCATTCACATGGGACAAACAATATATTTAGCTTATCAGATTTTTTAATATTTGCTCATCAGAAGTGTTTCATGTAATACTGTTGTTTTAATGCCAGTAATTCACACAAAAGATTTTTACATCTTTTATGAGCATTCAATGTTCATTCATCTGATGTTTTTCCTGTCTATTTTCTTTGTTGATTTTTCCACTGTTTTTTGTCTTATTAATACTCAACTTTCAAAACTCAGATCATCCATAACTTCGTAAGTCTTCCTGATTTCTCACCTGCCCGAAAAGAACAACCTGCCTCCTCTGCAGTCTACTGCAACATTTCAACACAAAGCAGTAACTTAGAACCTACAGCACTTGATTGAATTTATTGGATTAAATTTCTATCTTCCTTTGCAAATAGTTCTTATATAGTGGTCATACCTAGAAACTAATTTATGCTCAATAAATGTTTATATAAATAAATAGCCCACAAATAGTCTCTGGTCCTCTGCTTTACCCCCTCATCCCCCAGAGTTCAGAGGTAAAATCAGAGCTAAAGATTTTGGAGCCCAGTTATTTTTAAGCTCTTAATTGAATTTGTGAAGGTTGAATAAAGATCAGAGAATCTAGTTAAAAATTGTGACAATAAGGGGAAAACAAATAAAATGAGAAGAAAGAATGGATAGAGGAGAAGAAAGAAAAGCAGGAAAGTGTATTGTCATGGAAAACATGACAAAGGAGTAGAAGAGGAAGAAAGAGAAGGAAGAAGGGGGCAGGATCAGGATGGAGATGGGTAGGAAGAATGGGGAGGAAAGGGAAGAGAAAGAGGAGGAGGAGGTTACCAACATGAGATACTAAATATAGTATCCACTTATATAAACCTTGTGATCAGCCATCCCATTCAAAGCCTTTTGAGGAAATAAATCTACACAGCTGCAGAGAAAATTTATTGTGACTACCTAAACAGCTGAATCTGGACATGCATGTATAAACATGAATGAACAACCAAATTCGTTAGACCATGACAAAAACCAATGCCATAAAAGGGACAAAAATAAACACATAGAAGAAACGACTCTAAAGGAACTAGGCAATTCAAAAAAAGGATTTTTTTCCTATCATAAGAAATAAATTAATGTAATCTATACAAAAGAGAACAAAAATAAATACACAGCTTAAAAATAATTTAAAAGAAAATGCCTCTGTTGCCACCACCAGAATAAAAAAATAAAATAGTCCTGGTATACTAGAAAGCTCTCTCCCAATATCTTCTCCCTGTCCCTACTAGGATAGGCAGTTCCTTCATATGAGTATCATGCTTTGCTTTCTTTATAATTTACCACATACACATTCATTCCTAAAAACTAGTTTAGTATTTTAGATCCTGAAATTTATATAAATGGAATAATACTGTGTATATTTTTGGTGACTTGCCCGCCCAATATTATATCGGGGAAATATATTCTTATTCTATATTCTTTAGGTAAGTATAGTTATCCATTTTCTTTCCTGCAGAGAATTATAGTCTATGAATAGACCAGACTTGTCTTGTCTACTACTGATAGATGAATTACTGTTCCCCTTTCTCATTCCATAGGTTGCCTCTCACTCTGATTGCTCACATTAATGTGCAGAAGTTCTTAAGTTTGAAGAAGTCCCATTTATCTATTTTTGTTATTGTTACCTGTGCTTTTTGTGTCCAACCCAAGAAATCATATCCATATCCAGCGTAATGAAGCTTTTCCCCTATGGTTTTTTCTATAAGTTTTATACTTTTAAGTCTTATTTATGTCTTTAATCCACTTTGAGTTAATTTTTGCATATGGTGTAAGAAAAGAACCCAAATCCATTTTTTCACACGTGGATATCCAGTTTTTCCAACACAAATTTTTGGGCAAAGGGCAGTATCTTCATTTTGCAGTCTTGGCACCCCAGTACAAAACCATTTATCTATATACAGGAGGGTTTATTCTAGTCTTTCTCTTATGTTCCATTGGTCTATAATTCTGTCTTTATGACAGTACTGTAATTGATGTGATTACTGTAATTTGTAGTATGATTTGAAACCAGAAATCGTGATGCCTCCAACCTTGTTCTTTTTCTTCAAGACTTTTCTGACAATTCCAGGTCCCTTGAGATTCCATATGAATTTTAAGATGTAATTTTCGATTTCTGTGAAAAAAATGATACTGGGATTTTGATAGGAATTGCACTAATCTGCAAATTGCTTTGGGTAGTATGGACATTTTAAGGATTATCAACTCCTCGGATCTATGAACACAGGATATCTCGCCGGTTGTTTTTATCTTCTTTAATTTCTTTAAGCAACTTTTTATCATTTTCCATTATACAAGTTTTTACTTTCTTGATTAAGTTTATCGCAGGTATTTTATTTTTGATGTTATTGTAAATGTTATTGCATTCTTAATATTTTTTTTGGATGGTTGTTATATAGAAATGCAATTAATTTTTGAGTTGACTTATATCCTGTAATTTAGGGTTTTTTGTGGAATCACGGTTTTTTTTCTACTTACAAAATCATGTCACCTGCAAAACAAAGAAAACTGTCCTTCTCTTCCAATCTGGACTTTGTTTTTCTTGTCTAAATGTTTTGGCTAGGATTTCCAATATTATGTTAAGTATAAGTGGTAAGAAGTATCCTTGCCTTGTTCTAATTCCAAAAGGAAAAGCTTTCAATTTTTAACCACTGATTGTGATGTTAGCTGTAGGCATCTGATATAAGGCCATTATTATGTTAAGGAAGTTTGCCCTTTACTCCTAGTTTGTGAAGCATTTTGATAGTGAAAAGGTTTTAAATTTGTCTTATGATCTTTCTGCATCAGTTGAGGAGTTCACTTTGGTTTTGTCTTTCATTCTGTTAACATGCTATATTACATTCACTAATTTTCATATGTTGAACCCTCTATGCACTATAGAAATAGATTCTACTTGGTCATGGTGTATAGTTCTTTTAATGTAATGTTGAATTTGATTTGCTAGTATTGTGTTGAAAAAACTTTTCATCAATATTTATCAGGTATATTGGTCTGTAGTGCTCTTTTCTTATAGTATTTTTTGTCTGGCTTTGATGCCATGATAATGCTGGCCTTACACAATCAGTAAGGAAATGTTTCCTTCTCTTCAATTTTGCAGAAGACCTTGAGCAGAATTGGTGTTAGTTATTTATACGTTTGATTAAATGCTCCAGTGAAGCCATCTGATTCTGGGCTTTTCTTTTTTGGAAGATTTTTGATTACTGCTTCAATCAACTCACTAGTTATAGCTCTCTACAGAGAGGATTTTGCTTTTTATTTCTTGATTTATTCCTGATATTTTTCTGGAAAAGTTTCCATTTTTCCTAGGTTGTCCAATGTGTTGGCATATTATTGTTCATAGCAATCTATTATAATACTTTTGTCTTTGCGGATCATCAGTTGTATACTTCCATCTTTCAGCTCTAAATTTAGCTATATGTATCTTCTTTCTTACTAACCTAAAGGTTTTTAAATTCTGTTAATCTTTTAAAAAATTGAATACTTAGTTTTGTTTATCTGTTTAATTATTTCATTTATGTATGTTCTAAATTTATCTCCTTCTGCTAAATTTTGGGTTTAGTTTGTTCTTTTTCTAGTTCCCAGTTGTAGGTTTATGTTGTTGATTTGAGAACTTTCTGATTTTTAATGTAAGTCTTTCCACTATAATTTCCCTCTTAGTACTAATTTTGCTGAAGTTGTGTTTTCATTTTCATCTCTTTCAATATATATTCTAATTTCCCTTGTGATTTCTTGATACATTTGATATTTAAGAGTGTTTTGTGGATATTTGTGGATATTCAGTCTCCTCTCTGCTACTGATTTCCACTTCATTCTATCGTGATCAGGTAAGATATTTGGTATGATCTCAATTCTCTTAAATTTTAAAAACTTATTTGATGGCCTAAAATGTGGCCTATCTTAGAGAATGATCCACGGGCACTTAAGAAGAATGTGTATTCTGCTGTTTCCCTGTGGGCAATGTTTTCTCATTTCTTTGCAAGCCTTGTGATCTTTTGTTGATTCCAAATATCCTTACATAATTTTTAAAAATGCAACATCTATGATTACATCCCAGTTTCTATTCCAGATATTATTTTGCTTTAACTATTTTCTCAATAAACATTTTGTTAATTTCATTAGTCATTTGGAAGACCAAATTTCTGACCATGCTGATCCTTTTTAAATACTTTTCTTAATTTTATTATTTTGTTCCATCCATTTTATTTGGTGTAATTTTAACAGTATTTATGTAAATTTAAATATTTATCCATAGATTATAACTTTGCAACCAACATTCTTCTGTAATATAAAAACACAAGGTGAAAATTTCCTTCTAAATTCCACTTGAGTTCATTCCATTCAAAATACTCTCTGGTTTCCACTGTGATGTCTTCTTTTATATGTGGATTTAGAAAAATTTATTATAATTTCCAAACATAAGTTTTCTAACTATCTACTGCTATTTATTTTTAGTTAAATTGCATTAAAGTCAGAGAATATGATTTGTATGAAAAAAATTCTTTGACATTTGCATTATAGCTTATTATATGATCAATTTTTGAATATACTTTAAAAGATTATAGTCTTTATTAGTTGGATTTGGTGTTCCATAGATGTCTATTAGGTCAAGTTTGTTAATTGTGCTATACAAATCTATATTCTTTCTGATTTGGTTAAACTTTTGACCAATCAATTTAGAGAGACATGCTATACTGTCCCACCATGACCGTGGTTTTCTTCTGTATGCAGTTTTTCTGTACATTTTTACATTATATATTTTGAGGCTATGTAATCAGGTGTTATATAATATTCTAGTGTTACTTTCCTCATGAAGGCAAGACTTTTGTTAGAGTAACGCTGTCTTTAGATATTTTTTGTCCCTTTATAGATTTCTGGTAGCAGTCTGTCATTACATTAATTCTTTTGGTTAGTATTTGCATGGTATAACCTATTCTCTCCTTTTACTTTATTCTGTTTATACACTTAAGTTTTAAGAATGTGCCTGCTATAAACTTAATATTGATCTTTTTAATCCATTCTAAGAAATTCTGTCTTTGAACTGGGCCACTTAGTCCATTTACATTTAATGCATATTTAATGTATTGCATATTGGGTTTATATATGACATTTATTTTGCCCTCTTTCAGCTAATTTTATTTTTTCCTTTCTTATTTTGAAACTGATTTTTTGTTGTTGCTACATCATTCTTTCCATTAGTTTAAAAAGTATATACTCCATTTCATTACTATTTGTTTAGTGGTCGCTCTAGAAGTTATTTTGTACATATTTAACTTAATTATAAATGGCACCAATATATCTTCCCTCCTTCTAGATGATATGAATATTGCAGAATACATAATTCCTTTTGCCATTCACTCAGTTTGTGTTTTTCCTTCAGTTGTAAAAAAATATTTTCATTGAGTATATTCTTCAAGGTTATGCATTAGTTTATTTTAGCACATTGAGAATATTATTCCACTGGATTTTAGCTTCCAACACTGTTACTGAGAAGTCAACTGTCAATTCAAAGGTTAGTCTCTTCATGATTATGTGTTTTTCTTTGGAGATGTCCTACATTTTATTTTTAGTGATCTGTATTTTCATTATGATGTATTGAGTGTTCAATTTATTTTTATTTCTCTTTCTTGGGATTCTTAAGGCTTTTTTTTTTTTTTTTTTTTTTTTTTTTTTTTTTTTTTTTTTTTTTTTTTTTTTTTTTTTTTTTTTTTTTTTTTTTTGGTTTTTTTTGTTTTTTTTTTTTTTTTTTTTTGCTTTATGGGGCCACACCTGATGCATGTGGAGTTCCCAGGGTAGGAGTCAAATCAGAGCTGCAGCTGCCAGCCTATACCACAACCACAGCAACGCCAGATCCGAGTCATGTCTGTGACCTACAGTGCAGCTCATGGGAACACCGGATACTTAACCCACTAAGCAGGGCCAGGGATCAAGCCTACATCTTCATGGAAACTAGCAAGCCACAACGGGAAATCCTCTTAAGGTTTATTAAGTCTTTTTTTTTTTAATCAGTATCTTTTATTAGTTTTGGAAAACTCTCAGGTATCATCTCCCTAAAATCTGCATCTGGCCTTTTCTCTTCCTCCCCTGTTAGCCTGATTAAAGGATAACACCTCTTCAAACGATAGGTGAGTTGGCTTTTAAACATAGCACAAACAGATTTACTACGGAAGTATAAAAAAAACAGAAGTGAACTATAATGTTGACTCCTAACCATCCTGCATTTAGTTATGATGAAAAAAAAAAGGTCCCTTACTCAAAAGGAAAAAATATCGCTACAACTTCACTGTGTGCAGACTATGAAGGAAGCCAATGGTGGAAAAGTGTGTTGATGATTCTTGTAGCTTGCTGGGTGAAGGGGGTACTAAGAAACTGAGGAATATATTTTATTATTAAAGGAGAAACAGCACTATAGTAGTCCCTGTTTATTAAAAGCAGAAGTATGAATTGTTTTTCAGGGGCTTGCTGAGTGTGGTCCTGGCTGTTGACAACAAAGGCTAGGCTTCACTAGCAAAGATTTCTAAATGTACTCTGAACAAACCAATCACATTCTTACCCTTTAAGTATCACCTTTTGAATTATATCAAAATGGCTGAATTATAATAATATTGCATCAGACTGTTACACATTTTTCTTAGATTACGGTAGTAGTTTTGTCTACCTTGGCAATGATTTCTTTTAAGCAGCAATTAAATATATTACTTAAATCTGTTTTTTTCTTCATGCATAATTTATTTCTGCTCTTTTATTATTTCATTACTCGGAATATATATTGTTCTACTTCCAACATTTTGACCTGACATTTTCATGAATTTTTCATTTCTTTATCTTTACTGTTATTTAAGATCATGACAACTCCACTAAACATTTGTATAAACAAGCTTCATAAATTTGAATATGTCCAATTTTAAATGTCATTATTTTTAGAAGTTCGGGATTATGAATTGTATTTCTCCTTTCACATGTCCCATTTACCATGGAATTATCTATTATTTATTTTATTAATTTATTATTTTATTTCATTGTTTCTAAATCTGCCATGATTTGTGGAAAATTATTTTCTCTATTATCAGGGTAAAAAGTTTGATATATACCCATAAGATCTACCACAGTGTTTATGTTGCTTAGGTCTTTCATAACTCTCCCCCTACCCCCATGTTTTCTAGTCTACTTGTTGTGTCTTGCCTATGTCTTAACTGGATTAAATTTCTAGCTATTAGTGTGTCTCTACCTATGTGTTCATTCACCTCTTATAGTTTGTTTTGTAAAGGTGGTGACTGTGTCATTTAACATATAGATACTCATAATTATTATATTTCTTTATTATAACCTGAGGGTTATAGCCTTTAAAAAAAATACCCTTTCTTAGGAAAATTGGTAAATATGTGGAAATACCACACTCTTAACCCATGAGACAAAGCCAAAATAAAAAACTAGAAAATACACTTACAAAAATGCAAATGAAAACACAACTTGCCACAACTTATGAGATACAGTAAAAATCATACCAAGAAGGAAGTTTATAGCAATCAATACATACATTAATATATAAGAAATATCTCTAATGAAAAACCTAAATTTAAACTTAAGAAGTCTAAAAGAACAAACTAAGCCCAAAGCTAGCTGAATGACAGAAATAATAAAGATTATAGAATTAAAAAATTCTCTAAAAATGAATTAGAGACCAGGAAAAACCAAAAGATCAACAAAACCAAGAGCTGTTTTTCTGAGTATTAACAAAATTAACAAAATTCTGGCTATATTAAGAAAAAAGAGCAAAATCTCAAGTTAACAAAATCATAAAGGACATTACAATGACTCAACAAAAATACTAACAATCCAAAGAAATTACTATGAATAATCGCACACCAACACACTAGGCCATCTAGAAAAACGGAAAATTCACTATATGTAGTACATAACATACCTAAATCATGAAGTAAAAAATCTGAACACTCCAATAACAAGTAAGAATACTGAAATTCACTCAGTAATCAAAAACATTCCAATAAAGAATACCCCAATAGCAGATGGCTTTGCCAGTTAATTCTACCAAAAACTTAAAGAATTAACACCAATCCTTCGCAAACTTTTCCAGAACCTGAAGAGGAAGGAACACTTCCATACTCATTTTATGAGGCAAGCATTATCCTGGCACCAAAGCTAATAAAGGACACTGTACAAAAAAAAAAAAAAAATGCAGGCCAACCTTCTTTATAAATACAAATGAAAAACTCATCAAAATACTAACAAACCAAATTCAAAAGCACATCAAAAGGATCATACACCATTACCAAATGAGATTTATCTCTGAGAATGCAAGTCTACTTCAACATAAACAAATTAATAAGACACACCATATTAACAGAATGAAGGATAAAATTCACCTGATCATACCAACACATATAGGAAAAGCATTTGACAAAATTCGATACTTTTTCAAAATGTTATACAAGCTTGGTATAGAAGGAATGTCTCTCAATAAGTGTTATATATGACAAACCCACAGGCAACATCATAATTAATGGTGAAAAACGGAAACTCCTTCATCTAAGATCAGGAGCAAGTCAAGGACGCATGCATGAATCTGGACACTGTTGTTTCATTGAAAGAATGTGCCCATCACACTGGTGTAAGAAATAAACTATGAATATACATGTATAAAAGAAAAAACATGATGCTAAAAATAAGTGTTAAAATATTAGAGTTTGCATCAGAAGACAATGGATTAAAGATGTTTATAAAACAGTTAATCATTTTTAGGATTAAGGAATCAAAAACAGAAGCCAGCTGTCTAACAGGAACAAGTTTTGAAATCTTAATGTGCCTCAAAAGAAATGTGAATAAATACATTATATATGCACTGCAGTAGTTGTAAAGAATGAATCATATCTTATGAGTAACATGGAAATATCACCAGATGAAGTGAGTTACATCCTAATAACTCTGTATGTATATACGCAAATGACTATACATGCAAACTCCTGGAAAATCAGTAGAAGGATACACTCAATGGAGAAGAAGGGGAATTGAAGAAGCTGGGGAAGTGGAACGTTCCTTTTATATCCTGTCTTTGTTTTAATTTTATGAGGAAAATATATTTGCAAGGTTGAAAAAGATAAAAAGCATCAAAAAGCAATGTCGCATTATCTTCCTTTCAGGATTTTACAGAAGTCCATTTTTTCACTTCTCAGATTTAATTTTTCCAGACTAAATAACCCTCACCTTTTAGGTATGATTTCACACCTTTGCATACTGACCATTTGGATTTTTTCATTTATGAGATAGACTCTTTTAACCAGGAGGATTATGAAGCACTAGAAGGTGCCTAGAGGAACTCAACTGAAATGACAAGCACCATTAATATCTCAGTAATTAGTCCAACTCTATTTTCACCCCA
The DNA here is from genome assembly GCA_004024745.2 of Catagonus wagneri. Classification (NCBI taxonomy): domain Eukaryota; kingdom Metazoa; phylum Chordata; class Mammalia; order Artiodactyla; family Tayassuidae; genus Catagonus; species Catagonus wagneri. The sequence goes on along the minus strand of PVHT020000015.1, from coordinate 27,911,660 downwards.
TTTCTTCCCACCAAACTACTTTTCTATGGCTTGCAGAGTGAACAGATATAAAATACATTCATGGTTCTATACCTTAATCTTTCTTTTTTTTCAGGAGGGAGTAAACGATACTCCCTACAATTCATTCTCTTCTTTGAATATAGGTTCCCTGGAACTGAGTAGTTGCATGAACTTAAATTTTTCAGGAGCTCTAAGCAAACCATTATGAAATTTATCTTCTTGTTGCCAAACCACCATAAAACTCAAGTTGTATTTTGAAATGACATCTCACAAAAATACGTTTCATGGACACATTAAAAATGCAAGGAATACTTTGAGTAATATATGAGCCTAGCTAGAGTAACCTTGTATATGAAAGGACCAACTTGGGGGTTTAGTGTATAGAGTTCATAGAGACAGAAGAAAGTATTCTTTACTTTTTCCATTAAAAAAACACCAATTGGCTTCTGGTTGACAAGCTGGCCTTTTCTTCTTTTTTTTTTTTTTTTTTTTTTTGGCTGTACAGATAGCATGTGGAATTCCCATGTCAGGCACCTGGGTCAAAGATCGAAATTATGCCAGTCACAGCAGTGACAAAGCTGGATCCTTGACCCACTGAACAACCGGAGAACTCTGACAAGCTGGCTTTAGTGCTGATAGAGCGGTTGAGTTCTGCCATGTGAATGATACAGGCAGATCCTTCTAGAAGCCATCATACAAAAGTAAGGATACAACTGATACTATCCTAGGAAAACACTGTACAGGATAAGTACAGAACACCAAAAAATAATGAGGAACACAACTGAAAACTAGGGAAAATAGCAGAAACCCAGGGCTTAAATTACCAAGAAAATGTAATTTTGATGAAATCTTTAATATCTCATTATTAAAAATGTCAGTATATCACATTCAGTTTTATGATATTTTCTATTTTTATTGTAGGAATTGAGTGTTCACAAAATTGGACATGTTTTATAGCAATTTCTATATCTTTTACAATCATTATCATGGTAATATATAACCACTAGAAAAGGTTGATCATTAAATTACAAGATAGCTCAAAACAGAGATTGAATTAAGATGGTGGAATAGAAGGACTGGAACTCAACTTCGCTCCCAAAAAACAACAAAACCACAACCAAATGCCGAGCAACCTTCAACCAAAAGGACTGTAAACTTCCAAAAAAGATATTCTACTCCAGAACACAAAGCAGAGACCACATCAAGAGGTAGGAGGGGCAATTATGTAACAGAATCAACCCGATACCTCCACAGTGGGAACCTCCATAGACTGGAAAGTAACTACACCACAGAGACTCAGCTACAGGACTGAGAGTTCTGAACTCCATGTCAAATCCCCATGCCTGGGGATCTGGCACAGGGAGAAAGAGCCCCCGGAGCATCTGGCATTGAAGGCCAGCAGGACTTGTGTGCAGGAGCTCCACAGGACTGGGGGAAACAGAGACCCTATTTTTGAAAGGAACACACAGACTTTCACCTGCACTGGGTCCCAGAGCAAAGCAAAGTCTCCATAGGAATCTGGGTCAAACCTGACTACAATTCTTGGAGGATCTAATGGGAAAACAGGGGTGACTGTGGCTTCTTGTGGGGGAAGGGCACCGGAAGTGAAACTCTCGGGAATATTCATTAGCGTGCATTTCTCTGGAGGTGGCCATTTTTGGGAAAACCTGGTCCCTCCCATCAGTACTGAGAAGCCCCAGGTCAAATGATAATCCAGGTGGGACCACAGTCACACCCATCAGTAAACAGGATGCCTAAAGACTCTCAGGCACACAGCCAGTCTCTAATCTCACCCAGAGACAAAGCCCCACCCATCAGAGGGAGAGGAATCAACCCCACCTACCAGTGGGCAGGCAACAGTCCCTCCCATTAGGAAGCCTACAGCATGCCCCCTCCATACCATTAGCCATAGGAGAGAAACACCAGAACTAAGAGAGGCTACCACTCTATTGTCTGCAAAAAGGTCATCACACCAAAAACCTATAAAAATGAAAACACAGAAAAACTATAACTCAGGGAGAAAGAAAAAAGCCCAGAAAAACAACTCAATGATGAGATTATCAGCATCCCAAAAACAGACTTTAGACTGTTGATGCTGAAGATGATGCAAGACATTGGAAATAGACTGGAGGCAAAGACTGATCATTTACAGGAAACAATGAGCAAAGAAATACATGATGTAAAAATGAAACAAGAAGAGATGCAAAATACAATAACTGAAATAAAAAAATTCATTAGAAGCAGGCAACAGTAGAATACAGGAGACAGAAGAACGAATCAGTGAGGAAATAACTAATGCAGAAGAGAAAAGAGATAAAAGATTGAAAGGAAATAAGCAGAGTCTCAGAAAACTCTGAGATAATGTTAAATGCACCAACATCTGGATTACATGGGTGCCAGAGGGAGAAGAGACAGAGAAGGGGACAGAAAAAATATTCGAGGAGATTATAGCCGAAAACTTCCCTAATATGGAAAAGGAACCACTTACTCAAATCCAGGAAGCACAATGAGTACCATATAAAATAAACAAAAGTAGGAACACTCCGAGACACGTATTAATCAAAATGACCAAAATTAAAGACAGAGAAAATATGGAAAGCAGCTAGGGAAAAGAAACAAATGACATACAAGGGAACCCCGATAAAGTTATCAGCAGATGTTTCAGCTGAAACTCTGCAGGCCAGAAGGGAGTGGCATGATATACTGAATGTGATGAAAGGAAAAACCTTCCAACCAAGATTACTTTATCCAGCAAGGCTCTCATTCACATTTGAAGGAGAAATCAAAACCTTTACAGATAAGCAAAAGCTAAGAGATTTCTGCAACACTAAACCAGCTTTACAACAAATCCAAAAGGAGCTTCTCTAGGCAGAAAAGAAAAGGCCACAAAGAGAAACAAAAACATCACAAGGGACAAGTCTCATCAGTAAAGGCATCTATACAGTAAAGATAATAAATCATTAGTGCACAATTTTTTCTACAAAAATCAGAAATCGTGAGAAGAGAGTACAAATGCAGGACACAGGAGACTCACGTGCAATTAAGAAACCAACAACTTAATACAATCTCATTTATATATACACTCTTATATCAAAACTTCAGGGTAACCGCAAAACAAAAACCTACACATGATACACTAACAAATAAGAAAAATCAACTAAAATACAACATTAAAGATAGCCATCTTGTGAG
>PVHT020000015.1:27877036-27901734 GCA_004024745.2 Catagonus wagneri | reverse complement strand
CCCCCCCCAAAAAAAAGCCACTAAGAAAGTAACTCAAAGTATAGCAAAAAATGACAAAAGCATTATGTGCTGGTTAATTTTATGTCAATTCATTGGGCTACAGGTATCCAGATATTTGTTCAAACATTGCTTTGTGTGTTTCTATGTGTAAGGTTGTTTTGGAATGAGATTAAGATTTAAATTATTCGACTAAGTAAAGCAGAATGTCCTGCCTAATGTAACTGATTGAGCCTCATCCAATCAGTGTAAAGCCAGAATAAAACAAAAAGGCTGACTTCGCCCTAAGTAAGAGAAAATTCTTCCTACCTGAGGACTTTTAGATTCAAATTAAAATGTCAGCTTTCCCTGTGTCTCAAGCCCACCTGCCTTTGGACCAGAACTCCACCATTGGCTCTCCCTGGTCTCCACCTTGCCAACTGAGGATCTTAGGACTTGCCAACTTCCATAACTGTGTGAGTCAAGTCTTTATAATAAATCTCTGAAGAATTCTGACTAATACAAATTAAAATAGCATACTAGAGGAGTTCCTGTTGTGGCTCAGTGGGTTAAGGACCCAGTGTTGCCTCTGTGAGGATATGGATTTGATACCTGGCCTTGCTCAGTGGGTTAAGGATCTGGTGTTATCACAAGCTGCAGCCTAAGTCACAGATACAGCTCACATCCAGTGTTGCTGTGGCCGTGGCAAAGGCTGAAGCTGCAGCTACAATTTGACCCCTGGCCTGTGAAATTACATATGCTGCAGATGTGGCTGTAAAAAGAAAAAAGGTATACTAGAAAATATCTATTCAATTCAAAGAAGGCAAATGAAGAAAAAAAATGTAAGACGGGTAGAAAACAAAGAAGAAACTAAGATAAATTTCCTATCCGATGAATATTTATGTTAAGTGTAAATGGTTTAAACACCCTAAGCAAAGGACAAAGACTGACAGAATGGATACAAAATATAACTAAACTATATGCTATTAAGAATAGATACATGTTATTTTTTTTTTCGCTGTACCCACAGCACGTGAAAGTTCCTGCACCAGGGATTGAGCCCATACCGCAGCTGTGACAACACCAGGTCCTTAACCCGCTGTGCCAAGGGACCCCAAGAATAGATAAACTTTAGATTCAAAGTGAGAAGAAGGTAAAATGTAGAAGTATAGAAAAAGATATATCAGGCAAACAGTAATCAGAGGTGGGTTAGAATAGCTAAAGTAATACAAAACAGAAGAGACTTTAAGACCAAAGCTGTTACTAGAGACAAAGACATTTTATAGTGATAAAAGGATTGATATATAAGGAATACATAACAATTATAAACCTACATGCACCTAAAAAGAATGTTCTAAAATATATCATGTAAAATTGACAGAACAGGGAGTTCCCATTGTAGAGCAGCAGAAACGAACCTGACTAGTATCCATGAGGATGCAGGTTTGATCCCTGGCCTTGCTCAGTGGGTTAAGGATCCAGCACTGCCATGAGCTATGTATACATCACAGATGTGGCTCAGGGCTGGCCTTGCTGTAGCTGTGACGCAGTTTGGCAACTGTAGCTCTAATTCAACCCCTAGTCTGCAAACTTCTATATGACATGGGTGCAGCCCAAAAAAGAAAAAAAAAATGACAGAACAAAACAGAGAAATATACAAATCAGTAATAACTGATGAAGACTTCAACATCACACTTTAATAATTATTTCAACAACTAAGCAGAAGGTCATCAAGGATTTAGAAGACTTGAGCAGTGTATAAACCAAATAGACCTAAGCGACATCTATAGAACACTCCATTTCACAATAGATGTATACACATTTTTTATGAACTAGCAAAAGTTTATCTTTGAAATTGCTACATGTGTGCTTGAGAAGAATGATGTCATCTATATTTTTTAAACGATCTCAAATAACTTAATCTTCCACCTTAAGAAAGCTGAAAAAAATAAGAGCATTACTAAACTCAAAGCTAGCAGAAATAAGGAAATAAAAAATAAGAGTGGGAAAAAATGAAACAAAGAATAGAAAAAGTGTTTCCTTTGAAAAATTAACAATATTAAATTTTTGGCTAGATTGAACAAGAAAAAACATAGAATATTCAAATTACTAAAATCAGAAATTAGGAGTTCCCATTGTGGCTCAGCAGGTTTACCCTGGCTGTGGCATGGGCCTCAGCTGCAGTTCTGGTTTGACCCCTGGCCTGGGAACTTCCACATGCCTCAGGTACAGTCAGAAAAACTTTTAAAATAAAAAATAAGAATAAAGTCAGAAATTAAATATGGGACAGCTACCTTTCAGGAGTAAAAAGGATGAAAGAAAGGTTACCAGGGATTACCAAGAGCAATTCTATGTTAATAATTTATATAACCTGGATGAAGTTGACAAAGTCCCAAAAGACACAAATAATTGAAACTTACTCAAAAAGAAATACAACTTTATATATATAATAGTATATCTATAGCAAGTAAAAAGATTGAATCAGTAGCCAAAAATGCTTTCCACAAAGAAAAGCCCAAGTCCAAATGACTTCATAGGTACACCCTAAGAAATGTTTAAGAAATAATTCAAACCAATTCTTCACATCCTCTTCCAAAATATAAAGAGGAAATACTTCCCAACTCAGCTTATTAGACTACTGTTACCCTAATACCAACCCTAAACCAAGAAATAAAAAGTAAAAATGCTACTAATATTCCTTACTAATAAAGGTGAAAAAATCCTCAACAAAATATTAGCAAAACAAATCTACCAGCATAGCAAAAGGAGTATACTCCATACCAAAAGGGATGTATCCGAGGATTGCAAGGTTATATATCAGGATACAAAACCAATCAATGTAATATGTCATATTAATAAAGGACAAAATCTATATACCTCAATAGATGCAAAAAAACCACTGGACAAAGCTGAACACCATTTCATGATAAAGATACTCAACAAACTAGGTATAGAAGGGAGTTTTCTCAACCTGATAAAGGTATCTACAAAAAAACATAGGTATAATCACACTTAATGGTATAGGAATGAAAGCTTCCCCCCAGTACCAGGAATAAAACAAAACTATCTGTTCTTGCTACTTCTATTCAACTTTTTACCAGAGGTCCTAATTGCCAGGGAAATTGGAGGGGAAAATAAGGAAAGGTAAAACAGGTCTCTAAACTGGAAAGGAAGAAATAAAACTAAGTTTCAAATGATGTGATCTTATATAGGCTCTTATTCTAGGGAATCCACAATAAAACAATTAGAATATTAAATAATTTTCAGCAAACTTTCAGATACAAGAACAATATACAACTCTATGTCTATATACTAGTAATAAATCTGAAAGGAAAATTAAGGAAAGAATTACATTTATTTTATCATCAAAAAGAATAAAACGGGATAATTAACAAAAGAAGTTCAAGACTTGAATACTGAAAACCATAAAACATGACTGAAAGATAATAAAGAACAAGTGGAAAGACATCCAGTACAAGTAGATCAGAAGATTAACATTGATAATATGGTAATACTCCAGAGTTTATATACAGAGTCAACTAAATTTTGCCAGGAGCTAGGGGAAGAAGATAATAGGGGAGAGTGCTATTGGGTACAAAGTTTCATTCTGGGGATGATGAAAATGTCCTAGAAATATAGAGTGAGGATGGTTGCACACTTTTGTGATTATATTTAGAAACACTGAATTATAGGCTTTAAAAGGGTTAATTTTATACTATATGAAGTATATAAGAAAAAATAAACTTTATTAGTACTGATACACAGTGAATGTATATGTAAACTAATTTTATTAAAATCAAGTTTTTTAAGAGCCATATTTTATCAATAGCTCATATTTACTTTGTGATTAACTTACTCAACACTTGCCATTATTTCCCCAAGCTTTTCTACCATTACCAACAACACTACTACCAGATGATGTCTGTGTATACAGATGGAAACAAACAAAAAACTTTCCCTACCGTAAAGAGTAAATGATTGAACAAATGAGTCAGAAGTCAAAGTATTAATTGTTACTGCACAGAAAACATATTAACATCATCTGTGGCAGAGCATAGCTAAATATTAAACTGAACCAATTTTTACTCCCTGTGCACACAAACTATATTTTCTAATCCCTCTGCATCTCAGTGGAGCCTTTTAACTAGTTCTGGTCAATATAATATAGACAAAAATAATATATGACACTCCTAAACTCTGGTTGTTGAAATAACGTATGTGATAATTTGTGTTCTTTCACTCAGCTAATTGATGAAAAGACGTAGAGAATCCAGACTCACACCAAAAGTTCTAGGGAATGTTGAGCCATGAGACTGAAGGAATCACAGTGACTGAGTGTTATGAATTGAATGTTTGTGTGCTCCCGCCAACCTAAATTCATATGTTGAAGTCCTAATCCTCAGTGTGGTGATACTAGGAGATGGTGCCTTTGGGAATTGATTAGGTCATGAAGATGGAGCCCTTATACATGTAATTAATAACCTTATAAAAAAGAACTCAAAGAGTTCACTTTCTCTCTCCACCAGCATGTGAGAGTAAAAGAGAAGTCATCCACAATCTAAGAGGGTCCTCACCAGAACCAGAACCCAGCCATGCTAACACCTTGTCACAGACTTCTAGCTTCCAGAACTGTGAGAAATAAATTTCTACTGTTATAAGTCATTCAGTCTACTTTAATCTGTTACAGCAGCCCAAACTAAGATACGGAGTCATCATTGATGGAGGGCCACCAAAGAGACCCTTTCACACCAGAATTTCCATACTGGACTCTTTATGAAAGAGAAATAAATTTTATTGTGTTAAACCACTGAGGTTTGGTTAGTATACATAGTGTAAATTATCTTAAGTACATCATCTCTCTGAAAAATTATATGAGGAAATTAGAGGCTTCTCATAAGTCACCCCATAAATCTGGATAAAGCTCAGTAGTTTAAGAATAAGAAATACACATTTATACCTGGGAATCATTTCTGACCCTGTCAAGATGTCCAAAATTATTAGTGGATTTAGCAGTGATTACAGAGAAAAAGAGCTGAAGTTTACTGAGTGAAATACTAAATGTGTACCAAAATGTGTGTTTCCTTAATACTTTTAATATTGATGTTTATTATCTTGAGTCCATTTTATGAAAAAAGTTAAAGACATAGAAAAATTCACCAGCATTTATCCTCAATTACTCACATGAGAAGACCTAGTCAGCTAGTATAGAGAGAGCCATAACCAAGTATTCCAATGGACTTGTAGCTCCTATCCAATTTGCAGGTATGCTTCCTATGAAGAAAAAAAAGGCCTGAATGTATAAGCAAAGTGATGTCAAGAAAATTAGGGCTTTGCTAGATTGGTGGAAAGACAGAACACTGAAAAACCAATTAGAAGATTTTTATAACAATCAAGATGGGGGTAGGTTCTCAATTACAAAGATAGCAGGGGAATAGAGAATAAGGAGTAGGCAGAATGTAATCATGCATTAGCTAAGTATCTTTAAAAAAATCTACATTATCTCTAGTAGTTTCAGGTGGAGCCTAGACAAATGATAAATAGAAAAACAGAACTTGGAAATAATAAAGGGGAGACATATTTGTAGGGGACAAGAGAAAGAATTTAGAAACCGTTTACATGGAAATGACATTTGAAGTTATGAAAATGGGTGAGCTTTTTGACGAAATCAAAATACAGAGCTGAATATATAGCTACCCACTAAAAACAGGAACGCAAAGTGTCAGTAAGGAATATAAAAAGGACCAATTGGAGAAAAAGAAGATGAATCAAGACTATTGTCTCAAGGAAGCAAAGGAAGACATTTTAGGAAATCAACTGTAAGAGGTTACTTAACTTTTCAAGCAGATAGCTACTAGCAAATTAACCCACATACATTATTCTATCAATTTTTTTCTGGATACATTAAATAATTAGAAGATAGCAGATTACCCAGACACCTATGGTCAATTAATTTTCGGCAAAGGAGGCAAGAATATAAAATGGGAAAAAGTCTCTTCAGCAAGTGGTGCTGGGAAAACTGGACAGCTGCATGTAAATCAGTGAAACTATAACACACCCTCACACAATGCACAAAAATAAACTCAAAATGCCTTAAAGACTTAACCATAAGATAAGACACCATAAAACTCCTAGAAGAGAGCATAGGCAAATCATTCTCTGACATCAACCGTACAAATGTTTTCTTAGGTTAGTCTCTCAAGGCAAGAGAAATAAAAAGAAAAATAGACCAATGGGACCTAAATAAACTTAGAAGCTTTTGCACAGCAAAGGAAACCATAAAAAAAAAAAAAGACAACCTATGGGATGGAAGAAAACAGTTGCAAATGATGTAACTGACAAGGCCTTAATCTCCAAAATATACAAATAACTTATACAATGCAAAGAAAAAAAATCCAACTGAAAAAAAATGGGCAGAATACCTGAATAGATACTTCTCCAAAGAAGATATACAGAAGGCCAACAGGCACATGAAAAAAATGCTCAACATTACTGATTATTATAGAAATGCAAATCAAAACTACAATGAGGTACCACCTCACACTAGTCAGAATGGCCGTCATTAACAAATCAACAAATAACAAATACTGGAGAGGGTGTGGAAAAAAAGGTACCCTCCTTCACTGTTGGTAGGAATGTAAATTGGTACAATCACTATGGAAAACAGTATGGAAGTACCTCAGAAAACTAAATATAGAACTACCATATGATCCAGCAATCCCATTGCTGGCCATATATCTGGACAAAGCTTTCACTGAAAAAATACATGAACCCCTATGTTCTTTGCAACACTAGTCACAGTAGCCAAGACATGGAAACAACCTAAACGTCCACTAACAGATGAATTGATTAAGAAGATGTGGTACATATACACAATGGAACACTACTCAGCCATAAAAAAGAACAAGGTAATGTCACTTGCCAACATGGATGGAACTAGAGACTCTCATACTAAGTGAAATATTTCAGAAAGAGAAAGACAAATACCATATGATATCACATTTCTGAAATCTAATATATGGCACAAATGAACTTATCTACAGAAAAGAAACAAACTCATGGATGTGGAGGACAGACCTGTGGTTACTAAGGTGGAAGGGAAGGAGTGGGATGGATGGGGAATTTGGGGTTAGTAAACGAAACTATTTTGCATTTGAAGTGGATAAGTAATGAGATCCTGCTGCATAGCACAGGGAACTATATCTAATCACTTATGATGGAACATGGAGAATGATGTGAGAAAAAGAATGTATATGACTGGTTCACTTTGCACTAGAGAAGAAATTGACAGAACACTGTAAATCAACTATAATAAAAAAAATAGCAGATTATATTTGCAATAGTGTTCTAACAACAAGAGAGCACCAACACAGCTAAGAGTTGTGAATAGAAGGGATACATAATTCTCAAGTCTTTAATAGCTAAAGAGAGACTTTACGAGTATAGGATTCTTATTGCTAACAAAAGTTAGGGAAATTACTTGGAGTTTGAAGTAATTTCTTAACTTTGAAGAGAAAAAGTATGCAAACTATGATTTGATATTATACTATGACATGATTTAAACAAATTATACCTTTGATTGGTAGTGGATTTCATATAGCATTATATATATATATAAATATATATATATAAAAATACACACACACACACGATTATTTTAAGCTGCTGGTCTCAATTTCAAATGCATTTCTGATATCCAATATTTGTACTCTCTTTTCATGACTGCTGGTTTTGATATCATATTTGTGTGCAGATGGTTTCCTACCTTCACTGTATGTTGGCCTTTACCAATGAGCTTTCCCATTTGTAATTTTCATGTTTCCACTTGGAGTGTCTTCTATTCTGCTTAGAAAGGTTTCTTTAACTTTTGTTGTAAATATGATGATGGAATTCTCTTAGCCTTTGCTTATCTGTAAAACTTCAGACTTCTCCAATGAATCTGAACAAGAGCCTTGCTGGGTAGAGTATTCGTGGTTGTACGTTTTTCCCTTTTATCACTTTATGTTTATTATGCCACTCCCTTCTGGGCTTCCGAGTTTCTGCTGAAAAATCAGCAGATAACCTCATGTGGATTCCCTTGTATGTTACTTGCTGCTTTTTCCTTATTACTTTTAATATTTTCTCTTTCCTCAATTTTTGTCATTTTATTAATGTAGTTCCATGTTCCTCCTTACATTTAACCTATATAGGATTCTCTGTGTTTCCTGGATTTAGGTGAGGATTTCCTTTCCCATCTTAGGGAAGTTTTCAGCCATTACCTCATCAAATATTTTCTCAGGTACATTCTCTCCCTCCCTCTCTTCTCCTTCTAGGATCCCTATAACATGAGTGTTGCTGCACTTAATATTGTCCCATAGGTCTCTTACATTTTCCGCACTTCTCTTCATTCTTTTCTCTTTATTTTGTTCCACAGCAGTGATTTCCACCATTATGTCTTCCAGCTCACTTACTGTTCTTCTGCCTGATTTATTCTGCTATTGATTCTTTCCATTGTATTTTTCTTTTTGATTATTGTATTGCTCATCTCTCTTTGTTCTTTAACTCTTCTAGCTCTTTGTTAAACATGTCTTGTATCTTCTCAGTCTATGCCTATATTCTTGTTCTGAGATCTTAGATCATCATTACTCTGAATTCTTTTTCAGGTAGATTGCCTGTCTCTGCTTCACTTGGTTATTCTTATGGGGTTTTCTCTTGTCCCTTAATCTGGAACGTATTTCTCTGCCATCTCACTCTGTTTAACTTTTCTGTGTCTGCGGTCTCTATTCCACAGAAGATCATAGACAAAGTGTTTGTTTTTGGTAGGTTCTGGTCTTTTTTTGTTGATGGTTGTTCAGCAGTTAGTTGTGATTTTTGGTGTTTTCATGAGAGGAGGTGAGCTCAAGTCCTTCTACTCTGCCATCTTATCTCATTCCCCTTAATGCACACTTATACTTGAAGAGTCATCCAAGGATCAAGAAGATTAATTCATATATCACCATTTTCAGGGGCTTCTCCAGGTGCCAGGTGTCATCAGTCCTAGTCTCCCAGGACTTACAAAGACTGGGCAGTTTTAGGGTTTTCCATACACCTTCCCTGAAGGTCTTCTTTCTTGCTCTCTCTGTGGGCCTCGCCCAGTGGTAGGGTGAAACAAGGGGAAAATGTTAGCATCTTGTTGGTTAAGAATCAGTTCTGCTTCTCTATCCTCCTATCCTTTCAGGCTCCTTTTTCATCTCTCTTGGCCTCATCCTCCTGGTTCGTGGTTGGGGCATTCTTGCCAGGCCAGTCACTCTCATCGGAGAAGATAAGGGACAAAAGGGTTCTGATAGTGGCCACTGGGTCTAGCCGGTGGATGTGGAAGCTGGTCCCTGAGTACCCCAGCAGTCAAGACATCCATTATGGAGCAGGGTTTTACTTGGCATGCCAAAGTTGTTGCCAAGGAGGCCTTTCCAGGGCCCCAAAGTGGGTTTAACACTCAGAAATTAATTGACTGAATAGACACACACTAACAAAGAAAAGACTTTGAGTCCTTGAGTGGTGAGCAGCAGGGTAAGGGACCCAAGGACACTGCTCTGATAATGGATTTGAAAACAACATCCTGTCATACCTTACTAATATTATCGTATACATTCAGAAAAAATTTATCTGTATTCATAAAAAAGAAAGTGTAAATTCATGTGTTTCTGAATATAAGATTAAACAGATGAGAACATCTTATTACCTTTTTACTTGTATTAATAACAAAAGTAATAGTAAATGAAACAGTGAGAACAACGTATCATGAAAACAAAGTTAAAGCTGCTTTCTTTAAGGAAATACAGAAACATTTACCAGAAATGAATGAAATTAGACATCTCTATTTACTGTTTTTAATGTTGCTTTAAACTGAAACTAATATAGCCATTCTGGCTAATTCCTATCTTTGAGATTCTGTGACACTCCCACTTTTGCAGATTGATAGGAATGGAGTAAGGGAAGACAATTTCAAAGACTCACCTGTTCTAAAGCAGGTAAGACCCCTAGTGAATGGACCTTTTAGCAGAGCACATAATGAGTCTTTGAATACAAAAAGATACCCACTAGCCAGTAAATAGAACTATATTGCTCTGCATAATCGGATAAAGGGAATTGGGTTAGTTTTGTTTTCCTTAGATAGAAGACCAAGGACATGTGAGGAGAGTGGGTAGTCAATAAGACAGAAGAAGGATTGTGCCTGAGGAAAAATGTGCAAGGCGAGATACAAAACTGGCAGATTGGCATGGACTTTTACGAAGCACGATGTCTCATATTTAAATTTAAGTCATTAGCATTGCTACAAAGAAAACTTCCTGCTCACTTCCTGTCATGAAAGTCAACAATTCATACAAATAACTGTATGCACCCATGTTTGTTTTATGTGTTTCTGTGCACACATCCTGAGGAAATGAAATTTACAAAATTCAGATTGACATTTAGGTGAACCCAGCATTAAAATATAGGACATCAATAGTAGGTGAGACATCAGTAAGACTAAAAGCTCAGTGGAAATACAAAATTTGTGGCAGGAGTAACCATGAAAACATATGACTAAGGAATTCTTAAGAATTTTGCAAAGGATACATTTCTTCTCATGACATGAAAGTTTACTTATCTATCAAAGAGCAAGTCTTCTTCAAGTAATAAAACAACAGTGCTAGCTAATAAGATCCAGGGAAAATTCAAATGCAGTTTAGGTATGTGACCTAGATTTAGTCATATTTAGTCACAGTTTAACACATATAAAATTGTACCCTGATAATTTGAACCATGTAATCCCACAGATAGATATATATACAGAGATATAGGTATATAAAATTTCACCCGTAAGATTTTTTATTCTTATTTGTTCACAATATAGAATGTCAAGAGCATTTTATCATTTCAAACATAGTTCTAAATATTATTAATAGCTTCATATGTTCTATTTCCAAGTTATAGGATGAATTACAGTAATGCACAGTTATTGTACTTTTAATTCAGTCATTCAGAAACATAGGTCCAATGCCTGTACTGTTACAGACAATACTAGATCAATGGAAGACAGATTATCCCAGGAAATTTACAAACCAGAGCAATAATTTTTAAGGGTAGGCTCATAAGTAAATCAATTCATACTCATTCCTTTCAGAGCCACTGTCTTTATGTTTATTTTATCTTTGAATTGCCTGTTACCATAAAATGTTACCATAAAATAAAAGTTAAAGAAAATCCATTAACTTCTAAAATTCAAACCCAATGCATTGAGAAACACTGATCTAGTATAGGAAAGAAAATGCTTATGCAGAAACTTATACTCCAAGAAACTCTTTATGAGTTCTAAGTTTGATCATTTCCCTGCCTGGCTATAACTACATGGGATGTCTCAGTCAAAAGAAAGAAGATACGATGTGGGAAAATGTTTCCTTGCTAATAGATAGAAATGATTACATTTAGGGGAAACAACAGCAGGAAATGGTTTCAAAGTTATTAGCCCTTACATTAAGAAGTCTTTACAACCCTGAAAATTTAATAGCGCCAACAACCTAATGGATCTTCAGCTACAATGACCAAAGTCTGCAACTTACGTCTGTGTTTGGTAATTATGTAGTTACTAATGACTGTGTAATCAAGGCTATTGTCAATACTATTATCATAAACAATAGAATATTCTCCATTTAATTCATAATAAAATGACCAATTTCTGAAGAACCTTAAAGATAATACCAAACAAAAAGGGGGGTATTTATCTGTTTCTCAAACAAGTTACTTATAGTTGAGGACTAGCATTTCTAAGCACTTCAAATTTTTCTGACATGCAAAGTCACGCTATACTACACTTTAAGAGGACTTTCAAATTTCAAATACTTACAAAGTATTTACCATACACAATAAAAGTTAATTCCTGCCTTCAAACTAAATGAGGAAATGTCAAAGTTAGGACACAACTTCAAATAATATAGTGTAATATACAATTAAGTTCTAAATTATATGATACAGGTTATAAATATTTGTTCAGAGAAATCAAAAAAAACATAGTCAAGAATGATTTAAGGATGAGTTCCCCTCGTGGCTCAGCAGAAAGGAATCCGATTAGTATTCATGAGGACATGGGTTCAATCCCTGGCCTCACTCAGTGGGTTAAGATCTGGCACCGCCGTGAGCTCTGGTGTAGGTCACAGACTTGGCTCGGATCCTGCATTGCTATGGCTGTGGCATAGTCTGGCAGCTGTAGCTCCAATTCAACCCCTAGCCCCAGCACCTCCATATGCCATGAGTGTGGCCCTTAAAGAAAGAACTTAACTGAACTGCAAGCTGACAGATCACTGAAAATAATTTTTGATGATAAACTAGTATATGATTTTTGGCAAATACCTTGGAGTTCAAAGGATTAATAGACATTGCTATAAGAAAAATTCTTCCCATCCACATCTAATTTTGTATGAGAACAATCTCTATATACTTATATACTCTAAGAATAAAAATAAGAATAGAAAAAAAGGATAAAATTTGTCTTATTCTTATAAAAAAATAAAATTCATCTACAAGCTGAAAACAATAATTGAAAAAAATCTCACTATCATTTCATTGAGAGGTATTTCAAATAGCTTTTATTTTTTAATTATCTGTCAAAACATTGATATTCTTAGATTTTTCTGATTAGCTGTGCTCTAAAAAACTGTAATGGTAACTCATTCTAGCAGGAAAACTTCAACAGAATTTTATAGAGATAAATATTTATATACATATTTTACCAGAGTATTATAATAGATTATCAACATGGCTGTTAAGTACTGAATCATATAAATTAAAACATTACAAGAAGTATAAAATGGAAAATGAGTTAAAAGAGTAAAAGGAATAATGTAAACCTTCAAAGTGTTAATGTATTTTCAACTTCCTGTATTTTTCAAATAGTTAATGGTAGAAATTAAATCACTGTGGTATTTAGATTTATGGAATTTGGGGTTGGTGTATGCAAAGTGTAACATTTGGAATGAAAGGACAATGGGGTCCTACTGTACAGCACAGGGAACTGTGTGTGACAGGGTCACTTTGCTGTACAGCAGAAATTCAAGAAACATTGTAAATCGACTACACTTTAATAAAAAATTAAAAGACAGATACAACCTTTTTATTTTAAAATATCACATTTTATCTTATGTTTAAGTCATTAAGGCATTTTGAGTTTATTTTTGTGCATGTGTGAGGATGTGTTCTAGTTTCATTGATTTATGTACAGCTGTCCAGTTTTCCCAGCAGCACTTGCTGAAGAGACTCTTTCTCCCATTTTATACTCTTGCCTCCTTTATAGAAGATTAATTGACAGTAGGTGGCTGGGTTTATTTCTGGGCTCTCTATTTCATTCCATTGGTCTGTATGTCTGTTTTGGTACTAGTACCACACTGTCTTAATAACTGTAGCTTTGTAATAGTGCCTGAAATCTGGGAGAGTTATGCCTCCTGCTTGGTTGTTTTTTGTTTGTTTGTTTGTTTGTTTTTATCCCTCAGGATTGCTTTGGTAATTCTGGGTCTTTTATGGTTCCATATACATTTTTGGATTGTTTGTTCTAGTTCTGTGAAAAATATCATAGGTAATTTGACAGGGATCAAATTAAACCTTTAGATTGCTTTGAATAGTATCAATAGTTATCCTATAAGAAATTATATCCTGTGCAACTATTTAAACTCGTGATGAATACTTTTCAATATTATACCAGGTATTTTCCTTTGCCCATGTAGATCCATCCACTACTCTTTTCCACTCTTCTATAACAGGCTCTATGTATGGATTCATTCCATGAAATAATGTTTATTACACAAGATAGCCTTACTTTCTCACTTGGGTAAATAGGCAATTCACATACACATATACACACATCAACATAATGGTAATAAAAGAAATGTCAATTTTAATACTATTTTATTATCTTAAATCCATTTCCCCTTTTAAAAATAGTAATATCCACTGTATATAATTGTGCAGAAAAAATAGGTACTTTCATACATTATCAGTAGTAATGTAAATTAGTAGTAATCCTTGAGAAATAATTTTTAAAAAATGAATTAAAAGCTTAAAAAATGCCCATTCTTTTTGACCCATAAGTTTCAATTGAGATTTAGCATAAAGAAATCACCATGGAAAATCACTAATATTTAACTATAAATGTGTTTATCAGAAGTACATATATATCTATGTATATATATATATACACACATATATACATATATATAATATGAAAAATAAAAGATCTAAATAACAAAATTAAGAAGGAGGGGTATCAAGATAGTAGATAGGATGGTGCAGAGATCACCTCCACTCAAAAAATAAAATCAAAAATACATCTACATTTGGAACAATTCTCAGAGAAAACCAACTGGAAACTGGCAAAAGATCTCCTATACATCCAAAGGTGCAAAAAAGAGCTCCACATAACCAGACTGGATGTATGAAAAAGGGCATCAGGATGATACCAGCGTCCCTGGGAGGGATCTGTAAGGGAGAGAAGGTCCACACAAGTAGACTGTCATCCTGGGAGTCCCTGTGCCTGCAGGGAAATCCACTGGGACAGATAGAAGCACTAGAGAAGCCTAAACTCCACTTGAGAGGAGTGCACACATGCTAGCTTGTTAATAATCAGGGTGGAGAGAGATTAGCACTTTCTAGTTCAAAGCACACACTGGGGAGTGGGGCACACATACATACAGGAGCTAGGCACTGACTCTCAGGCAAACAGGCTTTGGAAGAGGACTCAATCTAGCTGTGTAGAGACATCCTGGAGGTCCTGGGGTGTGGTCTGGACAGACCCATGGAGCCCAGTGTAGACATGTACATGGTAGCGGGCTGGTCCAGCCACAGAGCCCACTGCGAATAGGCACACAGCAAGGGTGTATCCAGTCTCTGAGCCCACTCTTAACATATGCATAGCAGGGGCAGGCCTGGCTGTGGCAGTCTCTGTCAGCATGCATACCAAGTAACCCAAAAAAATGCAGAGCAGCTGAGCTCTGAGTCTCTGGTGAACAGACTCTAGGCAAGAGTACTCACCCTGATACCAAAACCAGACAAAGACACTACACAAATAAAAATTACAGAGCAACGTCTTTGATATTTATAGATGTAAAAATACTCAACAAAATATTAGAAAACAAAATCCAATGATATATAAAGAAGACTATACACCATGATCAAGGTGGACTCATTACAGGGTCTCAAGGATGGTTCAACATATGCAAATCAATCAACATGATATACCACAGTTTTTGTCTTTAGAAAGACAAAAAACATATGATCATCTCTATAGATCCAGAAAAAGCATTTGACAAAATTCAACAACCATTCATGATTAAAAAAAAAAAAAAATCTCACAAAAGTGGGTATAGAGGGAACATATATTAGTATAAACCATTTGCAACAAATCCACAGCCAACATAATAATCAAAAATGAAAAGGTAAAAAAAAGCCTCCCCACTAAATTCAGGAACAAGACAATGATACCTACTCTCACCACTTCTATTCAACCTAGGATTAAAAGCCCTAGCCAGAACTATAATACAATAAAAATAAATAAAAAATATCTGAATTGGAAAGGAAGAGGTAAAACTGTAGCTGTTTTCAGAGGACATGATACTCTAGAAAAAGAACCCCAATGACTCTATACAAAAACTGTTAGATCTAACAAAATGAATTCAGCAAAGTAGCAGAATACAAGAGTAATATACAGAAATCTGTTGCATGTCTTTATACTAACAAATATCAGAAAGGGAAAGAGAAAATCCTGTTTAAAATTTTGTCAAGAAAAATATCTAGGAAAAAACTTATGAAAACAATGGAGGTGAAAGGCCTATATGTTGAAAATTATAAGACACTGATAAAGGAAACTGAAGATGATTCAAAGAAATGGAAAGATAACCCATGCTCTTGGATTTGAAGAATTAATATTGTCAAAATGGCCATATTACCCAAAGCAATCTATAGATTTAATGCAATCCTTATCAAAATACCCATGACATTTGTCATAAAACTAGAATAATTCTAAAATTTATATCGAACCAGCAAAGACGCAGAATTACCAAAATAATCCTGAGGAAAAAGAACAAATCTGGAGGCATAACTAGACATCTCTCTGAAGAAGACATACAGATGGCCAACAGGCATATGAAAAGATTTTCAATGCTATTAATTACTAGAGAAATGCAAATTAAATTAAAATTAGGAATCATCTCACACTGGTCAGAATGGCTATCCTCAAGAAGTCTAGGAGTTCCTGCTGAGGGACAGTGGGTTAAGGATCTGGCATTGCCACAGCTGTAGTACATGTTGGAGTTGCAGCTTGGATTTAAACCCTGGCCCATGAACTTCCATATGCCATAGGTGCAGCCAAAAAAAAAAAAAAAAACAGTCTACCAATAATAAATGCTGGAGAGGGTGTGAAGAAAAGGGAACCCTCCTACACTGTTGGTGGGAATGTAAATTAGTACAGCCACTTTGGAAAATAGTATGGAGGCTCCTTAATAAACTAAAAATAGAGCTACCATACAGTCTAGCAATCCCACTCCCAAGCATATATCTGGAAAAGACAAAAAATCTTAACTCGAAAAGATACATAGCAGCACTATTTACAATAGCCAAAATGTGGAAACATCCTGAGTGCCAATCAATAGACTACTGCCTTAAGAAGATGTGGTGTGTGTACACGATAACGGAATGGATTATGCACAATGGACTATTACCCAGCCATAATAAAGAATGAAATGTTGCCATTTGCAGCAAAGTGGATGGACCTAGAGGATACTGTATTAGGTGAAATATGTCAGACAAAAGCACATATTATATATCATTTATATGTGGATTCTAAAAAATAAACAAATGCATCTATAAACAAAACAGACTCACAGACATAGAAAACAATTTATAGTTACCAAAGCAGAATGGGAGGGAGGTATAAATTAGGAGTATGGGATTAAAAGATAAAAACTACTATACATAAAATAGATAAGCAACAAGGATTTATTTGATAGCACAGGGAACTACAGTCAATATCTAATATATATATATATTATCTATAGTCAGGGAACTATAGTCAATATCTAATACATATATATATATATATATATATATATATATATATATCTGAATCACTTTGCTGTACACCTGAAACTAACACAATATTGTAATCAATATACTCCAGTTTAAAAAAAATTGAAGAAATTAATGCAGTACCTCCAAATAAGGAAATATTGTATATTCATAGAGCAGGTCACAAACAACATATAAAACATGATGCCACTTTTGTAAAATTTGCTCAGGTGTATATACACACAGGTATATTCACAGAAAGTAACCTGGAAAGATAATCAAAAAAGCATTAACATTGGCTAGCTCTGTAGTAATTTCTATTTTTATTCCTTTTGTTTAAACTGCATTATTTTTACTCTCCAGTAAGCAGGAATAACACATACTTTTAAAATTGTTTTATAAATATATAATTTAAAGGTCCATAAAAATAAATCCATATCTATGCTTATATAAGATAGTAGTTCAAGGAGTTCCCTTCGTGGCTCAGTGGTTAATGAATCTGACTAGGAACCATGAGGTTGCGGGTTCAATCCCTGGCCTTGTTCAGTGGGTTAAGGATCTGGCATTGCCGTGAGCTGTGGTGTAGATTTCAGATGTGGCTCAGATCCTACGTTGCTGTGGCTGTGGCGTAGGCTGGTGGCTACAACAGCTCCGATTAGACCCTTAGCCTGGGAACCTCCATGTGCCGCAAGTGCAGCCCTAGAAAAGGCAAAGAAGACAAAAAAAAAAAAGATAGTATTTCAAGAAAAGTTACATTATATTCTAATTTACTCTGGGAACTATGACAATATATAGGACTCCTTTAATTCTAGTAAACAAATTTAGAAGGATCTACTCCAATATTTTACTGTGGAGCTTTAGGGTTAGTTTCTGTAAAAACAGAAAAATTTATATTTTGCATCAGAATTTTAAAACATTTAGGTGAGATATTTTCCACAAGCAGCTCAAGTATAAGGCCACTTGCCATACTAATTGTACAGAACACAAACTCAATTCCCTAATCCTAGAGGTGAAATGTTGGTCCTGACAAATCAAAAGGCTAGGATAACCAAGGTAAAGGAAAGAATTGCTCCCTTCTTTGGGAAAGGTATGAAGAGCTGGGATAATGTATTTACAAACACTTTTTTTCATTTAAAGACTAGGACAGGAATTCAACTAAAAGGAAAAGAATCATACAAATTATTCTAATTACTGTTTTTTCAAGCAGAGAAAAGGATAAACAAAGAAAATCTAATCAAACAGTTTAGAAAAAAATGAGAGGTCAACACGTAGAACAGTATAGTTGTTTGACAACATAGCCTCTAAAACCAGATTTTCAGGGTCTATATCCTGCTATTATCTTGTATTAGGTCTATAATCTTGTAAGTTATTTAACCTCTGAGTTTTATAAAAAGCAACACAGTATCATATTTATGATTCCAGACTTGAGCTTAATTAGACTCATTATGCTTCAACTTCTCATCAGTAAAACATGTCTAACAAAATATTCCCTTATGGTGTTATAAGAATGAAATGAAATAATACATAGAAGGAATCTGGCACATCATATACACTAAATAAATAAAATAGCAGGACCAAATACTCTCTACTCTTCTCTAGCTGGTTTATGCCTCAGGAACCTGGTCTGCATGGACTACCTCATTGAAATAACCTGCCCTTTGACTTTCAGCTGGCTTCAGCTGATGGGGAGCATCAGCAGAAGACCAGAGGAGGGAAAGAGGACAGGGAGGTCAGGGTATTCATTCCCCTGGTTCCTTTCTTACGAGGTTTTACTCTGTCTGGCAGTGTCTCTCAAAAGAAAGTCACTGCTCTTAAAGCCAATTTTACATGAACTCCTCTCGATCTGGGCTCCAGTAACCACCCTCTAGGTCTCTCGGACTAGGGATAGTAACAATGTCAACTTTGCTTGGTTCTTGTACTCTCTTGTAGTTCCTATATATTCTGTCCACATCTTTGTGAATTGCCCCTTTGTAAATAAATTCTCCTCAAATTATAGTAATCTGTATATTCTGTTTATTTCCTATTAAGGTCCAAACTGACTCAAACAATATGCTGTGATAGATAATGAATCTTTATCACTTTATTATCCAAAAATTTTAAGATTTTGTATTAATAATGATATTAAGTCATTTAAGAGGGCTTGAAAATCACTTTGTCAGTACTCTTGCTTTATGAAAAAAACAAGCAAGAGACTCCCACGGACCCCAAAAGAGAAGCAGTTTAAGGTGCAAAAGTGATGGAGGGTAGGGATAACCTGAGGTCTATAGGCCAGTTATCCCACAGGCTAGAGGAATTTGTGGGCCTCCTTCTGAAAACATCTGCCACAATAAAACATTTCTTCTACACAGAAGATTACTTCTAATACCCAGACCATATCTCATTAGAAATATCTGAGGACCCTGACGTTATTAGTAAACAGAGACTTTTTAAGTTGCCTCATTATATAAAAATAAGGAAGGGCAATTTATTTTACTTAAGTCCCAGTTTCCTGTGATTTTATTGCCACTCTCTGGGAACTCTTTTGTTATTTTCATACTTGTTGAACTAACACTAGAGAACAGAGTCAAAGTGGCTTCCACAGTAAGGAACCCAAAAGTTCAGATATGCTCAGTGATACTTTTAAGATAAACCTCTTAATCTTTGTGCTTCACGTGGTACCCAGACAGCCTCCTTCCAAACTTTGTTTTTCACAAGGTGCTGAGTTAGTCAATGCCTTTAAATGCATTAATAATTAATAAACCCCAGTGTATTAGGTTATCTTCTTTATATAAATAGTTTGTGTGGGTTACACTTGCCTTGTGGATGTGGAACATAAGGTCCTCAAAGACATACCTTTTCTCTTATTCCGTGCAGCACTGCTAGGATTTAATAATTGCAATGTTATGTGCAGGCAAGTAACCTTAATGCTGTATAAAAACCCTCAAATCCTCTAAGGTTCCTAACCGAGGTAACTGCAATTGACAACCTGCTTTTGTGCATAGGGAACAATTTGGTGATTTTCCCTGATTGATGCATTTCCAGACTTTACTAAAAGCCAGGAACTCATGTAAGTAGATGTCTGAATAAGGAAAATATGACAGAAAATTGTGTATGCCAAGAAAAATGAATTACCACAAAGTATGCATGGGGAGCATCTGAAAGGCAACATTAAAAAGAAGTAAAAAGATGAAGTTCTTTGACTTCTGTGCACATTAAATGAATATTAATTAGGTATACTTTTGGCAAATTGCCTCTTACAACAACTGCCATCTGGAATCATAAATGCAATTTTAAGCCTAAACAAAGAATAGAACACTGCATGATTCAAAGCATAGAACCCACAGTTAGTAGCATTCTCTTTTATATGTGATTTATAAGTGAGAACCATAATAAAAATCATTAAGGTACAGTTAAATGTGCTTTTACAGAAAATTTAATTTTTGGATAACTTTTTTCTTCCAAAATAACTAGATATCTCCAAAGTCAATAAAACGAACACAAAATTATATATCACTTCAACTTTGAATTCAGAGATATTTAAATGTTTCTTTTACTCACTATTTCTAGACAATTTTTTATGGATTTTCAAGGGGGACTCCATATGTTTTTACAAATATTTGTTAGATTTTATCATCCAAATGCTTCACTTGTTCCATGACACTTAACTGTAATTAAACTGTGTCCCAAATCATACTATACCTGGAAATTGAACTATTCATGCTGCAAATTGAATTCCTCAAAGTGAATCCTTTATACATAATACACATTAACATAAAAAGCTATCTAAATTAAATAAGGTCATTTCTAGTTCTCAAAGGAAGCTTGATTTGCAACTCCATCAACTCTAATAAGACATATCAGAATAAGCAAACAGCAAGATGAACTTCAATCTTATGAACATTAAAACCCAGATCTTTCTTAAATGAGAATAGTACTGCACAACTACTGTTTACCAAATTTTACAGGATTAACAGACTTTAGAAATCAAACATTTGACACTCCACCCATGCAACAAATCAAAAGACTGAGAACAAATTAAACTGGGGAAAGTGCATATGTTTAGCATCTACCTAACCCTCACAAACACAAACAAAAATAGAAACTAATAATACTAATATAAGGAAAAAGCATACTATCTCATGTCAGAACTGGAATGATAAATAATGATATATGAACCCAGTACCCAGTAGAGAAAGCAAACTGGGAACAGATAAACAAATCCCATTTTCAGGAGCACATCTATGCATACACAGCAAAATGGGTACCCCACCAGTTGGAGTTGGTCTTGAGGGCGTGAATTGCAATACAATAAAAGTATAAAGAAAGAGTTACAGCAACATGGAAAGCTCAGCTAACACGGACACTCTGCCCCAACTAAAAACACATGGAACTGCTGGGTAAAACGTATATTAAAAAAAAACATTAATCCAAAAAACTCAGAATATACATCCTTCTCAAGGGCACATGGAACATTCTCAAGGATAGATCACATACTGGGGCACAAAGCTAACCTCAACAAATTTAAGAGCATAGAAATTACTCCAAAATCTTCCCTGACCACAAAGGCATGAAACTAGAAATCAACTACAGGAAAGGAAATGAGAAAAAAACACACCACATGGAGACTAAACAACATACTACTAAAAACTGAATGAGTCAATGAGAAAATCAAGAAGGAAATTAAAAAATACCTTAAGACAAATGATAATGAAGACACAACCACTCCAATTCTATGAGATGCCACAAAAGCAGTGCTCAGAGGGAAATTCATAGCAATACAGGCCTTCCTCAAAAAGAAGAAAAATCTCAAATTGACAACCCATCACGTAAATGAATTAGAAAAAGCACAAAAGCACCCTAAAGTCAGCAGAAGGAGGAAATCATTAAGATCAGAGAGGAAATCAATAAAATAGAGATTCAAAAAACAATAGAAAAAAATCAATAAAACCAAGAGCTGGTTCTTTGAAAACGTAAACAAGATTGACAAACCTCTGGCTAGACTCATCAAGAAGAGGAGAGAAAAAACCCAAATAAACAGAATAAATAAAAAAGGAGAAGTCACAACAGATATTACAGAAATACAAAAAACCATGACAGAATACCATGAATATTGTACGCCAACAATTTTGACAACCTAGAAGAAATGGACAACTTTCTAGAGACTTACAGCCTGCCAAAACTGAATCAAGAAGAAATAGATTGACTGAACAGACCAATCACTAGACATGAAATTGAGTATGTCATCAAAACACTCCCTATAAATAAAAGTCCAGGACCATATGGCTTCACAGGTGAAGTCTACCCAACATACAAAGAGGAACTCATACCCATCCTCCTTAAACTTTTCCAAATGGTTAAAGAAGAAGGAACACTACCAAAGACATTCTATGATGCCAACATCACCTTAATTCCAAAACCAGACAAAGACACCACAAAAAAAGAGAACTATACCCCAATATCTTTCATGAAAATAGATGCAAAAATTCTCAACAAAATTTTAGCCAACCGAATCCAACAGCATATAACAAGATCATACACCATGACCAGGTGGGATTTATCCCAGGTGCACAAGGATGGTTCAACGATTGCAAATCAATCAACGTCATACACCACATTAACAAAAGAAAAGTCAAAAACCACATGATCAACTCAATTGTGCAGAAAAAGCATTTGACAAAGTCCAACATCCATTCATGATGAAAACTCTTACCAAAGTCATGATGAAAACTCTTACCAAAGTGGTAATACAGGGAACATTCCTTAACATAATAAAAGCCATTTACGAAAAACCCACAGCAAATATAATACTCAATGGAGAAAAACTGAAAGCCTTCCCACTAAAATCTCGAACAAGACAAGGATGCCCACTCTCACCACTGTTATTCAACATAGTAGTGGAGGTTCTGGTTACAGCAATCAGGAAAAAAAAAGAAATAAAAGGCATCCAAATAGGAAGTGAAGAGGTAAAACTGTCACTGTATGCAGAGGACATGCTACTACATATAGAAAACCCCAAAGACTCAACCCCAAAATTACTTGAACTGATCAACGAATTCAGCCAAGTAGCAAGATATAAGGTTAACATTCAGAAATCAATCACATTTCTGTATACTAATGATGAAATATTAAAAAAAGAATACCAAAATATTTTACATTTTAAAATAGAACCCCAAAGTATCAAATACCTGGGAATAAATCTGACCAAGGAGGTGAAAGACTTATATGCAGAGAACTACAAAATATTAATCAAGAAGATACAAAGAGGAACAGGATTAAGATGGCGGAATAAAAGGACTGGAGCTCAACTTCTCTCCTAAATAACAGCAAAACTACAACGAAATGCCGAGCAACCTTCAACCAAATGGACTCTAAACTTCCAAAAAAGATACTCTGCTCCAGAAGACACAGCGGAAACCACATCAAGAGGTAGGAGGGGTGATTACACGATAGAAGCAACCCCATACCTCCCGGGTGGGAAGCCCCACAGACTGGAAAGTAACTGCATCACAGAGACTCAGCTACAGGACTGAGAGTTCTGAGCCTCACGTCAAATCCCTACGCCTGGGGATCGGGCACAGGGAGTAAGAGCCCCTGGAGCATCTGTCATTGAAGGCCAGTGGAGCTTGTGTGCAGGAGCTCCACAGGACTGGGGGAAACAGAGACCCCACTCTTGAAAGGCACACACAGACTTTCACGTGCACTGGGTCCCAGGGCAAAGCAGTCTCCAGAGGAATCTGGGTGGAACCTGACTGCAATTCCTGGAGGATCTCCTGGGAAAACAGGGGTGACTGTGGCTTGTTGTGGGGGAAGGGCATTGGAAGTGAAGCTCTCGGGGACATTCAGCAGGCTGCATTTCTCTGGAGGGGGCCATTTCTGGGAAAATCTGGTCCCTCCCATCAGCACTGAGAAGCCCCAGGCCAAACAACAATTCAGGTGGGATCTCAGCCCCACCCATCACTAAACAGACTGCCTAAAGACCCCTCGGGCACACAGCCAGCCTCTAATCTCATCCAGAGACAAAGCCCCATCCATCAGAACCAGAGGAATCAACCCCACCTACCAGTGAGCAGGCATCAGTCCCTCCCATCAGGAAGCCTACAGCAAACCCCCTCCATACCAACTTTAGCCACAGGGGAGGCAAACGCCTGAACTAAGAGAGGCTATAACTCTACTGTCGACACAAAGGTCACCATACCAAAAACCTACAAAAATGAAAAGACAGAAAACTCTAACTCAGATAAGGGAGAAAGAGAAAAGCCCAGAAAAACAGCTCAGTAATGAGGAGATTACCAGCCTCCCAGAAAGTGACTTTAGACTGTTGATGCTGAAGATGATGCAAGGCATTGGAAATAGACTGGAGGCAAAGATTGATCATTTACAGGAAACACTGAGCAAAGAAATACAAGCTGTAAAAATTAAACAAGAAGAGATGCAAAACACAATAACTGAAATAAAAAATTCATTAGAAGCAGCCAACAGTAGAATACAGGAGGCAGAAGAGCGAATCAGTGAGGTGGAGGACAGATTAGTGGAAATCACTAATGCAGACGAGAAAAGAGATAAAAGATTGAAAGGAAATGAGCAGAGTCTCAGAGAACTCTGGGATAATGTTAAACGCACCAACATCCGTATTATAGGGGTGCCAGAGGGAGAAGAGAGAGAGAAGGGGACAGAAAAAATATTCGAGGAGATTATAGCAG
>PVHT020000015.1:27801239-27876036 GCA_004024745.2 Catagonus wagneri | reverse complement strand
ATAGCCAGGTCATGGAAACAACCTAAATGCCCATCCACAGAAGAGTGGATAGGGAAGATATGGTACATACACAC
Source organism: Catagonus wagneri (assembly GCA_004024745.2). Taxonomy (NCBI): domain Eukaryota; kingdom Metazoa; phylum Chordata; class Mammalia; order Artiodactyla; family Tayassuidae; genus Catagonus; species Catagonus wagneri. The sequence continues at coordinate 27,875,962 of PVHT020000015.1, read as the reverse complement.
AATGGAATGTTACTCAGCCATTAAAAGGAACGAATTACCAACATTTATAGCAACATGGATGGACTTAGAAATTATCATGCAAAGTGAAACCAGTCAGACAATTAGACGGCAACACCCAATGCTACGGCTTACATGTGGAAACTAAAAAGACACAATGAACCTTCTTACAGAACAGACAATGACTCACAGACTTTGGAAAACCTTGGTTTTTCAAATAAGACAATCTGGGGGTTGGGGGAATGCACTGGGCATTTGGGATACAAAACCTGTAAAATTGACTTGTGATGATTTATGTACACCTATAATTGAAATAAAATCCATTAAGAGAAAAAAAAAAGAAGAAGAAGATACAAAGAAAAGGAAAGATATTCCATGCTCATGGGTCGGAAAAATAAATATTGTAAAAATGGCCATACTACCCAAAGCAATCTACAGATTCAATACAATCCCTATCAAATTATGCATGACATTCTTCACAGAACTAGAACAAACAATCCAAAAATTTATATAGAACAACAGAAGACCCAGCATCGCCAAAGCAATTCTGAGGAACAAAAACCAAGCAGGAGGCATAACTCTCCCAGACTTCAGGCAATATCACAGGGCCACAGTAATCAAGACAGTGTGGTACTGGTACGAAAACAGACATACGGACCAATTGAAAAGAATAGAGAACCCAGAAATAAACCCAGACGCCTATGGCCAATTGATCTTTGAAAAAGGAGGCAAGAATATAAAATGGGGAAAAGACAGTCTTTTCAGTAATTATTGCTGGGAAACTTGGACAGCTGCATGCAAACCAATGAAACTAGAACACACTCTCACACCATGCACAAAAATAAACTCAAATGGTTTAAAGACTTAAATATAAGACAAGACACCATTAAACTCCTGGAAGAAAACACTGGCAAAACATTCTCTGACATCAAACTTACAAATGTTTTCTCAGGTGAGTCTCCCAAAGCAACAGATATAAAAGCAAAGATAAACCAATGGGACCTAATCAAGCTGACAAGCTTTTGCACAGCAAAGTAAACCAAAAAGAAAACTAAAAGACAACTTACAGAATGGGAGAAAATAGTGTCAAATGATGCAACTGACAAGGGCTTAATCTCTAAAATATACAAACAACAAATACAACTCAACAGCAAAAAAGCCAACAACCCAATTGAAAAATGGGCAAAGGACCTGAATAGACATTTCTCCAAAGAAGATATGCAGATCGCCAACAACCACATGAAAAAATGCTCAGCATCACTGATGATTAGAGAAATGCAAATCAAAACTACTATCAGATACCACCCCACACCAGTCAGAATAAGTCCACAAAGAACAAATGCTGGAGGGGTTGTGGATAAAATGGAACCCTCCTGCACTGTTGCTGGGAATGTAAGCTGGTACAAGCACAATGGAAAACAGTATGGAGGTACCTTAGAAAACTATACATAGAATTACCATATGACCCAGCAATCCCACTCTTGGGCATAATATCCGGACAAAAATCTCCTTGAAAAAGACACTTGCATACGCATGTTCATTGCAGCACTATTCACAATAGTCAAGACATGGAAACAACTCAAATGTCCACTAACAGATGACTGGATTAGGAAGATGTGGTATATATACATGATGGAATACTACTCAGCCATAAAAAAGAAAGTAAGTCATTTGCAGCAACAATGGATGGAATTAGAGACCCTCATACTGAGTGAAGTAAGTCAGAAGGAGAAAGACAAATACAGTATAATATCACTTATACCTGGAATCTAATATACTGCATAAATGAACCTTTCTACAGAAGAGAAAATCACGGACTTGGAGAACAGACTTGTGGTTGCCAAGAGGGTGGGGAGGGAGTGAGATGGTATGGAAATCTGGGGTTAACATTTGTAGGCTATTGCTTCTGGGATGGAAAAGCAAGGAGATCCAGCTGTATAGCACCAGAAACTATGTCTAACCACTTGTGATGAATCCATATATATGTATGTATAACCAGGTCATCACGCTGTGCAGTTGGAAAATTGACAGAAATCTGTAAACCAGCTATAATGGGAAAAAAAATTAAATGTCCAAGTATGATAAAAGAAAGTAAAATTCCTAGTTGTAAAATAAGTAGGCAGAACTTAAAACAAGAGCAATTAACTCTTGAGCAGAAGATAAGGAGAGCCCAGGGGTTTGCTGACTATTTATAGGTTCTAGAGTTTAGAGTTTTAATGCCTGTTGAGAGATAAGAGATAACCGTAGGCCCGTGGCATGAATACAAGAACATGGCAGCACAGTACTTTGAGTTAAAGGTGGATCACAAAAGCGCCTCTCATTAGCTATGGAGAGTAAAATTAGAATTTTGATTAATTGGGGCTCAGGGTGGGGGAAAAGTCTCCCATGAGAAATCAAAGTTCCCACATATGGGCCATGCAAGTGTCAGATCTGAATTTAAAATACACATATAGTAGGTGAAACCCTGAAGCATGAAATTAACAAGACAAAGGTTTTAAGATGGTAAAACTAGTGTGCCCAATGTGGCACAACAGAAACAAATCTGACTAGGAAGCATAAGGTTGTAGGTTCAATCCCAGGCCTCACTCAGTGAGTGGGTTAAGGATCCAGCATTGCCAAAAGCTGTGGTGTAGGTCGCAGACATGGCTAGGATCCTGCATTGCTGTGGCTATGGCGTAGGCCAGCGACTACAGCTTCAATTTGACCCCTAGCCTGGGAACTTCCACACACCACAGGTGTGGCCCTAAAAAGCAAGAAAATAAATAAATAAATAAATAAATAAATAAATAAATAAATAAATAAAATGGAGAAAATCCTGGGCTCTGGGCAGAAGCAAATATAAAACTACTCTGATATAACACTATATAATCAGGGACACATGGAACCTCAATGCTACTCTCCCTCTCCCCCTCCAAGTGAACCAAAGATGAGCTTCTAATAAAAGAATGACATGAAGAAACTGTTAGGAGAGAGAACTCAGTCAAAATGCACAGAAAGATTAGTACCTCTAAGAAGCAGAAATGGAAAAATCTGAGATTAGCCAAAAAATAAATGTTTAAAATGACTGAAGAAATAAAAGAGGGAATGGAAAATCTAAAGAATAAACAGTACATCAGCAAAAGAACTGCTCATTTTGAAAACTAACCAAATAGAATCCTACAAATTAAACAAAAAGAATCATTACAATTAAAAACTCCATGAGCAAGCTGAACAACAAATGAAAAAGATACAAGAAAAACTTTGTATTATGAAAACTAGACCTGACAAAAATTATCCAAAATACAACACACAGAAATAAAAAGGCAGAGATTTTGAAAGTGAGTGTAAGAGATGTGAAGGATAAAATGAGAAGGTCTAATATGAGTCATAGAAACAGATGTTAGAAACAATGTAAGATAGGCAACATTAGAGCAGATATTGGTGATGCGTTTTCCAAAATTGTAAAATCATATTTGAAGTATACAAAGAGAATAAAAACCCACTCCTAGACATTAAATCTGGACATTCAGACAAGGAAATCTTAATTTTGCTACCCATAGATATTATCTGGGAAAACTACCAAAGAACGCAATTCTACTGAAAGGAAACATCCAAAGGGAAGCAGTAAAATACTAAAAGTAATAATAAACAAATAAAGTGGTTAAAAACAAGAGTCAATGTAAAATAAAACTAGCTACATGCAATACACATACTAATGACAAATTAAGTTAAAAATAAAATGGAATTAAAATATCAAATAACTATTACAAAAGCAATAGGAGGAGTCGATTGGTCTTAAGCTGTTATAAACTCCTTGAATTGTTTGGGAGGAAAGTAAATATGTTGCTTTAATATTTGATATCTTGAAATTTGTACTATATTCATTGATGGAAATATTCAATACCATGAAGTGATATCTCCCTCCCAAATTATTCTGTAAAATTAATGCTATGCTGGTTTAAAATCATCAGTAGGATTTCTCCTAGAACTTGAAAAGCTGACTTTACAATTTGTAAGGGATTAGCCAAATCACAATTTTGAAGACGAACAAGGAGTAAATACAAAGCTCTATAATACATCATGATTTACTACAATGCTTCATAAATCAATGTGATATTGTCCCAGGGTATGCAAATAGACTAACGGGAACAAAAAAAAAAAGAGAGAGAGCAGAAGTAGATGCAAGTACATATGAAAATAGGGTTTATTATAAAGCATCACAAATCAATGGAGAGAAGATGGGCTACTTATTAAATTCAAGTAGGACTACTGGTTAATTTGAGCCCCAGCACACATCGTGAACACATAATTATAGAAGAATAATTATAACATTGTGGCAGGAAGCAATTTCTTGAAAAAGACAAAAATTCACATTGATAACAGAAAATGATAATACAAGTATCGGATGGAGAGAAAGATAAATGCTTACCTGGGGTGGGGGTAAACTGATAGTGATATATGTAGAGAGATACATATAGATACAGAGCAATAGCTAGTAAAATTGAAGACATGAATACCTGACCCAGCTATTCCAATTCTACAAAAATACACTAGAGAAACTCTCCCATTTCTGCACATGTATAGAAATTCTCATTGTAGAATTTTTGGAAAAGAAAAAGTCTGAAAATAATCCTAATTTCCATTAGTAAGGATCTGCACGTATGAATACATTTCCAAATCATCAGAATTGCCAATCAAACACAACTAAAAACATTACATGTGAACAGGATACATAACAAGGCAGGTTTTAGGTATTCTGCAATCACGTAGGCACAAAATGATGTAAGAATGCATTCAAATATAGCATTGGTAATAGAGGAGGAAAATGCCAATTGAGGAACAGTTTATGTAAGTCTGACCTAGGGCAAAAGGCCTAAATATATGCATGTACATATTCATATGCTTATCAGTGTGTTGGGATTAAGGAGAACAATTATGGTATAATGCTATCAGGAATGAAGACTACGATACCATTTTTCCCATTTTTTGATTTCCTATGTCATATCTGAGAGATTCAACAAATGATATTATCAAAATCATTGGCCAAAGATTCAGCTACTAAGCCCCCAAATCCTATAGAAATGTAGATGCATTCTCTGCATGATCCCAAATATTCAGCCTGACTTATACAGGCCTTGAATTAGCCAATGGTTCATTTTGTACTACTCTATTTTTTTTCTTAATGGATTTTATTTCAATTATAGGTGTACATAAATCATCACAAGTCAATTTTACAGATTTTGTATCCCAAATCCCCAGTGCACCCCCCCACCCCCCTGTACTACTCTATCTTATAATTATTTTTAAGCCCTATTATGGGTTTGTCTTCCCAGTCTAAGGAAAAACAGTCTCAATGTGTAGTTCTTTTCTGGTAAATAAAGAACCAACTACATAGTTAACAATCACTACTAGGAACTCAGTAAATGTTTGATTTAACCATATTACTTCATTCATTTACTCAATAAGAATTTATTAAATGCTTATTATAACTACTATACCAAACACTGCTTTTTTTTGTTTGTTTTTTGGTCTTTTGTCTTTTTACAGCCTCACCCACAGCATACGGAGGTTCCCAGGCTAGGGGTCAAATCAGAGCTGTAGCTGCCAGCCTACATCACAGCCACAGCAACACAGGATCTGAGCCACATATGTGACCTACACCACAGCTCACGGCAATGCCGGATCCTTAACCCACTGAGAGAGGCCAGGGATCAAACCTGCGTCCTCATGGATGCCAGTCCAGTTCATTAACCACTGAACCACGACGGGAACTACGACACTGCTTCTTTTCTGTTGTATTTTTGAGAGTAAATCTTTCTCGTGTCTGTCAGAGGGTATAATTTCATGACACATTACTCTTGCAGTCTATGAGAGGAGAAAGGAACTGTTCACATTTTATAGATTATCTAACTCCTGGGTACTAAATACCAAATGAAGCAACATAAGATCTTGGAGAACACTCACCATACTAGAAGAAATCTATCACCACCTTTGACAATGACAAAATAAATAACTTATCAAAGAAAAGGGGATATATATCATATACATATATATCTTATGTATATATCTTCATACATCTTTCCACCCAAATTCTTACAACATAGGAAACTTTTCCTAACTGCTTACACCGTCACCCTAAACAGATTAGAAAAGCTCCATTTGTAAAGCAATCTTGGTACATTCAAAGCATAAACTTAAGTGGTACCTAGAATGGAGCGAGCTAGGAAAAAATGGACTCCAGTTCTTAGGTTTGGAAAATAAACATAAAATTGCATGATTTCTAGGGAAAACAGCAGAAGCTTTATGCCAGCCTCTTCCAGGGAGGTTGAATGTTTTGATTCAAGTAAAAAGACTGGATTTCCGGAGGTGATTAATTATCAGAGAAAGTGATACAATTTGCTATCAAAGCAAGTATATCTTACTTTATGTATCTCAATAAACAGGAACAGAGCAAAAATCCAAGTGCCAACACATCTAGTGCTAATATTTGTCATTACACAATCTATTTTAACAGTAGTAGTTTCTGATACAGGAGTATAGCAGTTATGGGTCTGATGTCCACTCTAAGACTTCTAGATCTCTATCCTACTAGGTATGATGGTCAATATTTGCAACTTTAGGACACAATAGCAATTTCATCACAGTGCAGTGTGCAACATTATCCCCAGGGGCCATTCTCGTTCCTGCCCCAGCTGGTCATCAGGTTGGACACTACACAATGATGAGTATCTCATGTGAGGATTACTCACCCCATTACTCCCATTACCTTATACATGGGATATACATGAGTGAATTATTACTAAAACATTGGGCCTGCTTTGATGTACATTTCCATAACATTTTAAGGATTTAAAACTAAAAAACAGCCTAACGTTACTTTCAAAACTCCCCTTTGAGGTGACCTTGATCATCTCCGCTATCCCTTAAAACTCAGAGACTAAGCACTCCCATGAGAGTGGGATATTTTTAGGGCCAACTTTGGCATTTTGACAGCCCTGAGGATTTCATTTGGCTCTGAAGTGCAGAGACCCTCCAGAAACTAAAAAAAAATCCTCCTACATTATCTCCAGAGGAAGAATATTATTTTACAACAATCCTTTCAGCATAGGAGGTTCTTTTACCAAGAATAACCCCGGGCCAAATTTATATCCTATTATTTATCAGAGAGCTTTTAATATCCTTGTTATTCACGGACAGAAATTAGAAATGTAAATGAAGTTGTGGGTTCATTTCCCTGTCCCTAGAACTAACAAAGGGGCAAAGAGGCCTCTAAGATGAAAATTAGGGTATGAAAAGCAGACTTTCCCTTCTCCAGTTCTATTTTGAACTCATAGTTCTGTCAGCAAGAGGCACAAAACAGAACTACCTCTAAAGACTCTTGCCTCCAGGATTTAGCCATGCCCAAGAGAAACATAGGAAAACAGAAGCATTAACAGGGAGGAAAAGATAATAGAACAAGACTCATCAAACAGATGTGAAAGAGTCAGAATAAGAACCCCCAGAGTTTTGAAGCCTCCTCTAGGAGCCTCACCTGGCCACATGCACCTTATGTTAATGTCACTTCCTCTCAACACATTATATTATCAGTTGGTACAATGTGAATTGACACATTTACACATATGCTGAATAATATGTTTAAAAGCAAGTTAATTACTATTGGTTACATGTCCAAATATGCAACTGTGTTAAACACTTTAGCTTATTTTGATTTGCCTTCCCAAATTCATTCATTCATATAATATTTATTGAGTGCTTACTGTTCTAAGTGCTGAGGATACAGAATGGATCAAAACAAACAAAAATTCCTGCCATGTAGTGAATTCTATCAAATGCTTTGTCTATATCTATTTAGATGATCATATGATTTTTATCTTAATTCTGTTAATGTGGTATTTATTTATTTACATATGTTAAACCATTCTTGCTTCCCTGGAATAAGTCCCACTTAATTATGTTTAACAACTCTAACATGCTGTTAAATTAAGTTTGACGATATTTGGTTAAGAATTTTTGCATCTATATTCATCAGGGTCATTGGCTTGTCGTTTTCTTTTTATATAGTACCCTTATCTAGCTTTGGTACCAGGGTAATGCAGGCCTTGTAAAATTAGTTTCATAGTATCCTCTCCTCTTCAATTTTTTAGGAAGCATTTGAGAAGGTTTGGTGTTAATTCTTTAAGTGCTTGTTGAAATTCAACAGTGAAACCACGGAGTCTTGGACTTTTCTTTGTTTAGTGTTATTTGATTACTAATTGTATCTCACTTATTAGTCTTTTCAGATTTTCTATTTCTTCATGATTCAGCCTTAGTAGGTTGTATGTTTCTAGGAATGTATTCATCTCTTCTATGTTATCCAATTTGTTGGCATATAATTGTTCACAGTAGTTTCTTATGATTCTCAGTATTTCTATGATATTAGCTGTAATGTCTCTACTTTCATTTCTGATTATTTGATTCTTCTTTTTTTCCTAGGCTACCTAAAATTTTGACAATGTGCCCTAAGTCAGCCCTGTTAGGAATTCTGAGACTTTCTGAGACAATTTCTATGAATACACCTGCTCCACAATTTTGTTCCCTCTTTGAGAAATACTGAAGACTGTATGCCTTCTCTCGATTCTGCAAAGCTAGACCAGGTACTAACAGCCTCCCATTTGCTTTCCCTAGGGCAGTGCTGCATGCTCAATCTTATGTGCTGTCTCCCATTCCCAAACAGTTGTCCTGGCTTTCTGATGTGCTCACTAGTCATTAGCAAAAGCTCACCTTTGCCACCTTTGGAGACTTGCACAGGGAGCTAGATGCAAGACAAAGGAGAGTGTGCGGGTAAAGTACACAAAGCACTGGGGTTGTCTATGGGCCAGTGGGGGAAATACATAGACAAGGCATTTCCCAGTGGCAAGTGGACAGGCTTCCTGATGGAAACTGCAAAGTGATTAATGAGATCTGCATCCCTCTGATGCCCTCCCAGATCTGTCTTCTGTTCTCCCAGCTGCTCCCCATCCCTCAGTCATGCAGCACACCCTCATTATTCTGGATGAGGTTGGGAGAAGTGGGTGTATTTGGCAGCATCCTGCATGGCTGGAGAACCTGGGCACTCATTCACATGCTTTCACTTTCCCCTATGGGAGAAATCATGGACTATGAAAGTCTCTCTTGACACTGAGCTATGCTACATCTGGGAAGGGGTGAGGCAGGTAAAGCAAAACTGTTCCTCTTACCCTTCTCGGTGTGTTCAATCTCAGATTTTTTTTTTACTCCTATAGTGTGCTAAAACTTCTCTCCTAGAGTCCAAGACTTCCACAAAGGAACTCTCATCTATAAGGTCATTGTCAAAACCGATGTTCTTTGGGAGAGATAATAGAAAATGCATATTCTGCCATTTTTATTAAAAGTCATTTTCAAAGTATCATACATGATATGACTGATGAATGCAAATGGGTTATATTGCCATAATGGATCAGGTACCTATGTCTGTCAGGGTAATTCTTACAGAGCTTCATAGAGGAGCTAATGTTTGAACTGAAATTCTTCTAATTTTAAGAATCATTAGAAGTTCCTCACGTAAAGAAGGGAAAGTAGGGCATTCTGGAAAAGCCAAGTACACAGGCAACTTTGGCAATCAATATAAATTAAGGCAAGCTTAGATAATCTATATTTCGGTAAAACTGCAGAGTCTAAAGAGAGGAGAGAGAGAGGGGAATGGAGAAGTTGAGGTGTTACAAGTTACATAGCAGCATTTTTCAAACTTTCTGGTCATACTCTTACAATTATTGAAGACCCCAAAGGATTTTCTTTGAATGCCCTACATCTGTCAATGTTTAGAGTATTAAAATTAAAATTTTTATAAAGACTAGAATACTTGAATGCATAAGCATACTTTCTATCAGCTGACAGAATGATGATGTTATCACAGATTACATACCCTCTGAAAGTTTCACTGTATTTTTGAGAGGATGAGAGTTGAAAAGACATTTCCCAAAGCAGGAAAAAGGTAACATTTCAAGGAGATGGGGGTCCACAGTAACAACTCTATCCCATAGTATTAGTCAAGTATCTATGTTAGGTTTATAGAATCATACTTTCGGTCTTGTGCCTTCATCTAAAATTTCTTTGAAGTTAACCTGTATATTTTTATCTCTGGCATGGAGATGTATTCCAAATATTAGCCCAACTCAGCCATGGACATCTCTCTACAAATGCCCTCCCCTCAACCTGGAAAATAAAGTCAATTAGAATTCATTTGGAAAGTATTCACAGAGCACCTACTGTGTGTTAGGCACTATTTTGAGAGTTGAGCAGCCAGTTGTGAATTACACAGATGAAACTATATGATTTCATGGAGGTGGAGTCCTAGTGAGGGTGATAGATAATAAACAATTAAGTCATTGAAATATGGAATGTATTAAAGGGTGATAACTATCAAGAATGAAAGCACCATACCTTTTAGTTGAACCAACTACAACTCACAGTCACAATAGCATGGAAAGTAAACTTGTCCTTTGCCTTTCTTTATAGAATTCATTCATTTTCACTCCTATGATAGTAACCAAAGTCTGTAGTTAGTTGGTTACAGAACAGGGCAAAAGAATCATATTTAAAAGTTCAAATCTTATTTGGGCATATCATTCTTCGATTTCTTACATGACTAAAACCTAGATTTTAACTCCATCACCCATCTCACAGTTTATTCCCTTGGTTAAAAGTAATACTGGGCAAAAGAGTTGAAAAATAGATCAATAAGCCTATTCTCAAGCCTGGAATTCTCCAAGCTCATGCCTTATGGAAATGAGATCAAGAATGACACTTTCACTCAGGAGCTATATAAGAAAGATACAGATGACACATTTCATAGAAGATATCAGTATTCTATATTTACATCAATCCAAAGAGTAAAACAATGACCATGTTTCAATTATGCACATAATAGCAGGCTACATTTATTCCAAGGACATGCTCTGACATCAAATATCTAAGAATGAGCACTGAAACAAGGTCCTCAACATGGGCATACATTTTCGCCAAGTTATTTGAAAATTCAGTGCAACATCACAATTATGAAGTATAGCATCAGGAACATTGCTGAAGTCTTTGGTAGCAGCCTACAAGCAGTTTTCTTTTGATATTTACTAAATAAAATAAATGAAAGACTTTTCAGAAAGGATTTACAGGTATGGCTCTGAAAAATAAGGTCTTCTATACGGAATACATTGAATTTATTTATTTGCCATGCCCATGGCATGTGGAAGTTCCCCAGCCAGGGATCAAACCTGCACCACATCTAACTAGAGCTGCAACAGTGACAATGCCAGATCCTAAATGGCTGAGCCACCAGGAAACTCTCAAGGGTATACTGAATTTAAAGTTATATGTTGTATTCATTAATCAAGGTAGTTAGTCTATTTGAGCATGTTTGAATCAACTGAAGAATAAACTACTTTTTAAAATTGTATTATTTTATGTAAGACTTTAAATGTAAAAATAATTAGCCATCAGGGCCTGATAATTCACTTAATGACCATTCTTCTAAATACAAGCTGATGTAAAAACCATATAATACCATAACAATGTGTAAGAAATTGCTCTTAGCATTTTAGTCATCATTCCATTTGACACAACCTTTCAAAGTCAGAAGGATGATGACAGATTACCATAGTTTATCACAGATTTTTCCTTAAAAAAAAAACAACAAGCCTCTCAAACATTAAGTCATTTACAAAGCATTTTAACACTTGCTAAAAGTTCTGTGTTAAGAATTCTTTTAAAGTTGATACCCACTCTTTCATCCTGATCTGAATTCATTATCCTTTTGATAACAGGACTCCTACCATTGTAGGTAGTACCACTATTTTTCCCACTCTAACCATAACATTCTGGTAGACTGATACCACTCCACCCTCAGCTCCAGGGATGAGCATGTGACCCAGGCTTGGCTAACTGGTATAGTCTATCCCTCTAGTTTCAGAGACTGGGTCAGGGATGGACATTTGGCCCAATGAGACTTAATTCTAGGACATTTTATGGAATTTTGGGCTATGACAACTCTTACATTGGAAGAGAGTAATAACTCAGGTTATAAGCCTAGATTGTTAGAATCTGCAGTCCCATGGAGAATGTCAGCTAGAGAATAAAGTCATCCAAAAGGGGTCTAGTCACTAGACTGGAGTGGAGGATTGGAAGAATAGAAGGAGAAACAGAGAGATAATTTGGATTTCTGCACTTGAATTTTTGGATCAGACTATGCCCAAAGTCAACCCTACCATTGGATTTCTCACATACATAATGCAACAAATTCCCTTTTACCTCAGTTTTTTTTTTTTGAAGTTGGCTGCTTTCACCGAAGCTAAATGAATCCTAATTGATTATAAATGGTTCAGATATAAAGCTATCAAGTAAGAGTGACTGAATTTGAATTAAAATGACTAGCTTTAAAAGCAGTGCCTTTTTCCATTTTGCAGTAGTGACCCCTCAGCATATTAACCAAAATGTATTTCAATCCGATAATTAGAAGTCTCCAAGAAAAATCTCTGAGTTCGCCACTAATTACTCATTCTTTCATTGGTTTAACATGAGTATTATCTGTTAAGGGAAGAGCTTTAGACGGCCTATCAAAACAGTGCTATAGTTATTGATATGAGTATATATGTTACTGTCCCTTAAGGAGATTTTAGACCTGATGAAACGAAAATGTGCAGAAAGCTAGAACATTTCAAAACCACACAAGTAAAAAATGGAACAGGGTAAGAACGCAAGGCCTAAAAGTTATAGAATAATGAACCAGTACAAATATTGAGCATGGATCTCCTTATGAATAGAATCAGATGGGAAAAGGGAAGCTAGTTAACACCCTGAAAAACACAAGATTGCACTTTATATGGAAGCTCACTGCCATCGTCCATCCAATGTGAAATTAACAACATAGCACACTGTCTGACTCATTCAAGTGATTATATTTTCTATAAAATCTTCCCTGTATTCAATGTGCTTCTGTTAGTGGTCTGCCATGTGCCCCACTTGTCAGCCATTTTCTTAGAAACAAAACTATTACCATCAATTACAAAGAATAAATTATAATTGGGCCCTAGCTCTTATTAGCCTTATTTTATAGCTCATTATAAAATCTCCATTTTTATGTTTTTATTAAAATAAATCATTCCATCACTTGTAAGTTTACAAAGCAATAAGCTGTTCTTGATTACTCGGCACTTTTAACAGAAACCATTTCCCAGTAATTACAAGGTACTCAAAATGAAGTAAATAGAACTATCACCACTATACTAAATTTAACTTAAAATTGTTATTTCCCTATGTACTTTCTTAAAATGCAAATTACCGTGCAGGTTTGGTTAGGAGGACTTAGCTGATTTTCATCTCCATCCATTAGTTTTAAAACGAAACTGACTAGCAAGAAAAGCTATAGGGATGGATTCAAGAGGGAAAAGGGCTATACCTCTGTGAACAACTGAAGTAAACTGATTTTAACAATCATTAAAATATAGTGGACTTTTGCACTTGCTTTCTCTGCCTGGAATACTCTTCCCCCAGACAGTCACATGCTTTGTTTCCTAAATTCACCTGTCTGTGCTCAGATGTCATTTCCTCATAGGGACCTTCTTTGACTACTCTAACTAAAATAGCTAAGGTGTTCAACTCTTTTTTTTTCCCCATTACCTAATGAATTTTATTACAATTATAGGTGTACAAAATTTTTTGATTTTCCAACTTTCTTTATCTTCTAACTTGTTTAAGTTTTACCCTTTGTGCTTAGCATTAATACCTTATATTACTTATTTCCTTAAATTTTTAAGGAGACATAAATTTGTCTTCCCCAATACCTAGAAAAGTACCAGGCAAATAGAAAGTACTCAATAAATATATATTGAATAAATACATAAATTCAGGAACCTAGTTTATAGATTATTCACCTCCATAGCTTCTTCTAACCTTTTAGTCTCTTCATATACCCATTTGAGACTAAGTAAAGGAAATAAAATAAGCTCTTCACCGGGACTGAAACAGGGATTCTAAAAATACAAATACAAAAGATCAGTTTCTCATCACAAGTCACATGAAGGACAAATTTAAAAATAATTTATAACCTCCCACTTCCCAAATGATCCAAGTATTACTTTATAACTTCTAGTATTCTTGAATATATGAGAAAATCGGCAATGCTAGACATTGTTGGGGAGTATATAAACAGTACAATCTTTCCTGAGGGTAATTTGGCAGTAGATATCAAAACTTTAGGTGCATATGTTTGATAAGTCAATCATATTTTATAGAAGTCTTCCTAATGAAATTATTTTTGATATGTTCAGAGATCAAGCTATATGGAAGTTCCTTATAGTATTCTTTATTAGTCAAAAATTAGAAATAATTTAACTATCAGAAACTGAGGACTAGCTTAAACAGCTATGGTGGATTTGTGCAAAATTATTTGGTACAACCAATAAAAATACTGGTGAATGATATTAAATGCAATGGAAAGTGTTCGCAATATATTAAGTATAAAATAAGCTATTAAACAATTTTACAGTATTTTATTTTTAAATATTTTAAAAGTGTAATATGATTTTATTATATATATAAGTATAATGTAATATAGTTCTAAACGTGATGTAAAAGTCACAAACAATAATGGAAATGATGCAAGATTATAAACCTTAGTAATAAATAATAAGGATAATAGAATAAACAAGATTAGAATACATGTACAATACTGGAACTATTTATAACATTAAAAATATATGAATATTGTATATATTTTTAAAAAATAACTAGGATATTAACCAAAATGCTATCACTGATTATCCCATGTATATAATTACATTACAGAATGATTTTATTTTTCTTCTTTTTGCATATTTGTATTTTCTAAAATTTGTATAATTAACTGTTACCACTACCTTTGAAATGATATTTTTAAATAAATGCTAACTGGATTTCCTTAAAGCCAATCAGCCTTGCTATTAGGGGAAATTCAAGTAAACCTAAATTGAGAAGTTTTCTTAAAATATCTTATCAATCTAGACTGGCTGGATTTTAAAGTAACTATAGTAATAATTTTTCTTATTGAGGACAATTTGGATTTTTTGATAATATATCCAGTTCTCTCTACTAGAAGAGGCAGCCATACAAAACAGTAGAGATTTTTTGAGTTATTTTTATATTTGCTCCAGATTTAATCAAACGCACACATATACCACAGACATAATCTAATCTCTTGAGAGTACTTCATATATTTAAAAAAGATGATACTTAGTCATTTCTATAATAATGACAGAATTCTTTAGTTATACTGTCTCAAAGTAAATAAAAATTAATACAACTCTATGTTCTCTCTAGTATCTGAGAAAAATACTAAGGCGTTATTTCCCAATGTTTCATAAAGCATAGATGACACATTTATCTTTATGTTTTTATAGTAATATAATACATTAGAACCAGAAAAGTACTCATTATGCTTAAGATATCAAACTCTCTATAAGATGGAAGCTCCCTCTTTTCTGCCTATTCAAGTTCTTTAAAGACTATTTCTTCCAAGTCATTTCTGACTTCTTCAACTCACAATGAACTTCCTCTTGGCATTTAGCACTAAATTCATTATTCTATGACTTCTTATGCATATTCTCTTATTTTTTGTAATCCCTTCCCACTTAAATTGGGAAACTCCATATAGAAAGAAGATTTAGTCTCATTTTACATTATTCAGAGTAAATACTTGCATGTTTGACAATATCGGTATGCAGGTTCATTTATAAAATTAAGACCAAGTATCCTAAAAAAATCTTCTTTGTGTTAAAAATTGAAAGTGCTGATCAAATTATATATATTTACAGACATTGTGGAGGCATATGCTGATTCCTATTTGTCATGAGACCCTGTTTTCATAGCTATACATGACAAAGAGCATGGAAGAAATTAGGGTGCCCAAAGGTAAGTGTCTAATAAGTGGCTTGTGAACAAAGCTAGGATTGCAAAAGATTACATCCTCTACAAAAAAAAGGTGAACTAGAGAAAAAGACCAACCCATAGAGGCAGAGACCCTGGATCCTGATACAGGGCAGAGGTAGAAAAGCATCTTCTCTGATAATCTGACAACAACAAATATCTCACATGAAGTGAAGTCTTAATTTCTACTATCTCAAAAAACCTCAACTTGAAAATGTATTTTAAATTGCACTAGGTTAATAGAAAACCCAGGTGTTTGATAAAAGCAAATCAAAGTCCTCTCTGGAAGAAAGCACTTTGATCACAGGTGTCAGAAAATTCCCTCAAATACAGATCTATTTAACATGGACCCACAACTAACAATTATAGAAACACAAGAAAGCAAGACACTAGGATCAAAAACCAGCACATGTGCATAAGAACACACGCACAAACGTTGCAAAAACACACTCGCTAAGATTTCAGAAATGAGCTTGTCTGATGCACAATCCAAAATAAGTAAGTTTAATTTTTAAGATGGTATCAAAAGTATCAGTAAGGAATAAGAGAATTTTTTAATGTCTAGAAAGAACCAATTATCTAGAAATATACAATTAAAATTATAAAAATAAATTAATCAACAGCATAAAAACAGACAGATATAACTGAAGATAAAATTAGTAAACTAGAAAATAGTTGAAGCACTAGCACAGGATATAGCAGAAAGAAAAGGTGGGAAACATGAAAGGTTAAGAAACATGAAAGATAGAGACATCTAATACACATCTATTGTATCTACTGTATTTCAAAAAAGAAAAAGATGAGAGAAAATATTAAAACAGGCAATCATTGTGAATATCCCAAAATTGTCACATAAATCCATCTTCAGGTAGAGGAAGCATAAATCTTAAGGAAGATGAAATCTATACCACAATTTATCACAGTGAAAAACTGCAGAATAGCAAAGACAATGAAAAAAAAGCTGCCAGAGAGAAAAGAAAAGAATGTGCACATACACACACAAAAAAAATTTTAATGTAGATGGGCAGTGGACCATATAAGAGTAATAATAAAAACTAGAAAACAGTGTGATAATATCTTAAAAGAGCTGAGGTAAAATAACTTTTACCCTCGAGTTATGTATTCAGAATATGATCTTCAGGCAAGTTAAAGATTTTTCAGACAAACAAGACTGAAAGAGTTCATGACTAACAGATATTTACTAATGAAAATTTCACAGAATATAACACAGAAAAAAAGAAAATAAGCCAAAAATGAAAGCAAGAACGAATGATGATTATACTGAGTACATGAATTTCAGAACCAGGAAACTGTGGATTTACACCAAATATAAATACTTTTACAAAGAAAAGGTAAATCGTAGAAAAATAGAATTTTTTTTTCCACTATAGCTGGTTTACATATTTCTGTCAATTTTCCAGCTGCACAGTGTGGTGACCCAGTTACACATGACTGGGTCAACTACATCAAACCTAAGGAGAACATGAAGTAAAAAATGCGGAGGAAATCAATATAAAAACGAGGGTATGACATTATAAAATAAATGCAGTTAGTTCATTCCAATTTATTAAGAACTGTTCATCCAACACTGAGAATTTTGTCAGAATATTCGGTCCTTTTACATACAATAATGATATCCTGGCCTACGAATATCAGAACATGCTCCATCAGTTATTTCACAGGGGAGGATGGATTTACACAGAGATAGCCATACTTTTATTCGGCAGGCTCTGGTGAAAAGTGACCCATGTTTACAAGGGATATAACTAGTGTTAATGAAGGCTACAGTGCCCAGCTGAGCAATAAAGCAAAACTAACTGAGCATTCTATGAGAAAAATTGGCTAAATTATGTGAAATTCCAACAGCTCCACTATAGTTTCAGATTGTCTTTATCTCAGAGACTTCATTCTACTTCAGCCTGCTATCCAAGAGGACCTGGAACACACTGAAGATTATGCCATCACACTAAAAAATTAGGAGAGAAAAACCAGCACATAAAAGAAATCTTTTTTGCTCATCCTTAGTTGATGAGTTGGCTCAATTAATGCAATCACTTGCAAATGCCAAGCACCCCAGTACTGAGAGTGAACAGATTACTAATTGTCAATAAGTGTGGACAACTTATGACCCAATTAACTGCATACAAGGAGAATGAGAAGCTTGGTACCTATTAAAAATTGAGAACTCAAAGATAGCCAGTCCTAAGGAAATCTCAAAGGGACTAAGAATGTTGTTAAGGTTCATGAAGCATCCTAGCACTCTCATTCTGTCATTTACTATCTTCAATTGGCTGACTTAAATCCACAAGAAAAGCAAAGGATTTCTTCCCCGATCTTCCAAGAAGAGGAGTCAGGATGGGGGGTAGAGGGGAAATGTGAGAAAAACTTAAGAGGGATATTAAACGTTCCCATTTCCTAAAACATCTGTTCTTGCTCCGTGCCTTATACAAAATGCTCCAAATACATACATGATAATATAATGCCTTTCTTTTCAACTTAAGTTCCATTTATTATCTCATTTTATTCTAACATGTACCCAATGGAATAAGGAAATTTTTGTTCTCCATATTCTAAAGATAAACTAAGGAACAAAAAGATAAGGGACTAGACCAGGATTACATGTATTGCCAGCAGTGGAATCCTTAATTCCCAATCCACAGCTCTACTGAGTATGACTGTTAAGATCATGGGTTCTAAATTTGTATTGCATGGGTTTGAGTCACTACTATGCCATGTTACCCATGTGAAATGGAACATGTTGTTAAACTCTCTAAGTCTCTCAGTCTTGATTTTTTTGGTATATGAATGTATGAAACTAGGTTGCCAATGAAGATTAAATGTTGGTAACACATATAAAATGAATTGCATATAGTAAATCCTCTATGTAATTGATTTACAAATAAGCATTTTAAACTGAGCATCTCTATTTTTCTCCAATCACTGCTTTCCTTAACCCTATAGAAATTACTTTCCTGGTCCCTTACTGCCTCTTGGACTTATTTCAAAAATACTCAGTCACTTTCGGCTATTATATGTCGATCCATTCTAAAACCCTAATATCATATTCAATTTATTTTAATCCCTTCCATGCCCCTACAACTCACCTCCACCCCCTAGGCTGTCCAGGCTTATAGCCACAGGACACACAGTGAGAAGTGGGAAAAAGGAACAGACTTCATTTATACTTCCCTTTTCTTTCCAGCACCATTAGGTGGGGGAATTAAAAGTCTAGTTCTAGGATTCCTCCTCTCTCTCTCTATTCAATGCTAAAAGGGAAATAGCAGAAGAACAACAAATGTCTTTTCTTAACTGCCCATGATCTTAATCCCCTCTTTGTTAGTTGTTACCATTTTTCTGGCTAATGCTGACTAAGAATGGATTCTCTATCAGGCATCAACTGGGACGCATGTGATTTTGAGGAAATGGTACAAAAGACTGCACTACACAGCTCCCTAATGTGAAACATATGCCTCCTATTCAGTATCTTCTACCACTCCCACCCCCTTGTATAGTAACCTACATCTTTGTTAATGGGTAGCCCTCTTGGATGTTGTTATCAGCAAGACAGCTCAGGTCTAGCTACTTCCTATAGTGACCTACTAACCCACATAAAATTCAACATCCCTGCCACTAACAATTGCTGAGAGGGTGAACTTATTCACTCAAGCACATCTTCTTATCCTTTTGCCTTGTCACAGGTTGCTTTTTTCTCAGTTTAGCAAGGTGCATATTAGTAATACATATGCCCTAACAGGAAATAGGAGGCCAGTTTCCTCTTACCGAAGACAAGCCACCATTATTTCTCACCTGGATTATTGTAATAGCCTCCTAACAGGTCTCACTGCTTCTAACCTAGCCAATTTTTAGCCTTTTCTTATATCAGCCGGAATACTCTTGTGAAAACATAAGTCAGACCATGTCACTTCTTCGTTCAAAAATCTCCAGAGCTCCCCATTTCATTCAGAGTAAAAATCAAAATCCTTAAAAGGGCGTATAAAACACTCTATGTTCAGTTTCCCTATTACTTCTCTGACTTTATTTCCTACCATGCTTTCTCTCTTGCTTATTCTATTCCAGTCACATTGTTTCCTTGCTGAATGTTGTTACTTCTGCCTGGAGCACTCCTCTCCCAGAAAACTACAGATCTTTGCTCAAATTCACTTTCTTGGCAAAGGCCTACCCAATCATTCTATGTAAAATGAAAACCATATCCTTTGGCACTTCCTACTCCACTTCTTTCCTTTATTCATCTACAAACCATTTGTCACTATCTACAATACTATATATTTGTATATTTTCTGTCTTGTCCCCTAAATTTTAGGCTTCAGGAGGAAAACGAATGTTTTGATCACTGCTCCATCACAGCAGAAAAATAATGCTTAGCACATAGTAGATGCTCAATAAATATTTGTTGTTGATAATAAGACATATGACACATGGAAGCAAAAATAAGAAACCCTGTTTTGCTGTTCTTCTTTTGATATTTAGATGTCCTGGCAATTAGAAATGTTTTTTTCTAAGAAAATTGGTAATTGTCAAAACAAAATACGGATGAGGTTTTTCCCATTTTCTAGGTATTAGTAACTATGACTCAAAACTACATACCCTAAAATTCACATTTCAAAGAAGGTCATTAAAAAACCAGGACCAGAAAAGTCCCTCAGGATTAAGAGATGATGTAACCAGATCACCTATCCAACTGCCCAAAAATATATGCTATAGTTATTATTTGGAATAGCTTGGATCCAATAAAGATTCAAATAATACATTTGATTTTAAGATCTCTCATCTCTTTTAATCTAATATTTCCACCATTTATAAATAACACTGACTTTTTGAAAAATACAGGCCATGTGTCCTATAGAATATCCCACATTATGGATTTGTCTGATAATTTCCTTGTATTATTATTTAATTTGTACCTCCATTCCCCATAAAGTTAAGATATATAGACTTGTTTAGATTTAGATAGAACATTTTGGAGCAAGAATATTTGACAGGTGATTTTGTGTAATTTATTTTTCCCAAATCAAGCACCAAGGCACAAAATTCCTGGTTATTCCACTATTAGTGATAGGAAGCTTGGCCATTTTATTAAGATACTGATCACCAGATTTCTCTTTTACAAAGGTACATTTTTCTCTTTGACTTTTTAAATTATCTGTGGGGTAAAAACTTTAACACCATAAAATTTTCTCCCCAAAAGCCTTTTATCCAATGTTTTCAGCAGCCGTTAGTCTCAACAAATTATTACATTGGGGGTTAAAAAATAGTGTCATTTTTTAAAAACTTTTAATTGAAGTATGGTGATTTACCATGTGTTACTTTTTGATGTACAAAGTGCTTAAGTTACATATATTTTTTCATATTCATTTCCATTACGGTTTATTATATGATATTGAATATAGTTTCCTGTGCTATATATTATGACCTTATTGTTTACTTATTTTATACATAGCAGTTTGTATCTGCTAATCTCAAACTCCTCACTTATCCCTCTTCCAACCACTTTCCCCTTTGGTAACCATAAATTTGTTGTCTATGTCAATGAGTCTGTTTCGTAAATAAGTTCATTTGTGTCATGTTTTATTTATTTATTCATTTATTTATTTTTTGCTTTTTAGAGCTGCACCCACAGCATATGGAAGTTCCCAGGCTAGGGGTCGAATTAGAGCTACAGCTGCTGGCCCACGCCACAGCCACAGCAACTCAGGATCTGAGCCTCATCTGTGACCTACACCACTGCTCACAGCAACACCAGATCCCCAACCCACTGAGCGAGGCCAGGGATCCAACCCACATCCTCATGGATACTAGTCAGATTCATTTCCACTGTGCCACAACAGGAATTCCTGTGTCATATTTTAGATTCCAAGTATAAGTGGTATCATATGATATTTGTCTTTCTCTGTCTGACTTACTTCACTTGGCATGATAAACTCTAGGTCCATCCATGTTACTGCAAATGATAATATTTCACTCATTTTATGGCTGAGTAATATTCCATTGTTACACCACATCTTCTTAAGCCAATTGTCTGTTGATGGACACCTTGGTTGTTTCCAACTATTTATTTTCATTGTAAATAGTTTGGCTATAAACATTGAGGTGCATGTATTTTTTTTCAAATTAAAGTTTTCTCCAGATATATGCTCAGGAGTGGGATTGCTAGATCATATAGCAACACCCAGAATAATGTCTTTTTAATTCCCTCATTCCTTCCATATTTATTAGCTGGCATTCTTCCCTTTCCTTTGCTGTTTCCCTGAGAACATTTTTACAGCTAGAAA
The DNA here is from genome assembly GCA_004024745.2 of Catagonus wagneri. NCBI lineage: Eukaryota > Metazoa > Chordata > Mammalia > Artiodactyla > Tayassuidae > Catagonus > Catagonus wagneri. Next base: position 27,853,748 of record PVHT020000015.1, on the reverse strand, counting down.
AAATAATAGTATATTTATGCTAATGAGAAATATCCAGTAGAGTGAAGAAAAATGATGCAGGAGAGAGAGGGATGAATATTTTGGGCAATAATCTTGAGAATGAGAGTTAGGATTTAGTGAACAGTACAGAGGATGGTCTGTGAAAGGAGCAAGAACATTTTTTTCCCAAGAGGACAGAAGGTAGGTTAGGTGGGCATAGAAGCTCAGTAGGTGCATTGTTAACAATTTATGCTTATTTATATTTATTTATTTATAATTATTTATAGTTATAGTTAAGAGAAAACTATAAAAATGAGAAAATGATGAGAGAATCAAGGGTATATGCCAGGAAGAAATTATAATAATTGTCCATGACATTTAAGCTAAAAAAGAAGTAAAGACTTGAAAAGTTTAAGGGACAGTAAAACGGTGGTATGATCAGTGGATTTTAAGCCCTGGTAGAGTTAAAATACTGTTGGAGTTGGGTACTAGAGAAAGTAGGCTAGAAAAGAGAAAATTTAGCCCTCAGAAAATGGGATGCCTAAAACTGGGATTACTGATGGTTTACAGTAATTGCTAATGACAAGGTGTGGAGTATGACCTTAGAAATAAGTGTCTAAAGGGTAGGGTAGGGGAGAGATATTTAGAGAAGTGGAAGTCAAGGTCTTAAAAGTCAATGGTATGGGAAGGATCATCTTTACTCATAACAAAATCATCAGAAAATACGATGGGAGTAGCATTGGCGGGAATGATAGTGATCCAGGAACTAGAACTTCAAGGAATAGGAAAAAGTGACCTATAGATTAAGTGATGAAAGTATCAATGAGATAATGTCATTAAGATTCCAGGCTGGGCAGTTTTGAGGTGGTTAAAGAAAAGCCTGTGAAGAGCAATGGGGAGAAAGGAAGGCATCTACCCCATTTCCAAGCCCATTTATGTGAAGGATGTAAGAAAGAAAGCAACCATCACATGAGAGGACAGCAGAGGAAGCAGTATCCTCAGGAAAGATCCAGCTTTCAACTAAAGCAAAAAGAAAAAGAGCTTCCAGAAAGACAGCTAAAAATTTAGGCGGTTTTGCTAATGACTAACCATGAACTCCAGAGGGCTCAGGGAAAGGCAGTAAGGCAGCTGGGGAAAAACAAAAGATAGGATCAGAAAAGGGGTATGTGGAAGGATATGCACAAAGGATCACCTGGATTATCTTGTGATGACTAAAAGAGACAAAGAACATAATTATATTAGTCCCAGTGTTCTCACTGGGGGTGGGGGAGGACTGGGGATGGGGGAGGTAAGCTATTAGTTTATGTGAGGAAGTAGAGGAAAATAAGCTTATTAGAAATATGCAGAGTTTAGGAGTACACATCTGAATCCTGTTCACAAAGGTATCAAGTTCCATAGAGGAACAGTCTTACTCTGAGCATCAGAAGGCACCTAGGCACACTACTGACTCCAGCCAACAAGAGGCCAGGGGTGGCCTTACCTCAAGCATGAAGGGTTCCCTTTTTATTTTAGCCAGTGTAGGCCAATGGAGAGACTGTCTAACTCCAAAAACACAGGGCTCATCTTGATCCCTCCAAAGATGCTAACAGAGAAGTGGGTTTATTTTGAGCCTAGAAGCAACTTAACTCCAAGCTATTATTTAATAATCATTTTAAGTCCTATACATTTCTGAAATTCTAAAAGTCAAAAGACAACTGCTACTCAATAAAAGATATAAAACTTCTTCCCTACTAGGGACTTCCAATTTAAGCAATCTGATCATAATCCTTGTCTATATAAACAAAAAAGAATGGTCTTTTTTAATCAAAAGCCACTTTTTTGCATTCTTAAGCTAGTTCACATTAGAATATGAGTGTACTTATTTTCTATTTGAAAATGCTAGATAATTCTGATGAATTTCCAACTTTCAATTATAAATCTTACAAATATACTCACATCAATGCCAACACAGAAAGAACTCAAATGTTTACCCCAAGGTCAAGACTGTAGATAAAAAAGAAATAATTCATACTGGCTTAACATGAAAATTTGGTAAGAATATACATTTCTAGGATAAAAGGTCTTACTGGATTATTGCAATAATCTCCAATTCAAATTAGGTTCAAAATACGTCCAGAGATGGGTATAAGTATACTTTAGTAACTGCTTCCTCTAGAATGATAGCTATTTTTCTTACAATTACTTAAAACACATCTCATCGTATTATTCAAAAAACAGAAGCATTATGAAATCACAATAAGCTGAGGAGCATTCTTGGACAGGACCTAAGCAAAAGAAAAGTAATCTGGCATTCTTGTACGATTCCCTCCTTAATCTCACTGTCTACTAAATTATATATTTTAAAACTTAAAAAACCTTAATGGCTTAAAAGTTTACTGACCGAGAATATGCAACTCCTTAGCCAATTGTTACGGGAATTATATGCCTAAATATAATTGAGTTCTCTTAGACTGTTAAAGTAATGATGACAGTCAACCAAGAAATATTTACCGATCACTTACTATAAACAAGGTATCTTCTGAGGGAGATGGGAGTCAAAGAGATTTAAGATGCCCTCTACTTTAAGAAGTCCACCATGTGCCTAGGGCACTGAGAGGTGAAAGGAAAAACACATACCAAGTTAAAGAATAAAACGAGTCACTGTGTGCTAAATTGACAGGTACAGAGAGGAAGTATTTTATTTGCTGAATGGAAGGCAAGATTAGTGAGGGCTGGGACGGTCAGAGAAGACTTTCTAGACAAGATGAAACTAGTGGAATCTTGAAGACTGTTTAAGAATAGAGAAGCAAAGAGGAGGATAAGGTAGCCTAACAGAGGAAGAGGCATTAGAAAAAATCACAAGGATATCAATATACTTGGCATTCATGAGGCACAGTGAAAATGACTGGGGCTGACATTAAAAAATTTTTGGTAATTCAGATATCATTAAAAATCCTGAGTAGAACTTTGCATATGTTGCCTTCCTTTGTAAAGTTCGCCAAATTGTTTGCATTTTAAGAGAGTATAAGGCAAAGAAACACAATCAAAGCCACTTATTTGGCTGGGTTTGAAGAGTATGGAGGAACACAAATCTCATTTTACCTCATCTACTGAATAGTATTACCACATTTGAAATAAAACTTCCATCAGTACAGACAAAAAAAAAATGTTCAAGGTCTCATTTAAAAGAATGATTCAAGTCTAAAATCAGGAAATTTCATAAACCAAAACCAATAAATTAAGAATACCTTCAATATGCTTTGAACTGTGTTGTGTGATTAATTCATGCATATTAATTGAATCTTTTGTTTATGGTTTATTGATTTAGAGTTAGTCTGAATTTTAATGTTTTCATTAAATTACCTCATTTTGTTTATTAGCACTCATTTATATCAATCTTTAACCTGTGCTATATTTAAAAGTTAAACTATATTTTTAAATTCCAATTAAAGTCAGACTAGCCTTTCCCCAGGATTCTGAAGTGGGAAGATCTGTCTCTAACTCTCCCTCTATAAAATAATTTAGGCCCTCTGCTTTTTTTTTTATTGACGAGTCTGGCTAAAGGTTTATCAATGTTATCTTTTCAAAGAACTAGCTTTTAGTTTTGTGGATATTTTCTAATTTTTACTCTATATATCATTTATTATGCAGGAGGCATAACTCAGACTTCAGACAATACTACAAAGCTAGAGTAATCAAAACAGTGTAATATTGGTACGAAAGCAGACACACAGACCAATGGAACAGAGTAGAGAACCCAGAAATCAACCCACACACCTACAGTCAATGAATCTTTGACAAAGAAAGCAAGAATATGGGAGTTCCTGTCGTGGCGCAGTGGTTAACAAATCCGACTAGGAACCATGAGGTTGCGGGTTCGATCCCTGGCCTTGCACAATGGGTTAAGGATCCAGCATTGCCACGAGCTGTGGTGTAGGTTACAGACAGGACTCGGATCCTGCATTGCTGTGGCTGTGGCGTAGGCCAGTGGCTACAGCTCCGATTAGACCCCTAGCCTGGGAACCTCCACATGCCGTGGGTGCGGTCCTAAAATCACAAAAGGCAAAAAAAAAAAAAAAAGAAAAGAAAGAAAGAAAGAAAGGAAGAAAGAAAATGAAATGGTAAAATGTCCTTTCAGCAAGTGGTGCTGGGAAAACTGGACAGCTGCATGTAAATCAATGAAACTAGAATACACCCTCACACCATGCACAAAAAGCACCTCGAAATGGCTTAAAGACTTAAACATAAGACATGATAACATAAAACCCCTAGAAAAGAACATAGGCAAAACATTCTCTGACACCAACCATACAAATGTTTACATAAGTCAGTCTCCCAAGGCAAAAGAAATAAAAGCAAAAATAAACCGATAGGACCTAACCAAACTGACAAGCTTTTGCACAGCAAAGGAAACCATAAAACCAAACAAAAAGATAACCTACAGAATGGAAGAAAATATCTGCCAATAATGCAACCAACAAGGGCTTACTCTCCAGAATATACAAATAATTCTTATAACTCAACAACATGCCAGTTGAAAAATGGGTAAAAGACCAAAAATGGGCAAAAGACTTAAGCAGACATTTCCACAAAGACGACACATAGATGGCCTACAGACACTTGAAAAGATGCTCAGCATCGCTAATTATTAGAGAAATGCATATCAAAACTATAATGAGGTACCACCTCACACCAGTCAGAATGGCCATCATTAATAAGTCTACAAATAACAAATGCTAAAGAGGGTGTAGAGAAAAGGGAACCCTCCTACACTGTTGGTGAAATGTAAATTGTACAACCACTATGGAAAACAGTATGGAGATACCTCAGAAAACTAAATATAGAACTACCATATGATTCAGCAATCCCATTCCTGGGCATACATCCAGACAAAACTTTCGATCAAAAAGATATATGCACCTGTATGTTCATCGCAGTATTGTTCACAATAGTCAAGACATGGAAACAACCTAAATGTCCCTCAACAAATAAATGGATTAAGCATGGTACATATATATAATGAAATACCACTCAGCCATAAAAAGAATGAAATAATGTCATCTGCAGCAACATGGATGCAACTAAAGATTATCATACTTACTGAAGTAAGTCAGAAAGAGAAGGACACATCCCATGTAACATATGGTATCTAAAATATGGCACAAATGAACCTATATACAAAACAGAAACAGATTCACAGACATACAGAACAGATTTGTTTCTGGGGTGGGGGGACTAGGAATTTGGGGCTAGTAGATGCAAAATATTACATACAGAATGGGTAAACAAGGTCCTACTATATAGCACAGGGAACTATATCCAATCTCCTGGGATAGAACATGATAGAAAATAATAGTGAAAAAAGAAGAATGTATGAATGACTGGGTCACTCTGTTGTACAGCAAAAATTGGCACAACACTGTAAATCAAATATACTTTAATAAAATAAAACTAAAAATCTCTAATATAACACAGAGAAAAAAAGAAAATATAGCCAAAAGACCACCATATCTATAGCAATTTCTATTTTTAAGGTGCATTCCACTATCACAATCACTACAGATATAACAACATCACTGCATCACGATCAAAGCCTTGCTTTTAAAAGATTCCCTGATGTTCCCATTGTGGTTCAGTGGAAATGAATCTGACTACCATCCATGAGGATGCAGGTTCGATCCCTGGCCACACTTAGTGGGTTACGGATGTGGCGTTGTCCTGAGCTGTTGTGTAGGTCATAGACATGGCTCGGATCCCGTGCTGCTGTGGTTGTGGTGCAGGCTGGTAGTTACAACTCCCAATCAACCCCTAGCCTGGGAACCTCCATATGCCATGGGTGCAGACCTAAAATTTTCCTTAAAGCCATTAAGATGAACCAGGCCACATAAATACATCAAAATGGTTATTTTCCTAATAATCAAAGAAAGACGAATTTAAAAAATATGGATGTCACTTTTCCTCAAGAAATTGTCAGAGATATTTTAAAATTTTGTAACTTATTGGAAGATGGAAAGTGATGGGAAAGTTCCTTAATCACTAACAACTAAAGATAAAATGTTACCACCCTCCTGGAAAGTAATTTTTAAATAGATAACACAAATAATTACAAAATGTGCATATTCCAATAGCTATTCCAGCACTTACATCACCATTTAGCTATTATGGGAGACAATATCTGGTTCTTTTCTACTTAAGAGCAAATGGGAGCACCATATTTCCCCACCTCTTTGATGTTAAATTTGTCCATATGACTAGTTCTGGCCAGTGAGATATGAGCAACTATGTTTCACTTCTAGGCAAAAGTACGTGAGGGCTAATAAGCAAATTTCTATATTGTCATTTCCTGTCAAAGTATTCATGAAAGCATGTGCTGAGAGAGGGTAAGAAAATGAAAGAGCCTCAATAAGTTTGGGTCTCTACTTAATAATCAGAACTCTCCTGTCAACCTCTAATGGAGTTGTAGTATGAGCAAACAATAAACTCTTGTTGTTTAAGCTATAGATATTTTCACAACATAACCTAGCCTATCCTGGAGATTGGAATAAGATGGTGGAATAGAAGGACTGGAGCTCAACTTCTCTCCCAAATAACAGCAAAAATACAACCAAATGCCGAGCAACCTTCAACCAAATGGACTGGAAACCCTCAAAAAGATATTCTACTCCAGAAGACAAAGAAGAGACGACATCAAGAGGTAGGAGGGGCAATTATGCAAAAGAAGCAACCCCATACCTCCTGGGTGGCAAGCCCCACAAACTGGAAAGTAACTGTATCACAGAGACTCAGCTACAGGACTGAGAGTTCTGAGCCCCACGTCAAATCCCCACACCTTGTAATCTGGCACAGGGAGAAAGAGCCCCCAGAACATCTGGCATTGAAGGCCAGCGGGGCTTGTGTGCAGGAGCTCCACAGGACTGGAAGAAACAGAGACCCCATTCTTGAAAGGCACACACAGACTTTCAAGTGCACTGGGTCCCAAAGCAAAGCAAAGTCTCCATAGGAATCTGGGTGGAATCTGACTGCAATTCTTGAAGGATCTCCTGGGAAAACAGGGGTGACTGTGGCTTGTTGTGGGGGAAGGACATTGGAGGCAAAGCTCTCAGGAACATTAATCAGTCTGCATTTCTCTGGAAGTGGCCATTTTTGGGAAAATCTGGTCCCTCCCATCAGCACTGAGAAGTCCCAGGCCAAACAATGATCCAAGTGGGACCACAGCCCCATCCATCAGTAAACAGGCTGCCTAAAGACTCCTCAGGCACACAGCCAGCCTCTAATCACACCCAGACACAAAGCCCCACCGACCAGAGGAATAGGAATCGATCCCACCTACCAGTGGGAAGGCAACAGTCCCTCCCATTGGGAAGCCTACAGCAACCCCCCATACCAACTTTAGCCACAGGCAGGGCAAACACCAGAACTAAAGGTTACAACACTACTATCTGCATAAAGGTCACCACACCAAAAACCTATAAAAAATGAAAAGACAGAAAACTATAACTCACATAAGGGAGAAAGAAAAAAACCCCAGAAAAACAGCTCAGTGATGAGATTATCAGCCCCCCAGAAACAGACTTTAGACTGTTGATGCTGAAGATGATGCAAGACACTGGAAATAAACTGGAGGCAAAGATTGATAATTTACAGGAAACACTGAGCACAGAAATACATGATGTAAAAATGAAACAAGAAGAGATGCAAAATACAATAACTGAATAAAAAATTAATTAGAAGCAGCCAGTAGAATACAGGAGGCAGAAAAACAAATTAGTGAGGTGGAGGACAGATTAGTGGAAATCACTAATGCAGACGAGGAAAGAGATAAAAGATTGAAAGTAAGTGAGGAGATGCTCAGAGAACTCTGGGATAATGTTAAATACACCAACATCTGTATTATAGGGGTGCCAGAGAGAGGAGAGAGAGAAGGGGACAGAAAAAAATATTCAAAGAGATATTAGCCAAAAACATCCCTAATATGGGAAAGGAACCACTCACTCAAATCCAGGAAGCACAACGAGTACCATATAAAATACATCCAAGGAGGAACACCCTGAGACACATATTAATCAAAATGACCAAAATTAAACACAAAGAGAAAATACTGAAAGCAGCTAGGGAAAAGAAACAAATGACATACAAGGGAAGCCCAATAAGGTTATCAGCAGATTTTTCAGCTGAAACCCTGCAGGCCAAAAGGAAGTGGCATGATATACTTAACGTGATGAAAGGAAAAAACTTCCAACCAAGATTACTTTATCCAGCGAGGCTCTCATTCAGATTTGAAGGAGACATCAAAACCTTTACAGATAAGCAAAAGCTAAGAGATTTCTGCAACACTAAACCAGCTTTACAACAAATCCTAAAGGAACTTTTCTAGGCACAACCAGAAACAAAAACATCACAAGTGACAAGGCTCACCAGTAAAGTCATATATACAGTAATATCCGTACAAAATTATGCTACCAAAATCAGAAATCATGAGAAGAGAGCACAAATGCAGGACACTGGAGAAACACATGCAATTAAGAAACCAAAAATTTAAAACAATCTCGTTTATATATAGACTCCTATATCAGAACTTCACGGTGACTGGACACCAAAAATCTACAATTGATACACTAACAAATAAGAAAAATAAACTCAAATACAACATTAAAGATAGCCATCTTGTGAGAGGAGACAACAAGAGAATAAGGGAAGAAAAAAGAGCAACAAAAACCCCAAACAGGTAATAAAACGGCAATAAGAATATACATATCAATAATTACCTTAAATGTTAATGGACTGAATGTCCCAACCAAAAGACATAGACTAGCCGAATGGATACAAAAACAAGACCCATATATATCTGGTCTTCAAGAGACCCACTTCACTTCTAGAGACACATACAAATTGAAAGTGAGAGGATGGAAGAAAATATTCCATGGAAACCGGCATCAAAAGAAAGCCAGAGTAGCTATACTCCTATCAGACAAAATAGACTTTAAGATGAAGAACATTTTAAGAGACAAGGAAGGGCACTACATAATGATCAAAGGATCAATCCAAGAAGAAGATACAACAATTTTAAATATCTATGTACCCAACATAGGATCACCACAATATATAAGGCAACTGCTAACAACCTTCAAAGGAGAAATCAACAATAACACAATCATAGTGGGGGACTTTAACACCCCACTTACAGCAATGGACAGGTCATCCAGGCAGAAAATCAGTAAGGAAAGACAGGCCCTGAAAGAAGCATTAGATCAGATGGACTTAATAGATATTTATAGGACATTCCATCCAAAAGCAACAGAATACACATTCTTCTCAAGTGTGCATGGAACATTCTCTAAGATTGATCACATCCTGGGCTACAAATCAAGCCTCAGTAACTTTAAGAAAATTGAAATCATATCAAGCATCTTCTCTGACCACAATGCTACACGACTGGAAATCAACAAGAAAAAAATGGCAAAAAACACAAACACATGGAGACTAAACAACATGCTACTAAACAACCAATGGATCACTGAAGAAATCCAAGAGGAAATTAAAAAATACCTAGGGGCAAATGACAACAAAGACAAGACACTCCAAAACCTCTGGGATGCAGCAAAAGCAGTTCAAAGAGGAAAGTTCATAACAATACAAGCCTACCCCAGAAAACAAGAAAAAGCTCAAATCAACAACCTAACTTTACATCTAAAGCAGCTAGAGAGGGAAGAACTGACAAGACCTAAAGTTAGTAGAAGAAAAGAAATCAAAAAGATCAGAGCAGAAATCAATGAAATAGAAATGAAGAAAACCATAGAAAAGATCAATGGAACTAAAAGCTGGTTCTTTGAAAAGACCAACAAAATCGATAAACCCTTAGCCAGACTTATCAAGAAAAAAAGAAAGGACACAAATCAATAAAATTAGAAATGAAAAAGGAGAAGTAACAACAGACATCACAGAAATACAGAGGATCATAAGAGACTACTATATGCAACTATATGGCAATAAAATGGAAAACCGAGAAGAAATGGACAAATTCTTAAAAATGTACAATCTTCCAAGATTAAACCAAGAGGAAATAGAAAATATGAACAGACCAATCACAAGTTCTGAAATTGAAACTGTGATTAAAAAACTTCCAACAAACAAAAGTCCAGGACCAGATGGCTTCACAGGTGAATTCCATCAAACATTTAGAGAAGAGCTAACACCTATCCTTCTGAAACTCTTCCAAAAAATTGCAGAGGAAGAGACACTCCCAAACTCATGTGATGAGGCAACCATCACCCTGGTACCAAAACCAGACAAAGATACCACAAAAAAAGAAAATTACAGGCCAATCTCACTGATGAACATAGATGCAAAAATTCTCAACGAAATACTACCCAACCGAATCGAACAGTACATTAAAAGGATTGTACACCACGATCAAGTGGGATTTATCCCAGGGATGCAAGGATTCTTCAATATCGACAAATCAATCAGTGTGATACACCACGTTAACAAACTGAAGAATAAAAACCATATGATCCTCTCCATAGATGCAGAAAAAGCCTTTGACAAAATCCAACACCCATTTCTGATAAAAACCCTACAGAAAGTGGCCATAGGGGGGACCTACTTCAACATAATCAAGGCCATATATGACAAACCCAGAGCCCACATCATTCTCAATGGTGAAAAGCTGAAAGAATTCCTGCTGAGATCAGGAAATAAGACAGGGATGCCCACTCTCCCCACTACTATTCAACATAGTTTTGGAAGTCCCAGCGACAGCAAGTAGAGAAGTAAAAGAAATAAAAGGAATCCAAATTGGAAAGGGAGAAGTAAAACTCACTATTTACAGATGACATGATACTATACCTAGAGAATCCTAAAGACTCTACCAGAAAACTGTTAGAGCTCATCAATGAATTTGGCAAAGTTGCAGGATACAAAATTAATACACAGAAATCAACTGCATTTCTATATACTAACAACAAAAGATCAGAAAGAGAAATTAGGGAAGCAATCCCATTCACCAAAGAATCAAATACTTAGGAATAAACCTACCTAAAATGACAAAAGACCTGTACTCTGAAAACTATAAGACACTGATGAAAGAAATCAAGGAACAGATAGAAAGACATACCATGCTCTTGGATTGGAAGAGTCAATATTATCAAAATGACTATACTACCCAAGGCAATCTACAGATTCAATGCAATCCCTATCAAATTACCAAGGACATTTTTCACAGAACTAGAACAAAATATTTTAAAGTTTGTCTGGAAGCACAAAAAAAAAAAAAAAAAAAAAAAAAAAAAAAAAAAAAAAAAAAAAAAAAAAAAAAAAAAAAAAAAAAAAAAAAAAAAAAAAAAAAAAAAAAAAAAAAAAAAAAAAAAACAGAATAGCCAAAGACATCCTGAAAAAGAAAAATGGAGCTGGAGCAATCAGACTCCCTAACTTCAGCCTATACTACAAAGCTATGGTCATCAAAACCATATGGTATTGGTACAAACACAGAAATATACATCAGTGGAACAGGATAGAAAGCCCAGAATTAAACCCATGTATCTATAGTCAATGAATATATAACAAAGGAGGCAAGAATATACATTGGAGAAAAGACAGCCTCTTCAATAAGTGGTGCTGGGAAAACTGGACAGCTACATGTAAAAAAAAATGAAACTAGAACACTTCCTAACACCACGCACAAAAATAAACTCAAAATGGATTGAAGATCTAGATATAAGACCAGATACTATAAAACTCTTAGAGGAAAACAAAGGCCAAACACTCTCCAACAGAAATGACAGGAACATCTTCTCAGATCCACCTGTTAGAGTAAGGACAATAAAAAGAAAAATAAACAAATGGGACTTAATTAAACATCTAAATTTCTGCACAGCAAAGGAAACCCTAAACAAAACGAAAAGACAACCCACAGAATGGGAGAAAATATTTAAAGTGAATCAACTGACAAGGGATTAATCTCCAAAATTTCAAAGACCTCCTACAGCTCAATACCAAAAAAACAAACAACCCCATCATAAAAGGGGCGGAGGATCTAAACAGACAATTCTCCAAAGAAGACATTCAGATAGCCAACAAAAACATGAAAAGATGGTCAACATCACTCGTTATTAGAGAAATGCAAATGAAAACCACTATGAGGTACAACCTTACACTGGCCAGAATGGCCATCATCAAAAAGTCTACAAACAATAAGTGCTGGAGAGGGTGTGGAGAAAAAGGATCCCTATTACATTGTTGGTGGGAATGCGAATTGGTGCAACCACTGTGGAAAACAGTATGGAGATTCCTCAGAAAACTCAAAATAGAATTATCATTTGATCCAGCAATCCCACTCCTGGGCATCTATCCAGAGGAAACCATGACTCGAAAAGACACATGTACTCCAGTGTTCACTGCAACACTCTATACAATAGCCAAGTCAAGGAAACAACCTAAACTCCCATCGACAGACGAGTGAATAGGGAAGGTCTGGTACACATACGCAATGGAATATTATTCAGCCATTAAAAGGAACAAATTACCAACATTTATAGCAACATGGATGGACCTAGAAATTATCATGCGAAGTGAAACCAGTCAGACAATTAGACACCAACATCAAATGCTACCGCTTACATGTGGAAAGTAAAAAAAGGACAAAGTGAATTTCTTTGCAGAGCAGATAATGACTCAGACTTTGGAAAACCTATGGTTTTCAAATGAGACAAGCTGGGGGTGGGAGGATGCACTGAGGGTTTGGGATGGAAATGCTATCAAATTGACTTGTGATGATTTTCGTACACCTATAATTGTAATAAAATTCATTAAGTAATGGGGAAAAATTAAAAAAAAATAAAAATAAAAAAATAACCTAACCTATCCTAACTTAGAGTAGTTTATCCTAAAAAATATGTATAAATGCACAAAAACAGATTTATTAAATAATGCTTAATAATTGGAAACAAACAAATTCTCATAATATAGGAACTTAAAATTACATATAGTTAATACTATGTAGTCATTAAAATGAGGTTGTACACATACATTTAGTGACAAGGAAAGATATTCATGTTATAACACTGAGTAAAATAAAGCAGGTTACTCAGTATGATCCAATTTTTGTTACAAATATACATACATATATACTCATGCTATGTACACATATCAAAATGTCAACATTCCCTGATGAGCTTACAGTGCTTTGTTTCTGCTTGTCTGAGATTTTTGTCTAAAATGTACATGCATTATTTCTGTAATAAGAAAAATATTAATTTTTTAAATGAACCAGGGTACAATTCTCAGTTATACAAGATGATAAGCCCTAGAGACTTACTGCACAACATAGTGCCTAGAGTTAACAATACTGTATTGTACACTTAAAAATTTGCTAAGAGGATAGATTTTATGCTGTGTTCTTGTCACAAAAAATCATAATAATAGAGGGCCAAGGGACACTTTTGTCCTCGATTGCAGTGACGGTTTCATGGGTGTATACTTATCTCCAAATTCATCAAGGTGCATGTTTTAATTATGCACACCTTTTTGTGTGTAAAAAAATAAACAATCCCCTCAAAAAAAAAACTGGTCAGGTCACTAATTATTCAAAGACCTCACTAAGGTTGACTCATTTTAAGAAACAGATTTTTTTGCTTCTAAAACTAGAAAATAAACTATTTTCATTTAAACGAAAGTAAAAATAATTTTTTAAAAAGCTACCCCAGATAACATGGATCTTCAGCATAAAATGGATAAGTCTGATTTACTTCCTTTCATTTTCCTAGCAGATGGGCAGCTGTTCTTTTACTCACAAACCTCCTGTTACAAGCAGGAGATTCAAGCCAAGACCCTGAGGGGTGATTTTTAATCATTCATGGTGAGCTCTGGGGAAGAAGAGAGACTATTGTTATGCAACTCACAGAAGCACTCAACCTTCTCTTTTCCGCTTCATTTTGGTTCTATCATTTCAAGTTTCACATACTAGCTGCATTTTGAAAGGTGATTCTAATATAACAGGTACCTTTTAAAAGGCATAAAAAATTCCTTCTACTTAAGAGAGTTATTCCACTGAATGCCCATATCAGGATGACAATTTAAGTCTATTACTGTCACAATGCTTCACTACTGATTCCCATGGGGACAGGGTGGAGCAGGAGCCTTATATGTTCAAAAAAAGGACATGCTATGAGTTGGTGTGTAGTTGGTGTGTACTCATGCGGCAATTAGTTTGATGCTTTTACTTACTACCACCATCCAAATAAAAAGAAAATTAGATATGCCAAGAAAATTGATACACCATAAAGAAGTTCAGAGACTGAGTGTGTCTGAAGTCAACAAGGGCTACACTTAAAAATATTCAGTTTTAACCAGAAAATCACCTAAACTTCCCACATTTAAACTTCCAAGTTTGGAGTCCCTGTCATGGCTCAGTGGTTAACGAACCCGACTAGCATCCATGAGAACACGGGTTCGATCCCTGGTCTTGCTCAGTGCGTTAAGGATCTGGCGTTGCCACGAGCTGTGGTGTAGGTCCCAGACACAGCTCGGATCTGGCATTGCTGTGGCTGTGGTGTAGGCCGGCGGCTTCAGCTCCAATTCGACTCCTAGCCTGGGAACCTCCATATGCTGCAAGTGCAGTGCCAAAAATATAGACAAAAGACAAAAAATAAATAAAAATAAACTTCCATGTTGATGCTCTATTGGCTGAGGTTAAAAGGGGAAAGCCTAACAGTCTTTTATTCAACAAGAATTTATTGAATATCCACTGTGGTGAAATTGTTAGGGGCTACACAGGGGCTCGTTGTTAAAACGATTCATTGTGCCAACCTGGCAAATAATGAGGGCACAGTGACCCGTGAGACTGTACACCTTGCTCAAGCGACATCCTGATTTCGCCACTGGTCCCTGCTTTCCCAAGACTATGAGACACCCTCCCCCCCGCACTACCGTGGGACACCACACACATCTGGCTTTCTCAAGATTATGAGACCATCCTATTATGAGACACCTCCAACTTTTTCATGACTAACTGACCATCAGAGTCCAGCTGCAGGCGAAAGATAAACTAACCTCCCCCTGCTGCAGAGAATCCAATTTCCCATCTGCAGGGTATAAGAAGGACCCACCAGAAGGGCAGGGGCTGACTCTTTTTCAAGGGTCAGTTTCCCTCTGTTTTTCCTTTAATAAATTTTCTTCTCTTTGCCTTAACACCCGACTCATTCTCTTCTTATCCACACTTGCCTTACAGAACTGAAGTAGAAATGATCACTGCCCTCCTGAGACTTAGAGGAGATACTACAATGTGATGATGGCTATGAACCAAAATACATACAAAGTATTATGGCTCTTTGGTGATGGAGGGTGATGATTGAGGAACAGTTTGGCAATATATGAAGATCACTTTATTGGGACTGTAGAGAATTGGTTGAAGAAATAAATCAGACTAAATTAGAAGTTTACTACAATAGTTAAATCAACAAACAATGAATGCCTAATGTTAAAAGGCAGTAGCTGTGGGGGTGGTAGAGAGCTGAGGGATGTAGAAGATATCTAGAAATTGATTTCAACAGCACTTGGAGATCAGCAGTATACTAAAAGATTTGGAGCAAAAATCAGGTATGTAACACAGGTTTCTGGCTTTGGCAACTAGGTGGATCTAGTCCTTAAATAAGACAGCAAATATTGGGGGGGAGGTGAGGGAAGAGGCTATTCAGAAAGATGGGAAAGATAATCAGTGGCATGATATATTTATACCGGGTAACAACCATGATTCTGAATAATGAGAATATAGCCTATCCTCCAAACTT
Organism: Catagonus wagneri; assembly: GCA_004024745.2. Lineage (NCBI taxonomy): Eukaryota > Metazoa > Chordata > Mammalia > Artiodactyla > Tayassuidae > Catagonus > Catagonus wagneri. The sequence continues at coordinate 27,838,008 of PVHT020000015.1, read as the reverse complement.
AGCATCTTCCATATTACTTTATTTATTCCCTTTCCAGCATTTAACATATTTGGCTACTATCCCATTTCATTAAATCTAAGACATCTTCAATTGCAAAGCACACAAATATTTTATGTATTAATAAAGAAAATGCTTCCTTACTACACTGATTCTAAGACACACCCCAATTACATAGATGTTAAATGCATGAAAATGGGATGAATCAATGAGATAATATATTTTGTTTATATATCTGTTTTCTTCTTTGTTTGTTATGTTCCCCTAAAAACTAAGCTTCATGAAGGCATAGGCATTGCTTCTTTCAGTCACTATTGTATTCCCTAGCAGCTAGCACTGGGTCTGGCACAATAGCATCTACCCAATAAATATTTGTTGGTTTTGAAGAAGAGATGAGGGAGAGAGAAGAATAAGCAAATACAGGTATGGTCTCTGATCTCGTGGAGCTTATGGTATATTGATCCAATCTTAAGGACAGATATAATCAAGTAATTTTAATGGAGAAATTCAAGATACGCTGGGTAATGCATAGAGAGAGAACAAGCATAATTTGAAAGGAGTCAAGGATGACTTCCTGAAAGAAGGAAGCACTAGTGTTTCACCTCTACATCCTGAATAATTAACAAGAATAAGTTAGGTAAGGAAGATGGGAAACGAGTTTTATAACACAGAACAGCATATGCAAAGGTCCTGAGACATGAGAAAACATGGCATGTCTGGGAAACGGAGAAGACCATTGTAGCAGGAGTACAGCAAGTGAGAAAGCATCAGGAGATGAGATTAGAGGATAGTCAAGGACTAAACTTCTTAAAAATTAAGATACAATTAAATTACTATAAAATTTACCCTTTTAAAGTATACCATTCACTGTTTTTTAAACATATTTACAAAGTTATACAACCATCAAACTAATCTCAGAACATTTTCATCACCCCTAATAAAGTTAATTCGTATATCATGACCCACAAAATGGAGGCCACGCCAGGTGGCCTGGCTCCTATCACAAATCTGAACCTAAGTAAACCTACATCAATAGGAAATACTTGTCAAGGAAATCTAACAGGCCAGTTATAATCCTCCAATGCCGCTTTAGTGAATTAAAGCTTACCCTAGAAAATAGGACCTGCTAGTCTCATATGGAAATCCTCAACCTCCAAGCCAATCATGCCCTTTTCCATGTTGCCTTTAACTCTCCATAAAACTTGTTTTTGCCCAAAATCCCTTGAGAATAATATTCTATTGCTTGTGAGGCACTGTACTCTCCCAGTCCATAAACTGTTTTCCCTTGAATGAAGGACCTCAAACTTATTGCTAAATTTTATTATTTTTGTCATTTTACATCCCAAAAAGAAGTCCAGTATCTATTAGCAATTACTTTCCCCTCCTCCCAAACCCTGGCAACCTCTAATCTATTTTCTGTCTCCACACTTCTGCCTATTCTGGGCATTTCATGCAAATAGAATCATATAACATGTGGCTTTTTGTTTCTGGCTTCTTCACTTAGCACAAAGTCTTCAAGGTTTATCTATGTTGTAGTATGTATCAGTACTTCATTGCTTTTTATAGCTGAATAATATTCCTTTATATGGATAATATTAACTTGTTTATTCATTTATCAACTGATGGACATTTGGCCCGATTCTACTTTTTAGCTACTATGAATAATGCTTGTAAAACATCTGTGTACAAGTTTATGCCAAGGCACTTTCAATCTCTTAGGTATACAACTAGGAACAGAACTGTTGGGTCAAATGTTGACTATTTAAGTAACTATAGGGTCAGATTTACAACTTCATGTAGACCATCGAATTTTATATTTTACGCTATAGGACAATAGGAAGCTAATAAAGGATTTTTAGAGCATGGTACTGTTTGATTTACATTTTTAAAACTTTCTTTGGCTACTATATGGAGAATGGATTGAAAGACAAAAATTGATAAGGGAAAATTAATTAGAGGTCTATTGCAAGACTCAGGCAACAGATGGTAGCAAGGACTAAAGGTAGTAGCAGTGCATCTGGAGGACACAGATGAATTTGAGAGATACTTGGCAGTACAATTAACCTGATGTCATCATTGATTAGATACTGTGAGTAAGAGAGGGGGAGGTGTTAAACACAGCTCACAGATTTGCAGTTACTAATAACCTCTGCCAGAGGAATTTCAATAGATTGGTAGGAGAGAAAGATTACAATGAGCTCACTCAACAAATATTTATTGATTACCTGCTATGTGCTAAGCACAGAGGATATACAGCAATGAAGAGAATATAAAAAATTCCTTGTCCTCATAGAGCTTATAATTTAGCAGGAGGATGACAGAGAACAGTGAAAAAAAAAAAAAAATCCAAGCAGTCAATCACATAGTATATTGGAAGATGATAAGTACTACGGAAAAAAAATTAGAGTAGTTAAGCTTATCTATAAAGGAATTATAATAACAAATATTTAAATAAAGCTGAGCGCCACACACTATTCTATGTGCTTTACATTTATTTAGTCACTTATTCCTTACAACATTATGACGTAGGTACCATTTTTATCCCCATTTTACAAATGAGGAAATAGAGGCACAGAGACCTTTTTTGTTTGTTTTCTAGTAATTTGCCCATGGTCACACAGTTTGTAATTGGAATTCAAACTAAGATATCTGGCTCCCACGTTTGAGCTTTTAACACTATACTGAAAAAGAGAAAATACTGTCTATTTGAAACATAGCACCAAGGAAATATTTTATTTGTAACCAAAGCTATTTAAGTATGCTTACGGGATAAGGCAAAAGAAGTAAAGGAGATTGAAATTATTTATAGAGGGAATAATTTATAGAACAAAGTCTCAGGAAGTCAAGAGGCCTTAGAGAAGATGGTGTTTGGGATACTTCCTAAGGGTAAAATTATCTTAGGATATCTTATTTGTTTCTAATATTTGAGTAGGCAGGACTAAAGGAAAGCCTCATTCTGGTACTTCGGGTATTTTTTTTGGGGGGGGATCAACTTCTCTAGATTATTCTGACTATATTCTCTTGATTTTCCTGCTATATAAATGGAAAAAATAAATAAATATAAGAGCAGACTTGTGGTTGCTGGGGCGGCGGGGGTGGGGGTGGAGAGTGAGATGGACGGGGAGTTTGGGGTTGGTGATACAAACTGTTACATTTGGATAGACAGGCAGTGGGGTCCTACTGTACAGCACAGGGAACTGTGTGTGACTGAGTCACTTTGCTGTACAACAGAAATTGAAGAAACACTGTAAATCAACTATACTTTGATTAAAAAAAAGATTATATGAAAGAACAGATAAATATAAGGACAGCTCTGAAGCTGACTGACACTCAAACCGAATAAGCAAAATTAAATTACAGTGAGAGTCACAAAAGGAAGGAACATGTTATACTGGGTGGAGAACTCTACTCTCCTTCATGATTTCTTCTGAGAAAGCCTCAAATAAGGTCCAGAGGTGTGGAGATGAATCACAGACCGTCCTTCCCCAATTCAAATCCTGTCTGTCATTTCTGAATATTGCCAAATGACTCCCAACTTCCCAAAACTCAATCGAGCTGCTTTATTTGGTTTGGGAGTTCTGTGACCTCCTCCCTCCTTTACCTACTGACCTAGATATGCAGAGAGGATAAAGGTGAATACTTTGCAGTCAGGTGAGAGGCCAACAACATAAGAACTCAAGAATGGAAAACTGTAAAAAGGAAAAATATTGAACTACACTAAAAATTAAGATCTGACTTCAGTAAGTGAACGTTTACTAGATACAAATGCACAAACAGGCATCTGTGCTACAGAAAAAGCTAGAGAAAAACGCTGAGGCACAATGTGCCCTTTTAGGTCTCTTGAAGCTCAGCCCACCATCTGCCTATTCAATGCACGAACAATTTCTGGGAAGGGCCAAGAGAGCGAAAATCTCTTGATTTAAAAGGAACAGAGGGAAGAAAAGGATGACAAACATGGGAACACCTTCTATAAAAACTCTGTGGATATTAGTACTCCCTATTTTTATTCTTAAACTGACATGAGTCAGCCTCCCTCTACCAGAGGAACATACTGCAAAGTTTTCTGCCGATTTAAATTAATCACACCAAGATTTGAAAATCTGAAATGAGTTTGGAAAGGGTTGATGTTTACTGAGGATGGGCAGGTGAACAGGGTGTGGAAGAAGTGGTACATGCTAATTCTCTTCCTCATACGACCGGCTACTATATCCAGTATCATCTGCAGGCTCTGAGGTGATCTCTATGACTGACTAATCCAGGTCTCAGTAGGCCCAGGCCACTTCACTTTAGGAGGGAAACAGGAGCAGCCCATAGTATGACCTGCAGCAGGCAGATTTACTATACCCTAAGATAAATGATTAATGGCAAATAGTGGGATCTGACTTGGAAAAAAATATGATGTGTGGAAGAGTAAAAGGAACAAACACTTGCAAAAATTAAACGCTTGCCACATGGAAAAATATATATAGCTATTGCTATATAAATAAAATATATATAGCTATTGCTGAAAGACTTAAGGCAGAAAGAATCCACCCTTTGGGAAGCCATTATTACTCTCTAACAAAGATATTAAGAATCTTAACTCCTACAAATACAAGTGTATACTTTTATAAAACAACTTCCTTCTCTCTTTCACTCAACTTTTGGCTGAAATCTAAAACAAAAAATATAGATTTTAACTATTTTCCAGGGATATAAAGACAGAATAATTACTATTTCAGTATACAGAGTGTGGGTATAGACAAATACAAAACTTTCCAACTGCCACAAATATGAAGAAAGTCCATATCCCCAGCGTTTCTGCCAGCTGCAAAGCTGCTAAACTAAAAGGCTCAACATTGGACCTGTTGGCCTGTGAAGCCAAATAGGTTAAGTAGAGACTGAATAACATCCTCGAGGTCTTTAATTCAAAGAAAAGATAGTCTCTGTTCTAACCAAGTAAATATAAGAAAATAATAAAACTTCCGGAACGCCGATGTTCAAGTTAACAGCATGATAAGCCTAAACAATGACTTGGTTTGTGACATAGGAGATAATTTTGACTCTCTTCCTATCTGAGGAGGCAATTCTTAAAACGTGCCTAAAATATCAGCCAGGCTAGTGTCACTGAGAAGCCAGTAAGACAGGCAAAAGGAAGACATCCTAAAGATCTAGGTACTTTCCTCTGTGGACCACTCAGCCCACTACGTTCACCCACAGAAAAAACACACACACACACACACACACACACACACACACACACACGAAGAAAGCAAAGAAAAAACATTTTAAATCATGACTAAGGATCAACCTGATCAGCCAAAAATTCTCTATTACTGTATTGTTATTTTCCTACATTGCTTCACATTATGAGTACATTTGCTCATAATTAAATAAAGAAGCATTTTAATTTTATTCAGATGACAGTGGAACTAAAAATTCAGTAAAACAGAAAAATTGTTCTAACAATTAAAACAAGCATACAACTTCAGTGTTACATTATTAAATTGCTTGTTCCTGAAATGTAGCTGCGTGGAGTCCTTTTCATATGCAAAAATAAATATACACACACACACACAAGCTAACCAATTAGCTCCTTTTAGCTGTGACGGAAATATAAAGAAATCATTATATAGTAAAAAAACAAAGTTGTCCCACAAAATATGAAAAATCTCTAGAAGGTCTAAACTCCTACTTCTCCCAGCACCATTATTATTATTTTACACCAAAAACCAGAGGTGGTGAGTGTGTGTGACTACTCCTTTAGCAATAACACAGACCCAAGGTCAAAGCTAGTGTCATCACAGACAAAAACATGAGCCATCTGCCCAGTGCTCTTAGCTAGAATTCCTTTTGCTTTCGATTCACTTAGGACACTTTTCCAAAATTAAAAGCCGGAGGGAACACTATCAACTTACCACCCACATACAATTTTAAAACAAAAGAACAAAATATCTTAGGACTCTGGGCAGAGAGTGGGCAAGAAGTCAAAGAATGAGATCCTTCTTATTCTCAGATAATGAACCATCAATATGCCGAATCAATAGTACCCAGAAAGCAGCCAGATATTTGGGCATCTATATCTTCTCTTGGCCTTCTCACGAAAGACTAACGATACTCTTCCACAGAGATACAAAGCATTATACTGAAGCCATGACTCCAAATACAGTTTGAAAACACACTGTAGGACATGAAGATTAAAGTTTGTGGGGTTTTGGGGGTTTTTTTGCACTCAGAGCTCAGATCCATGTTCTCTAGGTTGCAGGTTGCATTCATGCTATCACATTTCACATTGCAAGCTATGTTTTCCTAACAGCTAAATGTAAATGGAATTTTGTTACTCGAATCACACAAAGTAAAGAGACACGGGGGATCAGGATTTCATTAATTTCGTATAAGATTTTAGGTAAATCATATACCTTCTATACATTTCAAATATCTCACTTGCAAATTTTTGAAAATTACACTGTCTTCAGCTCACTAATCTCCTTTTATTATGAGGGCCAAACAAAAGCAGTAAGTAAAATTAGAAGAAATAGGTAAAAGTTGTGAGAGAACAGATAAAAAGAATCTGTTCATTTAAAATAATAATATGGCATAATAGTAAAAATAAAATTGGGGGTGACTGCCTCTGGTGATGGTGAGTTCCATGTCACTACAGACATCCAAGGATAAGCAAATTAATTACCAAATTCAGTAAGGCAATTCAGTCACTGGATGTATAGTAGTGACTGTTAAGGTCCTTTCAAACTATGATTATTTTGATGCTTTGACTCTGTGAATGCTACTATGAATCATTATCTAAAGTGATCATTTTACTTAGCAAATATTTATTCACTAATTTTATAAACCTACCTGTTCACATGTTGAGTCTATATAAAGAGGACAAATACCTACAATTGTATCTCATGTCTTTATTATCTTTCATAAGATAGATATGAACATATGCATTTGATTTTAAAACAGGCTGATTTTTTAAAAATGCATTCTCTTCAGAATCAAAATTGAGATTTAAATAAGCAATCAGAAAGCAGGTGGAGGGATAAGGTTTAGAAGATTAGCTGATAAGTTTGGGAACAACTGAAATGAGGACTCAAACATGTTAACAGACCTCCAGAATTTAAAAAAAAAAAAAAAGGACGACAGAAAAGGAAGGGAGGGAGAAAGGAGGAGGAAAAGAAAGGAGGAAATAAAATGAAAGAAATCAACCAACCCTGGTTTGTGTCACCTGTACAAAGTTGTTAAATAAGATTATCAATAACATTGTTCACCTAATCACCTGATAGCTCTTTAAACTGAAACAACAGGGAGTTCCCATTGTGGCTCAGCAGGTAACGAACTGGACTAGTATTCATGAGGATGCAGGTTCAATCCCTGGCCTTGTTCAGTGGGTTGAGGATCCTGTATTGTGGTGAGCTGTGGTGTGGGTCGCAGATGCAGCTTGGATCCCGCATTGCTGTGTCTGTGGTGTAGACCAGCAGCTGCAGCTCTGACTCAACCCCTAGCCAGGGAAGCTCCATATGCCATAGGTTTGGCCCTAAAATGCAAAAAAAAACCCAAAAAACTAAAACTAAAAAACGAACTGAAACAATACAACTAAAACAAAATCGTGGATAACTGCCTACAATGTTCAAAATATCCTAGAACTCTTACTATGCCAAGATACTCAAACTGTCAATGTCAAGTTGAAGGTATTTACCACTGAGCCATAAGACTTCATACCCTGTGATCAAAATACATTCACAACAAAGGATTGCTAATTGCCTTTTCAAGAAATAACTAAACCCAAGATAACTAACATCTGACTCCTTTCTTATGCTTCAAGTATTATTGATTAGAAATGCCAAAGAATCAAAATCACATTAGTAAGCACTTTGCTTGTAATCGATCACTAAGTCCAATAAAATTATTTTTCATACTAAAACAACTATGTTCCAAACCCTGTGAGTAAGCAAAAAGGAAAAAATAGTCTTCAAAGAACACATTTCTGAGCCCCAGCAATCTGACTGACAATATCTTCCATTACTCAGGGCATAATATTCCTTCCCTTCCTTAGTCTCAAAGACACAAAAAGAAAATAAAATTCTGTATATATTTTTAAAGTAATCAAAGGCTAATCAGACCCAATTCTAAGCTCTATCCCAGAGAAGTTCAATCAGTATTTGTCCAAGTTCCAAATCCTCAGACTGTAGAAAGCAGGATTTCTCCCACTGTGATTAGGGCAGCATTAAAAAAACAAGTTCTTGGGAGTTCCCCTTGTGGCTCAGCAGAAATGAATCCAACTAGTGACCATGAGGACATGGGTTCAATCCCTGGCCTCGCTCAGTGGGTTGGGGATCTGGCGTCGCCGTGAGTTGCGGTGTAGGCTGTGGATTCTGCATTGCTGTGACTGTGGTGTAGGCCGGTACCTACAGCTCTAATTCAACTCCTAGCTTAGGAACTTCCATATACTGCGGTGCAGCTCTAAAAAAGAAAAAAGGCAAAAAACAAGTTCTAAAAGTCGTTTTTGTTTTCAATGACTATTAATCATAATCTTTAAAAAAAATAGATTATCTAGTACTTTTCCCTAAAAATAAATAGTCCTCTAGGTTACAATATCTCAGAAATGCCTTAAATTACTAATCAACAGCTCAAGACACTCGTGTTAGCTTGATTCCCTCTCCATTTTCATCTAAGGCCTCCCTCATTTCAGCAACAAGTCCATCTGCTTGCATGCATCACTCTCTTTTATTGCAAAACCCCATCTCTCTTTCCACCCCCAGACCAACCTGCCTACAGAATCCTCAAAGGGCACTCATTTTCTCGTATGTAATTCCTTCCCTCCCCATCTTGAAATTTTTTTCTTCAAGGTTTCCACTCCTTTTAATCCACCTCTTCATTTCTGCTGCCTCTTTTTGCTTGTTGCCAACCCCAAACCACACCACTACCATTTCCTCCAGAACCTTTCAATTATCCAAACTCCAAAGCCTTGGTGCTCTAAGAGCTAGTGTAAAACCACACACTACAAAGGATAAACTAAGGATTGTTTGTTTTATTCAGACCTGACATTCATATGCAGAGAAAAGTCTTTCTTCTCCACAGTAGTGAGACATGTACAGTGCTGTTCTAGTAGTATTGTGGCTGTGTATTACATCATTTCTTTCCCCTCCAGCTAGACCTCTGTGTGTTGAAAGGCATATATATTATTGAGACATCTGCCTCAGATTTTGAACCGAAGAAAACTAGTCCACAAATACTGGATTTGACTCCCAAGTACCCTTCTCTAACAACTGAAATACCATTGAGGTAGGTAAGGCAATAGAATTACTCAAACCTTCATGAAGTCCTTCCTTTAACTCATTCAGCAACTATTTGCTAGGCACTGATCTAGGTGTTATGGATCCCAAAACTCCAGGATATGATCTGTATTAGTCAGGTTTCTGATGCAATAATGTTGTATAATTTCAAAATCCCAGTGGCCTATCACATGTATTTTGCAAATTCATGGGTCTGTGGTTTAGCTGGGGTTTGGCTGATCTCAGCTGGACTCATCTAAGCTAGACTGCACTCTAGACTTCAGGTTAGGTCCAGGTCTGTTCCAGTTTTCTTTCCCTGGACCTAGGCTGAAGGAGGAACAGATACTTGGGTCATGTTCTTCTCATGGCACAGGGCAGAAGCTCAAGAAGGGTGTGTGAGAACACGTGATATATCTTTAGGACTTGGCCTAGAATTGGCAGGCTGTTAAATCCATTCATATTCCATTAACCAAAATCATATAACCAAGCCCCAGATCAATGATAGGAAAATGTATTGTGCCCACCATGAGCCACAACCAGATTAAAAATGAAAGGAAGCATTGTGAGCAAATAATACGATCTATCCACGTGGTCTCTATCACAAACAACTCCCTGCTCAATAAGGGAGAAATACTGGGGCTGAAGGGGAGGAAATAGCTAAAACTGACCTTTACCGTCTCATACATTTCTTTGACTATTTCATATATTATACAGAACTCTAGACTGATCTCTACTTTCCCAAAATTTCCCTCAAAGAGTTCTCAACCCTTAGTGGGTATCTCAGATGACTCTGAGATCTGCTATTCTCAAACATCATGTGGCATCTGACATTTTTCTCCTATCCTGCTCAGCTAACAAAGGCAGTGCCTGATTGGTCCAAAGGTAAAAGTGGCAGTCACATGATTAATGCCCACCAAAGATCCCATAGTCAGCTACATTAAACTATGTGTCAATAGCGTGGCACCAATGTTTATATCAAGATCACCTAGGATCCATGTGAAAGATACATTAAAAGCACTACTGTCACTAATACTGTTGATATTTTAAATTCTCAAGATCTCATACGTTTACTAAAAAAAAAAAAAAAAAAAAATCTTCAAAACGCTAGTCACACTTATTTCAAGCATTCAGTAAAAGAGAAGGTCTTAGTAATAACCTACTATCCCTGGAAATCACTCCTTAAGTTCCTAGAGTTGAGGAACTCACTTTATTGACTTCGTTCTTTTTACCTCTATGATATTTCCCAGAAGTTTTTAATCCTACATACTAATAGAGCTCTAGTGGGCCAAAACTTTTCCGAATGCTTTGGTAAACACAACTCAAAGTTGGGATCTGAACTGTACAACCTTCATACAACATGATGAATTCTATAATAGATTTAGGTTTTAAAATGCTAAGGAAAGGAGTTTCCACTGTGGCTCAGCAGTAATAAACCTGACTAGTATCCATGAGCACACGGGCTTGATCCCCAGTCCCATTCAGTGGGTTAAGAATCTGGCATTGCCATGAGCTGTAACGTAGGTCACAGACATGGCTCACATCTGGCATTGCTGTGGCTGTGGCATAAGCCAGCAACTACAGCTCCAATTCCACCCCTAGCTTGGGAACTTCCACATGCCGAGGGTATGGCCCTAAAAAAAATACTAAGGGATTAAAAAAAAGAGAGTAATTTATTCGGCAGAAAGGGTCAGGTAAAGCTTTTACACGAGATAACCTTGAGTGTTGGCTTACCAGGTACACAGGGAGAGAAGACAATGCAAAAAAAGAAAAAAAAAAAAAAGGTAAGGGTGCAATTAGTGTGCATTATTCAATGGAAGAGACTCATCTTCTCTTGATCTGCGTAAGGATCAAATGGCAGATGTGATAAACAAATGGATACTTGATCCTGCTAAGCGGTTTATCCTGAGTAAACTTAGGATGGCAGAAGGAAGCCAAGCTCTAGCATTGTGCATCACCAAGAAAAAGAAATATAAAAAGTAAAGTGCTATTAATTAGCCAAGGCAGAAAATTTCCTATTTCTAGCTACAGGTGTCAGGTTTGGTCACCATTGCCAGAATATCTAGAATTACCAGTAAAAATTCTAGGAAAAAGAGATTCTTAGAAAAGCACCAAAGAATTTAAGAAAAAAAATCATATTCTAAGAAAGTACTAAATATCGAGAGCTGAACCTTGTTGAACTTCTCCCATGTTCTCCAGTGGTCCCTGGTTATACTACTGGGTAAATAAAAATACCTCACCCCCCTCTTCCATTTATTCTCTCCTATCTACCCTGTTAAAATGGAGGGGGAAGCTAGCTCTATTAGGTGTGGTTGATGTTCTGCAATGTGTGTATAACATGCTGCCAGTTTTCCTCTGAACCACCAGTTCCAGCTTAAAATCACAAGGCCAGCCTTATCCTGAAACCTGACAGTACTGCTTGAATAAGATCTATGTTTTCTTTGGTTTTTCCTATGTAATAACTGCTTTCAGGCCCTTACCACATCATACTTGAATTTCAATAGTAACCTAACAAATATCCCCATATTCATTCTCTCCCATCTCTAAAATGTAGAAACTATCTAAATGTCCACCAAGAGTAGAATGGATAAATTATATATTCAACGTGGAATGCTAAACAGCTGAAAGAATGAACAAAACTATAAGTATACACAAAAATATGGAGGGCTCTCACAAATATTAAGTGAAAGAAGCCAGAGTCCATACTGAAAGACTCCACTGAAATAAAGTACAAAAACAGGCAAAAAAAAAAAAAAAAACCTGTTGTTTCAAGTCAATGCAATGGTTTCTGCTCTGAATGCAGAATGAAGGCAATGACATTGAAAAATTCATGAACAACCAAGAAACCCTATCATAGTCTATTTGTGCTATTTCCTTGTATTAACCAATCATTTATTCTGAAAATGATCATATGTAAAGATAGGGCAACCCATAGTTTCTTTCAGTCTTTCCTTATCAGTAAGCCAAAGCTGGACAGACTTTGATAATATGTGAATATATCAAAAAATGAAATAAAAGCAGTTGAGTTAAATGTAGGTACAAAGAATAGAGTAGTGATTCCCAGAGGGGAAAGGGTCAGGGGAAGAGTGAAATGGGTAAAGGGTGTCAACGGTGACAGAAACAAAACTTTTGGTGGTGAGCACTCTGCAGTGTATACAGAAGTAGAAATACAATGTTGTGCACATGAAACATGCTATAAACCAAATGTTATCTCAATACATTGAAAATAAATAAAATCATTTTTTAAAACAGTTGTTAGTTCAGTGCAAGTGGTCACTTTTGCCGGTAAGAGTGAAATGCATATGCATGCATGAGCTATAAAACACAAGTCATATAATTTTGATGATTCTACATAGAAGTTAAATACTTTTTATTTAAAATTACCACTGTACAATATAAACAGTAATATCCATACTAATATTTAAAATTTTTAATTTTTCTTTACTTTGAATGTTATTAAATATAATAAATAAAAATGGCATAGTGAAAGAGATAAAGATTAAAAATAGGGACAGACATTAAGGAAGAAAGGAAAAAAGCTTTATATCTTTTTTACTTTTTAGTGACAGCTATTGCATTTTGAACAAGAGGCCTCACATTTTCATTGTGTACTTGACCCTTCAGATTAAGCAGCCTGTCTTCAGCTATAATATCATCCCTGATGGTGAACAATAGAAATAATGCTAGTTATCAGGAAACTCCCTCGTTTCTTTTCCTTATCTAAAACATTTCCTTCTACATACTGGATCGCTACAAAGAGGCTATTATTCATATGTGGGTCTTATGGATTATGAATGTCACAGCTTATTCTCCCCTTTGACAAAATTCCCACACAGCTAAATACTTTGTTATAATGAGCACACCTGACTAATAATGATTTCCTTCAAGGGAAACTACAGGAGATTAAAGTAATACATTGCTTTGAATTTCTTTATAGTGCTAGTATGTACAAATCACCAAAGCAAAAATAGAACATTAAGTTTCCCCTTATAACTGGCAAAATTCATGAATTACCACAGGAAACAAGATAAACTAAAAGTAATTTTTTTAAGAGACTTATAAAAATTAGACACAGAAAGCTGCCAGGCAGAGACCATTGTACCTCTTCTACCGTATTTGTCTACTGACTTGTCTCACAACCCACAAAGACAAGTCCCAGATAAGAGCCATAAAAAAGAAATTGAGTTTGAACTTCCTCCACATGTTGCTCATTAGGCAAACTGTAGACTCTTTTTTTTCTTTTCTTTTCTTTTCTTTTTAGGGCTACACCTGCAGCATATGGAAATTCCCAGGCTAGGGATTTAATCAGAGCTATAGCTGCCGGCCGACGCCACAGCCACAGCCACAGCCACATGGGATCCAAGCTGCCTCTGGAACCTACACCACAGCTCACAGCAACACCAGATCCTTAGCCCACTGAACGAGGCCAGGGATCGAACACTCATCCTCATAGATACTGTTTGGATTCATTACTGCTAAGCCACAACGGGAACACCCCGACTGTAGACTCTCAAAGGTAGACAGCAACCACACAATCATATAATCCATGCTTTTCATTTTAGATGGAATTACTAAGGTCTTTAGAAATAAGGTGACTAAAAAACCTACTCTCAGGATTGAGAAGATCCTTATGCATCTTGTTACGTAATTCTCCATCAAATGTTCAAATTCCTTCCAAGTGCTTGAAAAAAATCCCAGTCATGGGAAGCTCACTAAAGGGGGATATTTATTTCCTTTTTCATTTCTTCCTTCTCATTAAGTCAGAGCCTATATTTACTATAGCTTCTATTCACTGGGCTTAGTTCTTATATCTTGAGGCCACTTGCAAGTTAAATGTTGGAGGACAGCTAACATGTCCGAATTTAATCTTCTTTAACCTAAGTATCCTGATTATTCCTCAATGTCCAACCTAAGATCATATAACTAGTCAACAGCAAATGAAGAACGAGACTTCAATTCTCTTAATTTCTTTTATTGTTCTTTGTCCTCTCTATCCCAGGACTTTAAAACATGATTGGTAGAAATGTGGGATCAACTAGAAATGCCTAGTAACGCAAACTCAGTTTTCCTTCTAAGCACGGACTATCCAAAGGCCTGTAAAAAACTTGAATCAGATAATATACCTTCATCCCTACTTCCCTCTCCTACATCTCACTAAAATCCCTCATATTTCAGGAACCACATATCCCCATAGAGTTCCTGGCCATTAAGCTTCTGTTGGGAATGCAATTTAACTTACATGAACAATTCTGCACTTGCAGCATTTTGCATTAATATAGGCCACACAGCAGGATAAAAGAAATCAAAGCTAACTCCAGATGCTTCATCACTAAAATAGAGATACGTGAGGCCTGGAAATATCCAGAAACTGGGGATATGGAAGAGAAAGTAGCAGCAGAGAGGCTGGCCTCACTAATTAGCTATTTAGTGCCCTATGCTGTTTGAATATGCCAAGGCTTAAAATCTTGATACTACTTACTTGTGGAGCACTATATGCTAGGCATCTTACTTGCAAAATAATATTACTTAACTTCCTCGCAGCTCCCCTCTATGTGATTGATGTTATTCTCATTTTACTAATGAGGAAACTAATGTTCAGAAAGATTAACTAACTTGCCTAAGTTCATATACCCAGTAAAGTGATACAGCCAAGATTCAACTGCTTACAGTGCCCAGGATTTTACCATCCTCCGCTCTCTTACCCACAGGATACTATGAAGGTCTGACTATGTGAACTGAAGGGAGGGAGTTGAAAGGAAATAATGCATACTCTTTAGGAAAACTGGAAGAATCAAGTCTGGAATCCACTCTGACTACCCTACACCCCAGGATCAGGCAGGTCTTCATGAATCAAGTAGGAAGAAATCCATACCACAGGGACATTGAAGTTGAAGCAACAACATTAGTAAGGAGACCAAGGTAAGCTTGATCCTGTGTGTGGCTAGCTGAGCAGGGCTCTAAGGCTCTAAGATTACATTCATAGGTTTATCCTCAATTACCTAGAACAGGGTGTAGCACATAATAGGTGCTAAGTAGGCACACAGTAAGTGTACTTGTTGAATGACTGAATTATAATCAGGTTCTTACAATTTGTGAATATTCCAAAGCAACCTAAGCGCTGAAATAATTCAGAGCTAGGGAATGATCCTATGGGTCAGGCTTGCTCCAGGAATGCCTCTAAGAAATGCCTTCGTGTGAACAATAATGAGAATGCTAGGAATATCTTACATGAAGTTATCTAAGACTAGCCCTTTATACAAGTGAGTACTCCAAACTGGCCCTGTGGGAAGGATTTATTTTTCCCTGTCCTTTTTTAGAATAAATTTCTCTACGATTGTTAAATATGAGTAGCCACAAATCCAGTAGTCTCATGTCACTTAGCAGGAAACAGCCATCCTGGAGAGCTAAAGCAAGCACTAATTTCTTAGAACTCAGCACAGGATATTTTCTGATGTCCAAATACTGTAGAAAGAATGACACTACTTGAAATAAATTATACTACTTGGGTAAGCAGGAACTTTGACTTACACCACCATGTTTGTTTATATTCTCACTAATTCATAGGAGTTAATGACTGGCAATGAGTTTCCTCGTCATTTATTTTAATTCACTTCTCAGTGATGTTTTTAGTAGATATTAAATAAGACAGTGTCAGGATAACTGTTACATTATCATAAACAGATACCATAAAATCTCAATTAATTGGAATCCAACTAACAGTTCTTTCCATTAAACTGTTTTTCCCCACTGTGTTCACAATTTAGTAGAATCATTATTATCACAAGATAAGCTTGTGTCAGAGGTTTATTAAAAACACCATCAGTGACAAGCCAAATGCCAGGGAAAGCCCTGAGGTTGGTACAGATTCAGCCCAATCTCTTGCTTATTAATATTAATCCCCGACCATGATCGCTAATTTCTACCATGATACCTTTAAGGTGTTGAACTACAGTTTGGGTTAGAAGAGTACAGGACGCTCTGAGATAACCTGGGTCCTGGAATTTAGGGCCAAAAAAGCCACGCATCTAAACTAGGAAACACTCTCAGCTATACTACATTTGACAGACAGCCATGGAGAGATCCAAAACTAGCTACTTCTTTGAGAAAGGATAGGTAGGGCAGTGGAAAGTACTCCTATGATTCTGGATATTCAATTAATCCTCAGTCCAAACAGATAGTCAACTGAAACAGTATAGATCCTAAAGCAAACATGCCGATCCTAAGTAAACAGACTGGGGTTCAGAAAGTGAACAAATCCTGTAGGTAGTTTATTTTATTTACTCATCCAGTATTATTTGTTTATTGCAAAAACTTGGACATAGGAAAATAAGACATGATCCTAGGGGTTACAGTTGAGGCTTTATAGCCAATCATGAAAGGGTTCACATTACATTTCTTCCTTTTCTTGCACTTATTTGAAATTGTTAATTTTATATCAACCTGGTTAGACCATGGTACTCACCTGCTTTGCTAATTTAGGTGTTGCATGTGAAGATGTTTTGTAGATGTGATTAACATCTATAGTCAATTGACTTTAAGGAAATTATCGCTGATAATGTAGGTGAGTTTCAGCCAATCAGATGAAGGTCCTAACTGCAAAAACTGAAGTTTCCCAGAAAAGAAGAAATTTGGCCTCAAGACTACAGCATTAACTCCTGCCTACAACCTGCTCTATAAATTTTAGACTTGCCATCCCCCATAATCTCATGATCCAATTCCTTAAAATAAGGAAATAAATAAGTAAATAAAATAAGTAAATAAATACATATTCATAGAGATGCTGAGATTATTAAAACTATGATCAAACACCTTGTACACTGTCTTACATTTAGTAAGGGTTAATAAATGTGATTTTCCATCCTCTTAAGATAGACCGGACATCATAACTTTGACCTTTAGCTTGTTCTGACTTTGGATAACTTTCTAATATTTCCAGGTTTTTGAGAGCAAAAACTATTCTACACCTGTGAAGCCCCCTAAAATAATGATTCTGTAAGCTGACAAAATGGATATGGTGCTTGAAAATCTGGAATATGACCCAGAAGGCAAGCACAGGTATAAGAACAGAGGACCAGATTTAAGAAGAGAGAAGAACATGGGAAAAGAGGAAGGAGAAAAAAGAACATCTTGAGTATTCTGGAACTTGACATACCAAAAGCAGAAGAAAAAAATTAAGCTCACCTACCTCCAATAAACACATGTTGCATACACATGCATGTATACACATACATATTCCAAAGATATTAAAACACTAAAAGTTAAAACTAAAACAAATCAATAATAAAAAATCTATTAATACTAATAGGAAATATTTTTAGAAGCTCGAGATAAAAGTTTAAGATGTTCTTTTAAGGTAATTGACACAAGCCAAACTCATAATGGGAGAAAATGATAAATTCGATTACAGAAAAATATTAAAATGGCATGCAAAAAAATTACCAAACTTTAAAGCAAGTAAGAGACTAGAAGACATCTGCAATGCATTTAACCAACCAAGAATAATCAAAAGACTCCTACTAATGCACAATATAAAAGACAACTCAGTAAAAGGACAAATCATTTGCCCAGGGCAAATGACAGAAACAGAAATAGAGATGGCCAATAAATATATAAAGAAATAATTGGAATTCCCATTATGGCACAGCAATAATGAACCCAACTAGTATCCATGAGGATGCACATTCGATCCCTGGCCTTGCTCAGTGGCTTAAGTATCCAGTATTGCCATGAGCTGTGGTACAGGTTGCAGTCATAGCTCAGACCCTGCATTGCTGCGGCTGTGGTATAGGCCAGCAGCTGCAGCTCTGATTTGACCCTAGCCTGGGAGGTACAGCCATAAAAAAAATAATAATAATAATTAACCCATTAGTTATCAAGACATATAAATTAGAAATATGTTTTTACTTTTCACATATTATTTGCAAAAATTAAAAGTCTGATTCTATTAAACAAATGAGGACCTAAGTAAACTTAAAAGCTTTTTGCAAAGCAAAGAAAACCATCAACAAAAGAAAAAGACAACCTATGGAACAGGAGAAAATACTTGCAAATGATGCAACTTACAAGAGTTTAACATCCAAAACATACAAATAGGTCATAAACTCAACATCAAAACAACAAAGAACCCAATCAAAAAATGGGCAGAAGACCTGAACATTTTTCCAAAGACATACAGATGGCCAATATGCACATGAAAAGATGCTCAAAGTCACTAATTATTAGACAACAAATAAAAACAACAATAAGGTATCACCTCACACCTATCAGAATGGCTATCATCAAAAAGATGTTGAGGAGTGTTGGTGAGGATGTGGAATAAAAGGAACCCTCGTGCACTGTTGGTGGGAATGTAAATTGGTGCAACCACTTTGGTAAGCAATGTAGAGGTTCCTCAAAACCTAAAAATAGAACTACCATATGATCTAGCAATTTCACTCTCAGGTATATAGCCACAAAAAAAATGAAAACACTAATTTGAAAAGATACATGCACCCCAATGTTCACAGCAGAACTATTTACAATAGATAAGACACAGAAGAAACCCAAGTGCCCACCAACAGATGACTGGATTAAGACAATGAGATATTTTATATATATATATATAAATAATATATATAGACACACACACACACACACACACATATATATATAATTCAGCCATGAAAAATGATATACTTCCATTTGTAGCAACATGGAACCTAGAGAATATTATGCTTAGTGAAGTCAGAAGGATAAATACAAATACAGCATTATATCACTTATATGTGGAATCTGAAAAATAATACAAATGAATGTACATGCAAAACAGATTCACAAATATCAAAAATAAACTTGGTGTAACTAAAGGGGAGAAAGGGAGAGGTAGAGAGAAGGGACAAGTTTAGGGGCATGTGATTAACAGATATAAACTACTATATGTAAAATAGATAAGCAACAAAATTTACTGTATAGCACAGGGAGTTATAGCTATCACCTCGTAATAGCAAATAATGGAGTATAAAAATACTGAATGACTATGCTGTATACCTGAAACTAACACAATACTGTAAATCAACCATACTTCAATTTTTTGGTCTTAGCATGTGGAAGTTCCCAGGCCTGAGACTGAATTCACATTACAGTAGTGACCCAAGTCCCTGCAGTGACAATGCCAGATCCTTAACTCATTGCACCACAAGGAAACTGCTTCTATACATCAATTTTTAACAGTCTGATTTTGTTAAGATTTGGGTAAGATGTGAAGGAGATGTCATAATACATAGATATTAAGATTGGGAGTTTCCGCTGTGGCTCAGTGGTTAACGAATCCGACTAGGAACCATGAGGTTGCGGGTTTAATCCCTGGCCTCACTCAGTGGGTTAAGGATCCGGCATTGCCGTGAGCTATGGTGTAGGTTGCAGACATGGCTCAGATCCTGCGTTGCTATGGCTGTGGCGAAGGCTGGCAGCTGGTAGCTCTGATTAGACCCCTAGCCTGGGAACCTCCATATGCCGCAGGTACAGCCATAACAAGGACAAAAAGACAAAAAATTTTAAAAAATTTAAAAAGAAAGATTGTTTCTGCCCAAAGATACAGTAAATCCAATCATCTGCATTTCCCCTATAGAAAATACTTGAACCTGTACACCCAAAGCCATATACAAAATGGTTGATTTCAGTCCTGTTTCTACTAGTGACAATTTGGAAACAGTCTAAAGACCCATGAATAAGACAATGGCTAAATAAACTACAGCGTTCATATTATAAAACAATAAAAAGCTAGTCAAAGGGATGAGCTAGATACATATGCAACAACATAAATATTCTCCCGAGACACTTTGTTGAATGAAAAAAAAAAACCAACTTGTAAGACACTTCATATAGAATTAATACTAATTGTGTGACTATGCACACGGGCATGCAGAGGCAACTACACACACACAGACACGCAAGAGACAAACACATAAACACACGTACTCAATAGAAACATGTACGTAACTATGAAAAAGCCTAGCAAAATTTTGGAAGGATAAAAACCAAACTCATGGAAGTATTTAATTTTCAAAAGAAAAAATGGACTGGTGTTGCAATTACTGATTAAAGAGGGCTTTGGTCTCATATATAATGTTTTAATTTTTAAAAAGAATGTAATTAAAATATTAATTAAAATTTAAAAGAGAGAAAACTCTGAAGCCCTGGAACAAGAACACATAAAATGCTGAGGAACTGTCCCTGGCATGAAACAATTCTCCTTATTCGCAACTACCAACTGCTTGGCCCCACACATCTCTTTTGGGCATGGCTCTACAGCTCTGCATTTCCTCAGCACAGGCCACTAATCTGTCCAAGTCAAAGGCTTCTTCCTTGGACTCACAGACACTGAACCATACCCAAATAGGAAACTGATCTCAGATCAAAGCGATATGAAATGAAAGTCCATCCCAACTTACCAAAACGTCCAAAGTCCCATCTTCTAACAGGTTGCAGGGCTGAAAGACAAAACAAAGAAAAACAGGTCAAAACATGCATATTTTAAGATTTCACATGTCTCTGCTTGTGACTCTCTGCATATTTGGCCCTTCTTCAACTACTTCAATAGAGATTTTTCCATTTAAACCTTGCTAACTTATAAACTGCCTCTTTGCAAACTTGTAAACTGCCTCTTTATCAGTGAGTTAGCTAGGATTTGCCTCTCAGTTGCCAAAGACCATCTATATATAACTTTTTTTCAAGAAAATGGTCTCTGGCATTTTGCTCCTCAGTTGGCACTAGTATATATCCAATGCTGCATCTAAAATAAGAATACTCTAACAATGGTAAAATGACTAGAACTTGTTTAATCAAACAAAAATTAGCTTTGATGCAAATTGTTTTTTTCAACAAAAGAAACATTTCATGGTTATATAAGGCAACTAAACTACAATAGTGGTATACATCTTATCTTGGCTACTAGATTATAAATTGTAAATGTCATAGAAATTTTTTAAAATACCAATTTTGAGCACTTACTATGTGTCAGTTACTCTACCACCACTTTTAAAACATTACATTTAAATTTTAATCCTCAGAGCAAAATGTAAAGAAGGTATTATCACTCCATATTTTAGATGAAGAAAATGATGCTTAGAAACATCAAGCAACTTGCTATCAGGGTCACACAGCTAGTAAGTAGCAGAGCCAGGGTTTGAATCTGGATTTGCTGCATTTCAAAGATAGGAACAACTGCACACATAATACAACCTTCTACATATCAAACTGAAAAGCTGAATTTGGAAAATTTGAGAAACTGGCCCCATGGGAGTTTGCCTGGTAGCAGGGACTCTATCACACGTATCTTTATACTGCCTACAACACATGGCCCAGTAACATGCCATAATACTCAACAAATGTCTGTTCCATAAATAAATGCATGTAAAGTTACAGAAAAATAAAATAAAAAGCTTTCAATATGGTATTTCACTCTTAAAAAAATATCCCATTTCTAATTTTTATCAACATAACATTACTTGCTAAAGGACAAAACTCCATACAAAATAGACTTCGTCATTTATTAGAAGTAGGATAAGCCCAAAAGAAAATTGCAAGATTAAAACACAGTCAATGAATGGACTTGACATTTTATGAAACTGAAATTATAATACTACCTGTGACATGCTTTTATTTTTATTTTGAAAATTACAGCTAATTTTAAATATTATACATCATATCTTCTCTTTGCTCTGAAAACCTTACAACTACCATTGGCCAAAAGCAACAAAAATGTGTGTGGCACCTGAAAAAGAGAAATGTAATGAATTAATTCTCTTTCTTATTGGGGAGGTAAAATGATTCAGCCACTTTGGAAAACAGCTTGGTGGTTTCCCATAAAAAAATACATTTACTATATAACCCAGTGATTATGCTCCTAGGTGTTTACACTAAATGAAATGCAACTTATGCGGACACAAAAACATGCATGTGATTTATTCTTAATCAAAATTTGGGGAAAAATGTCCTTGATTATCAACTACTGTATAAATACATTGTGGTGTATCACATGGTATAACAGGTCTCAAAGTTTATTGAACAATTAAAAGGAATGAGCTACAAATATGTAACAACATGGATAAATGTCAAATCCATTATGATAAGTGAAAGAAGCCATCATAAAAGGTTATAAGCTATATGATTCCATTTATACGACATTAAGAAAAGGGAAAACAATAGGTAGAGAAAAATGATGGGTGGGGCAGTGGAACTGTTTCATATCTTAATTTTGTTGGTTCGCACTTGTCAAAACTTACATAACTGTATGCTAAATAGGGTGAATTTTACCATATGTAAATTATACCTCAATTTGTTTAAATTAAAACCTCACTTAGGGCAGTTATTAAGGAACTATTAGCATTTTTGTGTCCCATTTTGTTTCAAAAAAGTAGGGGTTACAGCTACAAACATATCTGATACAAAACATAATAAACTTTGTAATCATTTAAAAAATAAGTGCTATTATTTTAAGTAACAAATAAATTGTGATGATCGAAGTCCCTTGCCCCCACCCCCAAAGTAAGGAAATCATCACATGAAAAAAATCTGGGCAGTACAACGCAGATTAAAATAGCAGTAAACTTAGAACAAAAACGCACGCTATGTCTTTCCACTTCCTAGAAAACGGGTCAAAAATTTAGTTCAGGGTATCCTAGCAATTGATTCAAACAGGGAAGTGCAGTGGGTTACACGAGTCCTTTTGTTGTTCAGTAAAGAAAAAACAATCCAATTTCTTAGGAACAGAAAGAGAATCAGTATTATTAAGCCCCCCCCAGAAAAAAGGAAAACTAAGATGAGATAGAAGTAAAATACAAAAAGAAAAAAATGACAAAATTAATAAGTCAATGGTTGAGTATAAGGGAAAAATACTACTACTGACAAATAAAACATTACACCAATTAATTAAAAGAGGAAATGTGCAAATCATAGGCATACCAGGTTCTCTCACATCTCAGGGCCTTTGCTCTTATTGTTCCACATACTTAGAATATTATTCCTTAACTGGTTCAGGTAGGTCTTCCCTGACAACCCATCTAAAGTAGACCACCCTACCCATATGACCAGGACTGTGCTGTCTACTCAACTATAATTTCTATAAATGAGGACAGAGACTTTATTTTTTTTAACTGTTTCATCCTTAGTGCCTGAATGAGTGTTTGGCACACAGTAAATGCTCAAAAGATACAATCGATCATATGCTTTAATCAGAATAAGAGGAGACATTAAATCTTATTGGGTATTTTCAAATAAACTTGCTAATCGTTTAATTAAAAAATAAATTTCTATACAAAATATCAGTACCTCCAGAAATAGAAAGTGCACATACACCAACATTAGAAAAATACACTTTTTTAAGACAAATGCTTAAGTTAACTGGAACTTATGGATTCAGTAGAACATCTTTCAAATTTTTTTATACCACACATTTTTTACTTCAAATTATCATTATTATTATTTTGTCTTTTTAGGGCCACACCCACAGTACATGGAGGTCCCCAGGCTAGGGGTCTAATTGGAGCTACAGCTGCCAGCCTATACCACAGCCACAGCAATGCCAGATCCGAGCCATGTCTGCGACCTACACCACAGCTCACAGCAATGCCAGATCCCCAACCCACCGAGCAAGGCCAGGGATCAAACCCACAATCTCGTCATTTCTAGTCGGATTCGTTTCTGCTGTGCCACGATGGGAACTCCTAACCATGATATTATATGAGACAGATATGTTTTTATTCTAAAAATTGAGAATAAAAATATCAAATAAGGGAATTCTAGGCTGATCTTACTTCTGAAAAGATACTGTGTGTATATCTGTATATACATATATAAAATATATTATATATTATTCAAGCTATATATGTGAATAAAACCTTAAAATCTTAAATAAAAACTAGGGAGTTCCCTTCGTGGTCAGTGGTTAACGAATCCGACTAGGAACCATGAGGTTGCGGGTTCGATCCCTGACCTTGCTCAGTGGGTTAAGGATCCGGCGTTGCCGTGAGCTGTGGTGTAGGTTGCAGACGCGGCTCGGATCCCGCGTGGCTGTGGCTATGGCGAAGGCCGGCGGCTACAGCTCCTGTTAGACCCCTAGCCTGGGAACCCCCATATGCCGCAGGTGCGGCTCTACGTAAAAGGCAAAAAGACAAAAAAATAAATAAATAAAAAATAGAACATATTTTTATAAATTATCAACTATTACTATTTATTCTATGAATATAGGCTGGCATAATATGCTAATGGGAAAATACATTGAATTATTTTCTCCAGAGCTGCCAAGAACCACTGGTAACAGCATATTTTCTGGATTAACAAAATTAAATGTTTTCATTCCTACATGAAAAGGACACATTTTAAAAAAGAGAATCAATAATACATTTAACAGAGAAATATAACTAGAATTACTCTCGCTAAAATCAAGAACAGGGAGTTCCCATCATGGCACAGCAGAAACGAATCTAACTAGTATCCATGAGGATGCAGGTTCAATCCCTGGCCTCAATCAGTGAGTTAAGGATCTGGCATTGCCGTGAGCTGTAGTCACAGATGTGGCTCAGATTTAGCCTTGCTGTGGCTGTGGTATAGGCCAGCAGCTACAGCCCCAATTCAACCCCTAGCCTGGGAACACACACACTCCATATGCCAAGGGTGTAGCCCCTAAAAAATTTTAAAAATAAAATAAAATCAAGAACAGGCTAAAACAGAACACACAAATGCTAGTTGTTTTTCTTTCCTGGTTGCCACTCTCTTTTAATGGAATATTAACTAAGATTATCAGATAGAAAAAAAGGAATTGAAAGTACATTTAAAAAAGGAAGATACTAAAAATCATTTTTTGCTTATGACATAAGTACACAGTACTCAGAAAATCCAAAGAAGTCAACCAAAAAATTACCAGAGGTAATAAAATGAGTTCATCAGAGTTGTGGAATAAAGTAAATCCACAAAAATAAATTAAATGCATCCCTATGTATTGATACAGAAAACACTATGAATAACTCAAAAAAGAAATGAGATTACATTCTCAGTAGTTACTAGAAACATTAATACCTATGCATTAATTAAGTTTGTGACACAAAGAAAATTGAGACCCTAATGAGTAAAAAATGGACGAACTAAATAAATGAAGAAATAATACCTTTTGTATTGTTAGAAGGATTAAATAAGGATGAGCGGACTCAGGCTCACAAATACATACTACAACCATTGTCAGAATTACGCACTATTCTAACCAAATGAAGGGGACTAATCAGTATACAGCACGTAGAAATACTCAAATTATTATCATGTTAACTAAAACTATTGTAAAAAATGTAAGTAACATGACAGTGAAGAATTAGAATCATTTATAAATGTTTTGCCAGCTGGTTACATATATGGTTAAAAATAAATAACTCAGACCCGTGACGTACACTGTACATTTGCAACAAATTCCAGGTAATGGTCAAAGCTATAATGACAAAGTATTTTGTTTAACTGTAAAGTTAAATTATGTTTTAAGAATGGAAATTCAACATCAGGAGAGGTCAGACAAACAAAGCTAGTGTCTGAGAACAAAAACGCATTTACTGCATTGAGACAAGACAGATTCAGCTAAAGGCAACAAGGAAGCTGTCCAGCCAGGCAGGCCAATGCCTGGAGAATCTGGGGATAACAGATAGGAAACCAGGTAAGCAGTCTGTGTTAGGGAAGGCCAGGAGATGGGGGCAGGTATTCGTGATCTAATAGACAGGTAAAGAAGAGCAATGTGCGTGGCAATGGAGACAGGCATTATCTGACTAGACAGTTGATGTCCAGAGTTGTAGCAGCAAGTTCTGCAGTCCCAGTTGCTAGTTTGGGATTTAGAATCAGAACTCAGTCACTGAAAGAAGGGGAGAGGAAAAGGCAAAGTCCTAGTCTTAGAAGAATCAGAATACTAGGTAGATTATCAAAGCAGAGGCCCTGTCACAGAACTGCTGTGCAAGGTATAAGCACAATTATAGGAATGAGACAGAAACCAAATTAGTAGAAAACGGACTGATACAGTTCAGGCTTAGAATACACACAGAGGTTAAGTGATTCCAATTTTGAGACTTTAAAGAGCTTGAGATAGTGAACCAGGTAGCTCACTACAAAATGGTGTTTTTTTCCAGCTGTGGAAGGGAGGTATAGTTCCGACTTTTAAAGAAATAGAGTATGCTATCTCATACAAGATAAATGTATTCAAATGCCTTAAAAATAAAAAGGCTGTTAAGCTATGAAATGTAATAAAATGAATATCAAAAGAAAGTATCATAATGGGAAAAATTTATGAGAAAAATGTAACTGATAAAGGCTCACTATCCAACTTGAATAAAAAATTAATGCACATATATCAGGGTAATACTCAGATTCTACTTGGTAAGTTAACAAAGAAGATGAACAGGCAGTTTATATAAAAAGAACTGAAATAGGGTATCATCATGTGAAAAAAACAAAGCCTCAACAGCAATTATATGAATATAAATTAAAACAATTTAAAAGCTCCATTGCTTATGTATTAAACTACCATAAACACATAGTTTATAAAGTCAATTGATAGCAGGAATTTGGAGAAACCAGTGCTCTTATACACTGCAGTTGACTCTGTAAATTGACTGTTTTGCTGGCTATATACAAAAAGAATAAAGAAAACCATTCATAATTTTTCTCCTAGTAATTCCATTGTAGGGAATACACCCCCAAGGAAATGACCAAAAGGAAAACATAAATTTTACTATGATTCTCACAGCAGTGCCATACACAATTATAAAAAATAGGAAAGACTCCAAATCCTCTTTATTACTGATATGGTAACAAAAAAACTTTATATAAGCATTAAAAACAACAGATGTGAGGAATTTGTTATATATAATATGTAAAACTGTTATGTGAAAAAACTAAGAGCCCAAATAGTTAAGTACACAATAACATAAGCATTTAGAAAGGTATAACTGGAGTTCCTGTCGTGGCTCAGGGGTTAACGAATCCGACTAGGAACCATGAGGTTGCGGGTTCGATCCCTGGCCTTGCTCAGTGGGTTAAGGACCTGGCGTTGCCGTGAGCTGTGGCGAAGGTTGCAGACGCGGCTCGGATCCCACGTTGCTGTGGTTGTGGCGAAGGCCGGCAGCTACAGCTCCTGTTAGACCCCTAGCCTGGGAACCTCCATATGCCGCGGGTGTGGCTCTAGAAAAGGCAAAAAGACAAAAAAAAAAAAAAAAAAAAGGTATAAGACCATTTATAACTTTCTATTTCTTCTACCAGATTTTATAAATGTATTTTCCTAGGAATTTGTCCATACCATCTAAATTTTCAAGAATACTGGCATAAAGTTGTTTTTTTTCCTTCAAATGACTCCTTTCATTCTTTTTCTAAAATTTTTAAATTACAGCTGATTTACAACATTCTGTCAATTTCTGTTGTACAGCAAAGTAACCCAGTTATACATTTATATACATTCTTTTTTTCACACTATCCTCCATCATGTGAGGCTCTTTTTCTAACTTAGTGAAATGGATGTTTATATCATTGCTTTTCAGCCTGTCATCTTTCTAAAGTATTTAAGACTATAAATATCCCTCTAATAACAGCTACATCCCGTAATGTTGTTATATATTTTTGTTATGATTTAATTCAAAATATTTTCTAATGCCCATTATAATTTTTTCTGTGAATTATGGATTATATAGAAGCATACTGCTAATTCAAGTATTTCATAATTTACTAGTTATCAATTTGCTATTGATTTCCAACTTGATTCCATTATGGTCAAACAACACACTTCATATAATTTAAATCCGTCAAAATTTATTGAGATTTGCATTATGGCCCAGCATATGGTCAATTTGGGAAACATTTCCATATATGATTGAAAAAATGTGTAATCCACAAGTCTTACATGAAGTGCTCTGTACACACAGTAGTAAGTTAGTAAATGTTTAACAACTGGCTCTCTGATACCCAGATGTGCACTGCTGGATAATTTCCATGGTGTGAATACACCCAACAGGGCCAACTGCAAGCAATCAATATGAGATTACACGTGTGACTCTCAAGTCAATATGGGTTCATTCAATTTTATCACTGTATATGTGTCTTATTAGATCAAGCTATCAGTTCAGTATTCTATATCCTGACTGATTTGTTGCTATGGACTGAATATTTGTGCCCCCCTCCCCAAAATCTAGAATGTGGGAATTTTGGGAGGGGCTTAGTCATGAGAGTGAAGCCCTCATGAATGAGAGTAATAGTCTTATAGAAGCCCACATAGCTGTCTAGACCCCTTCTGTCACATGAGATTAAAGCTAGAAGATGGCCATATTTGAGCAAGTGTGCCCTCACCCAACACCAAATCTGCCAATGCCTTGATCCTAGATTCTCAGCCTCCAGAAGTATAAGATAAATTTTTGTTCACGAGGTTTTTTTTTTGGGGGGGGGGATTTTGGCCACCTCCCGGCATACAAAATTCCTAGGCCAGGGATCAGATCTGAGCTACAGTGGGGACCTATGCTGCAGTTGCAGTAATGCCAGATCCTTTGACCTGCTGTACCAGGCCAGGGATCAAACCTGTGTCCTGGTACTCCAAAGATGCCTCTGATCTTGTTGTGCCACAGAGGGAACTCCAGATTAATTTTTTATTTTAATAAGTCACCCAATTTATGGTTTTTTGCTATAGCAGCATGAACAAACCAATATATTTATCTTATTCTATTATTCACCAAGAGATGTGTAACATCTGTTTGTGGATTTGCCAGAACTCCCTGGTATTTTTTATCAATCTTTGCTTCATATATTCAGAGGCTATGTTATTAGGTACATACACATTTATAATTGTTTTCCCTCGCCTAGTGGTTGAAACTTTTATTATATAAAAAAAGATAAGAACAAGAATACTGGCATGAACATGAAGGGAAAGACTTGCTTAATTCCACATTATAGAGTTTTAAACCATTGTTAGAATCCATGTTCATTGCTCTTTAGTGTTTTGTAATCCTGGTCAGAATTCAGCTCTGTTGGACAATTACATGTCTGAATTAGTGGTTATTGGGTTATTTTACATGTTATTTTAAGCATAGTAATCTCTGAACATTTTACATCCTTTCAGTCTTTCATGTTCTTCCTTGACAAGAACATCACATTTACTGCAAAATTACAATCCAGAAATCCCTCCATGAACTTTATATTGACTTAATGTAGCACACAGTTTCTGACAGTTTCTTATGGCATTTTAGGATATTTTTTTCCAAATTCCTATGACAATGTGAGAACTCCCAGATGCAAGGACTCTTTAGATCTTTAGAATTTACTTCTGGGATTAGAGCTTTGGGAGCTGATGGTTGCTTTGAACAAATCCTATTAAAACAAATTCATATGTACATGCTCCCACATTTAATGTGCATTATCATCTTTAAACCTTGTATCACAGTTATTGCTGTAGGTATCTGTCCTCTTACAAGATTTCTGAGCAAAACACCATATCTTTGTCAGCTTTGTAATCCACAGCACCTAACATAGCACCTATAAGTGACTGATTAAATAAATGCTAAAACCACTTATTATCTTTATTTTGAAACCTCAAATTCTATTTAAATATGATTCTTAAAATGCTGTTTTGAGAGATGTTAGCCCATTTAGAAAGCAATTTTGCTAATAATAGAAAATTGGGTAACTACAAGGTTTTTCAGAAGATGAACTGATTCTGAAGGCAGATGTACTTGATTTTGTGTGATGGTTGCTAAGGAAACACCTGAATGTAAATTTCATTTTACATAAGGCTCACTTAAAATATTGATCAGAAAAGAGAGAAGAAGCTTCAAGCCAAGTAATAAAGTGACTTGAGAAACTTCTTTCTGATTGGAAGGGAAAAAAAGGGATTATGTTTTATGTAATCAATCTATTTCAGCATAGATGTAGAGAGGAAAGCTATAGAGTAGTAAGGAAGCAGAGAGGAGATGCTATCCTTCTCTTACTCCCTGACAGTTTCCATCTTATGCTAAGATTCAGAAAAGCAGAATAGGCAAAAAGCTAAACACTAGCAACTTAATTCCTTCAGCACTTAGTGATCTAGATTTTAACGTAAAGCTCACATCTTATGGTAAACCTCCCCTGCCTTCAAGAGGATGAGGCACCTTAACATGTGTAACTTTGTTGTACAACAGAAATTATCACAACGTTGTAAATCAACTCTACTTCAATAAAACTTAAAAAAAAAAAAATGTGTTCCGGGAACCTCTCCTCTCTAATGTAAATTCTGGGGAGACCAGGGGCCATGTCCTATTCATGCTCATATCCCTTGTACCTGGCCCAGTGACCAGCTTCCCCTTTCAGCTCCTTCTCTCATTCCCTGCTTCACTCCAAATGGGACTGAAAGAAATTGAATTTCTGCAACAGGCTGCTCTTCCTCTCACTTTGGACCTTTACACAGACTGTTCTCTCTACCCTGAGCCCCTAATCTCTCTCATTTCCTTACAAAATCTCTCTCATCCTTCAGTTCCCTGCTTATAAATCACTTCCTTCAAGACCTCTCTAACTCCGCAAGTCTGGGTCAGGGGGCCCTCTGTGTGCTCCAGGTCTATCCTAACATGGCACTTGGCTCATGATGGTTTATTTCATAGTGGAAAATACCTCATCTCATCCCCAGCACCTAGCACAGTGCTTGCCACATCATATGAGCTTAATAAGTAGCTGATGACTGCATAAGAAACAGAATGCCTACTGTAGACAAAGGAATCTGACAGGTGTGGGGTGACATAGGGATGCATACGCCACAATTCTTGCTCACAACATCAGGAAGGATCCAAACAAATACATAATTAACACCAACACAAGACAGACTGTAATGAATGCTACAATTAAGGCAAACATGCACTCTGAATTTTCTAGAACCATCTTGATTTCAAATAATCTATCACATTGTTCTTATAAGTATACTTACAGTTGTCAAAGCATGTGTCCTGATTTGAGTTCAGCAAATGCAGTCACTGTAGTTATAACTAAAGTATAAGCAAATTGCTGTGGGGATATAGAAGATGGAAAGACTTATTAGAGGAAATGCAATTTGAATTCGACTTTGAGTGGGGAGAGCAACAAGTAGAAATGAATAAAGGGGAGACAAATTTCAGGCAAAAGAAATCACCTAAGCAAAAGCTCTGAGGCAGGAAGGTGAAGGATGGAGCCAGGAATAATGAACAAACCAATATGACAGGAGTAGGGAACATGAAGTTGTCTTAAAGCATAAAGAACATTAGAAATGGCAGAGGGGAGTTCCCATTGTGGCGCAACAGAAATGAATCTGACTAGGAACTATGAGGAAACAGGTTCGATCCCTGGCCTTGCTCAGTGGTTTAAGGATCCGGCCTTGCGTGAGCTGTGGTGTAGGTCACAGACGCGGCTCAGATCTGGCGTGGCTATGGCTGTGGCTGTGCCTGGCAGCTGTAGCTCTGATTTGACCCCTAGCCTGGGAACCTCCACATGCCACGCGTGTGGCCCTGAAAAGACAAAAAAAAAAAAAAAAAAAATGGCAGAGGAATTCCTGAGGTTTGCTTAGTTGTAAGCAGATAGTTATCTTTCTCACAGGGGAGGTAAGTTGACTGTCTTAGGAAGACAGGCTGCCCAGGCTATGACACTCAGTGAGGTGCCAGAGCTATGAATATTTCTTAGGGATGGGGAGAAATTGTAACCCTAAGAAAAGTTAGAAGCCTTGTGGGGGACAAGGGGGGTGTAGAAAGTGGAAGGATGGGAAAAGTAAGTACTCATTTTTATTTGCCTTAACTGTATATCTTTAACGGTGATGTCTAACTATTAAAAAAGAATTCTACTTAGGGGTGGAATACAATTGAGTAAAATAACATGCTATTCTGGGAGATCCTGTTGTGGTGCAGTGGAAACAAACCCAACTAGGAACCATGAGGTTCGATTCATGGCCTTGCTCGGTGAGTTAACGATCCAGCGTTGCTGTGAGCTTTGGTGTAGGTCACAGACACAGATCGGATCTGGCGTTGCTGTGGCTCTGGCGTAGGCTGGCAGCAATAGCTCCAATTAGACCCCTAGCCTGGGAATCTCGACATGCCAAAGGTGCGGCCCTCAAAAGCCCCCAAAAAAAAAAAAGACACCCAAAAAACATGCTAGTCTGTTTTTCAGTTAGGCATGTCTACAGAAAGTGTCATTTAGCTAAAAACAAGCAAAGTACCTAAGAAGGAACAGTATGGGCCCTAGTATAGTGATGGTGATATCCTAATACCTAATTTATCTGTACCTATGGACAAATCCACAGTATTACCAAATTGTGCCTTTAATTTATTGATGGGTAGCATAAAATTCTTGCTTAATTAATTGCTTCATTAAAATGGGTTTTTGTAGACAACACCTAATTTACTTGAATATCTGTTTTCGAATTTTTGATGCTATTTACACTTAATTTTCATGCAGTTCACATCTGAATAAAGAAAGCCTTACAAAGCCATTCACTTACATATCCCAATCCTGGGGACAACTGAGAAAGGAATATTTGGTTTCTGCTGTTGTTTGTATCCATTGCAGCTATGAGCTGTCGGTTCATGGCATGGAGACCCTGAGCAGGGGAACCTGATGGGAAAACTAGACAGCCCCCCTTGTCCTCCAGCTCCATGTCTTACCAGTTTCATGTCTTTATTTGGTTTATTCTAAGAATTAAGTTCATCCAATACTGACAAATTCAAATATATGTATGAAACTCTCCAAAGCAAATTAGAAATTATTTTTGAATTAACCACACATTTATACCAGACCCTCAGCTAGAAGAGGCCCAGTGACCACTATATCAAACCTTTTATTTCAGGGACAAGAAAACTAAAACTCAGATAAGCTAAGGAACTAACCCACGCCTATCCATATAATTGTGCAGTTTATTCACTGCATATAACCAACAGAATACCCCTTGAGTTGTACAGTGCATAACCCGCACAACCGTATATGTACCCTCTATGCCCTTGGTCATTGAGCTAGCTAACTGCAGAACCAAGAAGGTAGTACAGTCTTATTGTTACATATGGAGGCTCTGAAGTCAATCAGCCCTAGTTAAATCCCACTTCTGCTAATTGCTAACTGTGTTACTATAAACAAGTAACCAAATATCTTTAAATATTAGTTCCCCATATTTAAAACATTGTATGCTTAGGGTTGTTGTATCAAACACTTAATAAAGACCTAATAAATCCTAACCTTTATATTGCTGCCATTATTTTTATTATCATTATCATTATTATTAGGGCTGCACCTGCAGCATATAGAAGTCCCAGGCTAGGGGTTGAATCAGAGGTGTAGCCACTGGCCTACACCACAGCCACGAGGGATCCAAGCTGCATCTGTGACCTACACCACAGCGCATGGCAACGCTAGATCCTTTAACCCACTGAGCGAGGCCAGGGATCGAACTCACGTCCTCATGGATACCAGTCACCCACTGAGGCATGACAGGAACTCCAGTTGCTATTTTTTTTTTTTTCAGACTAAAGCCTAGTTCTCCTAATTTGACTAGTTATTCCTTCCTTTATATGAGCAGGCAGAGATATGCCATTTAACAAAGTATTGGCTAGTTAGTGCAATTTATTCTGATACTATGTCTCTCAGTATCCACACTAATAATAAAACAAACAAACATATATTGAGTACTTTTGCCAGGGTGAGTACTAAACACATTTATATGTATCCCATTCAATCCTCACAACAACCCCAAAAAGGAAGTAGTTTTATTATTTCCATTTTACAGATGAGGAAATCAAAGTTCATTAAGACTAAATAACCTGTTGGGTTCCTGTTGTAGTGCAGTGGAAATGACTCCTACAAGTATCCATGAGGATGTGAGTTCCATCCCTGGCCTCGCTCAGTGGTTCGGGGATCTGGCATTGCTGTGAGCTGTGGTGTAGGTCACAGACACAGCTCAGATCCCTGTTGCTGTGGCTGTGGTGTAGGCTGGCAGCTATAGCTCTGACTGGACCTCTAACCTGGGAACCTCCATATGCCCCAGATGCGGCCCTAAAGAGCAAAAAATAAAAATTTCAAAAAAAAGATTAAATAACCATGGGAGTTCCCGTCGTGGCGCAGTGGTTAACGAATCCAACTAGGAACCATGAGGTTGCGGGTTCGATCCCTGCCCTTGCTCAGTGGGTTAACGATCCGGTGTTGCCATGAGCTGTGGTGTAGGTCGCAGATGCAGCTCGGATCCTGCGTTGCTGTGGCTGCGGCGTAGGCCAGTGGCTACAGCTCTGATTAGACCCCTAGCCTGGGAACCTCCTCATGCCGCGAGTGCGGCCCTAAAATGACAAAAGGCAAAAAAAAAAAAAAAAAAAAGATTAAATAACCTGATTTTTGATTCTTCAGCCTGTAAATGACAATACCAGAATTCAAACCCAAGTCCATTTGATCCCAGAATCCACAATCCCAATCACTGTGATTTGCATGGGAAGAAAAATTTTCCTCTATTCTTCCAGGTTCTTTGAGCTGACTGAATAATTAAATTTGCATAAGACAGATTAAGAGGAGAAAAACAAATTTAACTTTGCACATCCAGGAGTCTCACACAGACATGAAAGGCTCAAAGACAGTCAGGCAATTAAAGATTATATGCATCCTGAGCTAAGGAGAAGGGGATAGAGGCCTGGGGTTTCAAAGGGGAGGAAGACAATTCACAGGAAGATGAGAAGAATAAATGTTAGGTAAATAAATGTTTGCCTTCCCGTGCAGAGACAATGGGGCACAGAGAGAAATATGAACAAACAAGCCTTGCTGAGCAACTCCAGCTTAGCACACTAGCCCCTATTCTTCAGAGTCATCTCTGGTGATAATTCTCTCCCTAGACCAGGCCCTCTATCTCAGTATTTTTAGGCAGTTAAGGGGAAGGTAAAAAGCCCTTCTTGAGTATGTTGGGCCTTAATTATTTTCAGCTCAAAATAATGCACATGCTGATGTGGCACAATCTGGGGTGGCCTGCGCTGAACCCCATCAGCTTCCTCAGTATGATGCGAACATCTGAGTCTGTTTCATATCAATGGCCTTTGACCTGGCCTACTCAGTCCCTAGGCCTCTGTTCATTTGCTCACCTGCCCCACAACCAGGCCAGCTCTGAAAAAGATGTACAGTAGCCTGTTTCCTTTGCTATATTATTCTATTACAAATGGCAGAATCTCAATTTGCAATGTTATACAAGGGCTACCATGAAGGGTAAATATTTCTTAGGTGCTAATTTCCTATTCCCCTCATCTTTCTTCTGGTACTCCTTTGCTGTTTAATGTTTTGAAAAATTAATCATTTAATTTCAAGTGTTGATTTATTAAACCTACACTGACAGGGACATCTTAACTGAATATTTTTGAGCTCATCATTTCTGCAAAGCAGGTAATGGTACTGCTGCACGGGGGTTAAAAAAAAAAAAAAAGCCAGGGCGAAGAGAGCAAAGGAGAAAATCTTCCCTCTGCTCTTTGGGAGGAAAAAGTACAACCATAGTTTTGAGTCAGAAGTGTTACTGAGGAACTCTGAAAAAACAGACAGGAAAGAATAAATCATGTCTTTACTTTTCATTTGATTCATGGCTTCTTCAGTGTTAGCAACAGTCATAATGAAGCCAGAATGCAAACTCAAATGAACAGAGACATATAAAATATTTACATTGTATGCATGTAGTATATGTACTATGTAGGTAAACATAGCTAAAATAAGAATCATAAGGTAAATACTTGTACCTCTAGTTATCAGTGATCAATGGTTACTGATCACAACCACGATAAAGAGAGGTTTTAAAAAAAATATCTAGGAAAACTATGATTAGAGATATAATGTAAGGTTTTTCTTAACTTTTATAGATTACACATGATTTGCAATTACTGGATCAACTAATGTTTGCTGTTATTGTCCTTCCCTCCAGAACACAGTACTGATGATTCATTTTTCCCACAATTAGAGCTTTCTCATGCACATGTTCTACAAACAGGATCAGCTCCTTCCTCTAGGCCAGGAGTCAGCATATCTCTTCCATAAAGTATCAGAGAGTAAATGATTAGGATTTGTGGGCCATCAAATCTCCGTAGTAACTACTCAGCTCTGCCACTGCAGCAAGAAATGAACCATGGACGATACATACATATAAAGGAATGTGGATGGTCATGTTTAAAAAGTATTTATGGACGCTGAAATTTGAATTTCATATAATTTTCACGAAGTATTTTATATAATGTTCACAAAATATTATTCCTCATTTGATTTTTTCAACCATTTAAAAATGTAAAAGCGAAGATGGCGGAATAGAAGGACTGGAGCTCAACTTCTCTCCCAAATAACAGCAAAACTACAGCCAAATGCTGAGCAACCTTCAACCAAATGGACTGTAAACTTCCAAAAAAGATACTCTGCTCCAGAAGACACAGCGGAGACCACATCAAGAGGTAGGAGGGGCAATTACGTGATAGAAGCAACCCCATACCTCCCGGGTGGGAAGCCCCACAGACTGGAAAGTAACTGCATCACAGAGACTCAGCTACAGGACTGAGAGT
>PVHT020000015.1:27708372-27798019 GCA_004024745.2 Catagonus wagneri | reverse complement strand
GTCATGGAAACAACCTAAATGCCCATCCACAGAAGAGTGGATAGGGAAGATATGGTACATACACACAATGGAATGTTACTCAGCCATTAAAAGGAACGAATTACCAACATTTATAGCAACATGGATGGACTTAGAAATTAACATGCAAAGTGAAACCAGTCAGACAATTAGACGGCAACACCCAATGCTACCGCTTACACATGGAAACTAAAAAGACACAATGAACCTTCTTACAGAACAGACAATGACTCACAGACTTTGGAAAACCTTGGTTTTTCAAATAAGACAATCTGGGGGGTAGGGGGGATGCACTGGGGGTTTGGGATACAAAATCTGTAAAATTGACTTGTGATGATTTATGCACACCAAAATTGAAATAAAATCCATTAAGAGAAAAAAAAAAACAAAAAAAAAAAATGTAAAAGCTATTCTTAGCTCACAGGCTATAAGAGACAAAAGATTGGATTTGGCCTTCATACCATAGTTGCCAACGCATAACTTATATATGGATCAAGAGGATCCTAAAAGGAGGTAATATATATTGTGACATTGATATCTGTCCTGTAGACTCAGAAATGGATAAGAGCAGAACTTAATCAGCTATGCCAATTATCAGGGTCACCCGACATGTCATATTTCATAATACCATAAGGCTCAGTTTTCAGGAGTCACAAACCTCCACCATAAGAACTTAAATTTGTGATCTTAACCTTGATAGTTACTGGCAGCAGGAAAACAACAACAACAGCAAATTGCAACTGGCAGGAGATCCATGTTAACATATTTTTTTGGTTCCAAAGAAACACCATGAATAATCGTTTTCAATCATTTCCTTTTTGTCTGATATATAGTAGGAAACTGATAGAGAATAATCACCTTTGCATTTCTATTTCATAAGCTCATCCTGGCATACTTAATTTAGCTTCCCAAAACAAGGGCCTCATACTTCTAAGACTAGTCAATAGCTCGTCTAGTCACTTTCCTGTAACTGCTTAGGCATGAACATCAATAAACAGCGCACCTCTCTTTAGAATTCTGGTAAGATAGAAGAAGCATTCATGCAACTATAATGATTTCAAAACAAAATAATCCAGCTTTTTTTTTTTCTTTTAGGGCCGCCCCCACAGCATACGGGGGTTCCCAGGCTGCAGGCCCATTCAGAGCTGTAGCTGTCGGCCTACACCACAGCCATAGCAACGCCAGATCTGAGCTGTGTCTGTGACCTATACCACAGCTCACGGCAACACCGGATCCTTAACCCACTGAGAGAGGCCAGGGATCGAACCTACATCCTCATGGATACTAGTCAGATTCGTTTCTGCTGAACCATGATAGGAACTGCAGGAATCCAGTTTTCATATAGGTGGGTCCTTCTAACATGGACTGAAGCACCATGAGGATAAGGATCATGTGTGCTTTGCTCATTGCTCATCCCAGAGGCTTAGCACAGTGCCTGGAATATAGAAGTTCTCAGGAAATAAGGCAATATCATAATGATGGTTAGGAGTGTGCACTTTGGAGATAAGACATGAATTTTGGATCCTGGCTCCATTTGACCTCGATAGAAAGTCACAGAGGAACACTGAGCCTGTTTTCTCATCCATAAAATGAGCATAACAGTGGACTGAATTATGTGGTGTCAACTTAAAAACACATAACCTCAAAGTTGAGAGTTAAATTTCACTGAGGCAAAATTAGGACTTAAACCCAGGAGGCAGCATATCAGGTAGCTCTGAGAAACCACTGCTAGGCAGTGAGGGGGGAGCTAGGATACACAGGAGTTTTTGCAACAAACAGCAGGGAGCAGGAACAAAAGATGTCCGGGCTCACAAAAATCATTCCTTTGATATGCACATCAGCTATCAGGGCCAGTATCCTGAAATTTCACAGCTTGCAGGACTCACAGGCTCTCACCTTTGGAGGTGAGTGCATTCACAGATGACCATGGCATTTTTTATTCTTAACTACAGACTGAAATACCACCCAAAGAGGAAAGGGGGGGGGGAGGTATCAGGATATGATAAAGGTGAAGGGGAGGTGCAGCCATGCACACATTTTACAAAACTTTGTTGCTGATTCCCTATAGGTTACTGTTAGTCACAAGGAGCAGACATCACCATGAAGGATTTTAGTGTTTTTCTAGATACGAGGAGATGCAGGAATTGGGCACATAAAATCTTCTCCTAAAACTATGTGACTATATGAAGGCCTGTTCCTCCAGTTTTCCCAGAGCACAGAGTGCCTCACTCCTGAGCTCCACTCAGGGGGTGCTGTGGGTTGGTAGCTGCAGTGGCTCAGGTTTTTACTCCATGTAGAGGTAGATGGCAAGTGCCAAACTTCAGTTCACAGTGGTGTCTATAAAATAACAATCTGGAGCATAGAAAGCATTAAATAAATACTAGCTATGATTCCTTCTCCTCCTCCTGTTGTTGTTGCTCCTCCTCATTATCAGTATTGTTTCTCCTCCAACTGGTGTGTTTCAACTTACTCACTGAGTCTCAGGAATGTTCTTGCACTGTGGTCTAGAAGATCTACTGATAAGGAGATACTGCCCTTCAGCCTGCCAAGGTTTTTCTTTTCTTTTAAAGTTGTTTTTATTTTTTCCATTATAGCTGGTTTACAGTGTTCTGTCAATTTTCCACTGTACAGCAAAGTGACCCAGTCACACATACATATATACATTCTTTTTCTCACATTATCCTCCATCATGCTCATAGAGGACTTCATCAAAGGTCCAGGTAGAGTGACCATTCTGGACTGTGGGTGTACCCAAGATTTTCAATGTTAAGAGTGGGACTATCAAATTAGGATGAATCTGTCACCCTGCCCTTATATCTCCTCTCATTGTTATACTGGCATTGAGGATTAACCCACAAAAAAATCAATTTCCATTTGGGGGTGGGGAGATAAATAAGAAAAAAGGGAGGATAAGATTCAAAGCCTCCGCTGGGGACCAGAACAGAATGCCAAACAAGACCGCCTGTTTCTCCTCCTTCCCCAAACAGAAGCTTTTCGCACTTCATACAATGGTTAATCAACTGGCTCCAGCCTAAGCAGAATTGGTATTTACATTCAGTCCCCTCTAAAATGCTAATTGAAATTATTTGCAGCTAAAGGAAGTTTGAAAACTCCTTTCGTTACATAGACAAAGACTAGGAAGGTGGTATTTCTCACTTTTTTTTTCTTTTTGTTATGAGCTCTTGTTCCACAGATCAAAGAGCAACCAGGCCTTTTGCAGCTGGCCATTCTAACTCTTGAAGTTTTATTCACATGAAAATCCAAATATAAACTTAGAGTTTGGCTGCTTGAGAGGCAAGCATGCCTTTTTAACAAGGTTTCCTCCATACAGCTGGAGGAGCCACACAGTCTGTCCTTCTGCTGCACGCAGCTCCTCCTGACTTGCTTTGGGATGCAGATGGCCTTGGAGGAAAATGTCTCTCATGGAAGGAATGAGCCATTACCTCTCTTCCGTTTCCTCAGCAGCTTTACAATCCCTGCAGAAATCCTCCAGAATTAACTGGATGGTGCTGGCTCCCTTCTCGGGGAGTTTGAAAACCTGCTGCCTGTGAGCTAACCAGGTATCTTTGCATGCAAATAATATCTCACCCAATCTTTTCAATGAGCCTGGGAGGAGGTAAAGGTATTATTATCTGTATTTTACAATGAAGAAAATTCAGGGTCTAAGAAGTTAAGTAATCTGTCCAAAATCACATATGTAGTAGAAGGTTGTGCCTAAATCTTAAATCTAAATTATGTAACGGTAGACCCTACAATCTTAAACAGCAAACTGACAATTGCTCTACTTATTTTCACTGAAGAAGATGGAATCGGAGGGAGAGACGACTGCAAGATGATGGAGAGAGGCGTGGGAAACTATATAATCACAAAGAGCCTTAAGAATGTGCATTTTTATGCATTATCTAAATATCAAGAATGTTATCTGGGCAATGTGCGGCCTAGGTTAAAAAAAAAAAAAATTAATACTCTGAAACCTTAAATAGAGTTGGGAGACCAGATGGGGGAGCTCTTACACTCTGGACCACACCAAAGACCTCCTCCTATTTCCTGGTGCAGGGGAGCAAAATTTGACACTCCAAAATGGGTGTCTTTACTATAAGGATTAGTTTAGGCCGACTATTTTTAAAAAAACAGAAGACTCAGGAAGTGTTTCTTTTTACCACCCCATTACCTGCTTAAAGAATTTAGATAGAGGACCTGTTTCTGGAGTAAAGCTATCTGCAAAGAATATGAGCAAGGTGTGGGGGCCAAGAGACCTTAATCCACTGTGTCCCATTATCTACGCATGGCCCAGGAACATGTATTTACCAAACACTTGCTTTTCCATCTACATGTGAATTGCCTTCTTCCCCCTTGAGGTCCCAAACCACTACCCACAAAATTGTGTTTTGTCTAAATATGGTATTTAAGGTGAAGGTCTCAGTCATTTTGGTAATTTACCCAGTTCTCCCAGGTCTCCCTCATGTATACGTGTTAGTAAACTCGTGTGTGATTTTTCTCCTGTTCATCTGTCCCAGGTCAATTTAATTTTTAGCCAGAAGAACCTAGAAGAGCAGAGAAATTTTTCTTCTGCCCTGACTTGGCAACAACTCAGCCAGTTAGAAGTCCTAGATTCTGATTCCTATAGCCCTCCCAACTTCCTTTTCCCCTGTTTGAGTTCTCCTCTCCATTTTTACTAGGGACTTGCATATAGTTTACCATTGTTGTAGACCCAAAATTGCAATATTCTGTTGATATTGACTAAAACTATTTTTGCTGGATAAAAAACTCGCAATCTATTTATTTTAGTTCGACATCTATAAGGCAGACATTGGCCTTCAAGGCAGAGGTTTGGCTAACAAGGTTATACTTTCAATGGTAACGCATATGATTTTGCTGAAGAATCATAGATATGTCAGGAATGGATTCTGAAGGTATTCTAATCCAACCTTCCAATTTATGCTTGACTCTCTCTCTGCATGGCATGATTTATTACTTAATCTAAATTTGACCACCTCTAGGATGGAGAACTCACTACCACATAAGATCATATTTTTTATGTCAAGGAGTTAAGTCATCTTTATACAGAATGAAATCTGTCATCTTAGAGTTTTCAGCCACTGGACTTGATTTAACTCTACTTCAAGACCCACTCAAGTTTCTCAACCATGAACCTCCTCAATTATGTAACTTATGTAACATTTACTATATACCAAACACTATTTTAAATGCTTTGAATATTAAAAGTTTAATTCTCATAACAACCCTATGGGGTAGATTATGCCCAATTTTACAAATGAGAGCACTAAAGCAAACAGTTAAGTGGCTTGCCAAAAGTCATGCAGCTAGTAAATTTAGAGCAGGCTTCAGAATCTGTACTCTTAATTATCATGTTATACTGACCCTCAAATCTTTTCTAGAAATAACAGTTCTACTTCAAACATTTTTACATGGAATGCTTTTCAATTCTCTCATTGCTTTGGTTTTCTTTCTTTGAACACATTTGCTTTATTATAGCCCTTTCTTTCAGACCAATTCCCGCCTTCTAGACATGCTCTGATGGAGTCAGGGTAGAAAGGGGTTGTCATCTCCATGCTGAATATCTTCAGTTCAACTCTTTCCAATTTACTCTCTGCTCTGTGTCCTATAAGGCTGACATCTATGTGCTGCATTAACTAGGTTCCTTTGCCCTAAGGCTTTCAGTTGGTTTTGACTTACCAAAATTACTGAAAAAAAAATTGGAGGAGGAACATGAAGATGAGGAGGAAGGTATTTTATTCCCATGGTACCTATCCTGCTGGATCTCAGGGTGGCTATAGTTGTGTTTCTCTATTCAAGGTATAGTTCCTGTCACTAGATCATCTCTCTAAACTACTTTCTTGGAGTTCCAGGAACCAGTCCCACTCCTTGCTCCTTCACGTCTAAGAAAGGCAATGATTCTGAATGGGGAACAGAATATACCACCCCAAAATACACCTCTTTGGTATAAGGAATATTTTTGGCTGATTATTTTTGAGAAACAGTAGACATGGAAAAGACTCTGAAAAATGAGTGGAAGCTACCTTTTTGTTAGGTACTTACATTTATAAGGGAAATTTTCATTTAAAAGAGTGCTTCCCTCTCTACCTGGAAGGGAAGAATTTCTAGAAAAATCCAATCAGTGAAGACTATGACCACTTAAATCTGTACAATATCCTTATCATTTTTTACTGTGCTTAACCTGATAACCTTCCGTAACTGGTTTCCCCCTCCCTCAACCCCACCGCCAACACACACACACATACAACATCTTTTGTCTTTAGCTGGCGATGCTACGTGTGTAAGGTTGCAGCTTGAGCCTGGGTCATTTCAGGGAGTTACTCAGTTTTCTTGGGTCTCTTCCATGTATACAGAGGGTATATATGTTATTAAACTTGTTTGTTTTTCTTCTGTTCATCTTTTTATGACGGGGGTTCTCAGACAAGAACCTAGAAGGGTATAGATTCCTCCCCATGGTACCATGTTATTGCTAGCCTCTGAGTACTTCACTTACTCGTATTAGTAACTATAGCCTTCCCCATACTTCTGTAAATACCCCTTAATAAAATATTTCTCAAATTTGTCTTCAGAGGGCATAATCTGTATCCTGCCAGGGATCTGAATGGCTCAACCTCCTTCCCCCTAAATTTTACACTTGATTTAATCCAACCAAAGAGTGAGTTAGCTTGCTGGGATCCTGTACAGGGAGACTGATCCAAATCTCACACAAGAGGTTGAACCATATACCTTTAGGGTTTTCTTTCATCCTGAAATACAATAATGCTGTGGTTTAGAATTTGCCCTTTTGTCCTTAAACATTTAACAGAGAACTCATTAATTCCCTTTAAGTCCAGTGTGCACTAAAACTAAAATGAGCAAGCAAAAATCAATAATACAAAATAGAGCTGAACTCTGTTATTACAGGATTTTGGACATACATGGGTCAAATTAAGCCCTTAGAGGCTTAAAAACCCTATACAATCAAAGTCTAATACAATTCTTCTGAGAGAATTTGCTCTATATCAACAGTAATATTATAAAAGGATTTCACTAAACACAGAAAAAATAAAACAAATCAACATCTAAGAAGACAAATGGGGAAAAATCTAGTCTGAAAACTATTTCTG
The DNA here is from genome assembly GCA_004024745.2 of Catagonus wagneri. Taxonomy (NCBI): domain Eukaryota; kingdom Metazoa; phylum Chordata; class Mammalia; order Artiodactyla; family Tayassuidae; genus Catagonus; species Catagonus wagneri. Next base: position 27,790,877 of record PVHT020000015.1, on the reverse strand, counting down.
GGCAGTCTGTATTTGTAGTTATAGGTTCAGAAACACTAGCATCTAATGATCTGTTACCAAAGTGAAGTGTGGAACTAGTATTGATTTAGCTTTAGTTACTTAGAAACAATATTGATCCTTAAGAGATACTTTTCAACATTTTGCATTCAGGGCCTAAAGTAGTTTCACCCAATTGATTAATAGACACTGTATATCATTTTTGTTTTTAATGAGATCTTTTTCTCCTGGCCAAGATACTAGTACTTCAGTGAAAGATTAAAAGTGGATTTTATAGATTCATTTTTAGAAAATGAATGACTGGTGAAAAATGGTTAAGACAGCTTAGTGCCTATGGAGAAATAGCTACCTCTCTGTTCCCCTGACAATCACACCATTTTCACGTACATTTTGAAATTCACAGATGAAGTAGGAGATTCAGAGTGTTTTCCCAAAAATCACCTCAAGTGTACACCACACAACAGTGAAAACATCATGACAATTTCTAGGTTTCTACATTAGAAAAGTTTCACGTGAGGTTTAAACTCCTCTTGTTTCCAGTTAGAGAATTGTGATGCCTTTCTAACACTGATAACCAACAAAGATATTTGAGGTCACATTTCCATCAACTAAGATACAGGAAATGGACATATTCTCCCAAATATTTAGAGAAATCATAGAGCCAGATGAAAGGGGTACCAAAAATGAAAAGTAGTAATGTGTGATGGAAATGCCTGGCTTTGCATTCCAGCTCAACACTGAGTGGTTGTGTGACCTTGCACAGATTTACTTAAGCTCTCAACATTTCATCATTAAAAATAAAAATTCCATTTCACGTCAATGTTCTGAGAAGTCAATGAAATAATGTGTGTGAAAGAGCCTGGCAAAACGATCTCCACACAGATTCTTTCTCAATAAAGGAAAGTTTCATTTCCTAAAAAGACTTGCTTTTAAGTCATATAATCTAGTTCAAGTAATAAATCACAAGTCCTAGAAACAAATAGAGAACATTTTAAAACAACATAGACTCAAGCGTCACATGGAATAATCTCAGGTCTCAAAAATCAGTATTTTGATGAGAAATAACCATTCTGTGGTTAGTCGGAGTGTTTAATTCCTAACCTACCAATTGTCCATATCCTATGTATTCATGCTGAGACAGACAACTGCTATTTCTATTGGCTCCCAATAAAACACAAAAGTAAGTATGTAATATGATGTACCTCTAAATCTAATATCAAGGATGCTTAGATTATCTGCTGTTCTTGGATTAAATGTGCCAGTGCTCTCCTCCAGTGGGTAATAATAATACATTTGCTGTTTTATTTCTGACCTAGGCCCATCAGGCTCAGCCCGCTAATGAGAAACTTTCAGGGGCTATCCAATGGGTTTAAGTACTTGTTAGCATCCTTTCAATTTATCAGGTGCTTTACAGTTTTCCAAGTGTTTTGACATACACCTGAATTTCCTACTGAGCACTGCAAGCAGGACTTGCAGATTTAGTTGTGACTATTTAAATGTACAAACATTTGCACAAGCCACCCTCTCAGCCCCCTCCACGCACAAACACAAACTATAGCAATTGAGTACATTCCAAGTATAGACTGGATTCCAACACACTCCCATTTTGGGTGCTTTACAGCAGACAGCACACTCATTGAGCACAAATCTAAACAGTCTAATTGAAGAATGGCCATAGAGCAGGAAACAAGAGAGCATTTAAAATTGCAGCAAGCCACAGAAGTGTCTCCTGCCCCCAAGACACCTGTAATTACTAGAAGTGATACCAACAGTAAACTGGAGGTTGGGAAGAAGAATGCAGTGAACATACTATGGACAAGCAAACAAGCAAGTGAAGAATTAGGTTCTCAGGACACTTAAGAGAAGGGCCAGCTCCGGGAAACTGTGCACCTTCACTCTTTACCTCCCCACCTACACTAAAGCACTGAATCCATCTCAGTGTTTCTTTTTTTATTTTTTTCTGCTGACAGAAATATTCACCTACCAACTTTCCTTTGGCCTTTACTTCCTTTAGTATATCCGCACTTTATGCACATAGCTACCAAATTTCCAGCGACTGGAAATTGGACCACATTTCCTTGGGATAGATTTGGTTCTGAACAGGATCTGGACAAAGGTAAAGGGCAATGCTATTCTCTCTGTCAGTAACAGTCCTAGAAGTCCATTGCTTATATGCTGTCCCAGTTACCCAGACCTACTACTAAAGTGTGAAAACCCTTTCCATTTCTCCCACTGAAACATCACTCAAGACTTCTATTCATCACCTTTCAAAGTGACAACTGAAAACCTATGTCATTTGTGCTGAGGTGTCAAAGGAGAGTCAGTGTGATACAATATCCTGTGGTTATTGATATTTTTCACAAGAGCTTATTTCTAGGAGGCACTATATCTTGAGCACAACAAAAGATCTGTAATAGGGATTTTAGCTGTTTGTGGCAGGCCAGCGGGAGAAAGATTTTGGATCACATCTTCACCCAACTCTCAAACTCTTTGCCATTTGTCCCTTGTGACTTGGCCCTGACTTTTAAGCCCTAGCTTTTCCCTACAGGCCCAATCTCCTGATAGCTACTATTTCCCTGCGCCTACTCCAGCACTGGCCCCTTAGAATTCACATTCCAACCCCAACATCTGGTCAAGCCTGCCTAATCCACTCACCCCACGGTAGGAATCAGACAGAAAACAAAACAAAACAAAAAATCCTAAGATGGAAGGCGTGCCCTTTCTAAGGAAAAGACTTTTTAGTGAGGAAAAAATAGATACGCTCAATTATAATTTTAGTGTGATAAATTCTTTTGTACCTAGAAATCTGAGAAGGCTTTAGGTACAAAGGGACATTTACTAGATCTTTAATGTCAAAAGGGAGTTGGCCAGGCAGGGAAGAAAATGACATTCTCCACGATTGGGACTAAATATGAAAAAGCCTGGTGTATTCAGGAAAAAGCAATAAGTTTCATGATGTTGGGAGATGCCTGACGCTTAAAAAGTACTCAGTAAATATTTTATTTTTGTGGTTAAAATATATACAACATAAAATTCATCATTTTAACCATTTAAGTGGCAATAAGTACATTCACATTATTGCACAACCACTGTTATCAACATTAATTTTTGGAAAGAGTGAATGAATATCAAGAGACCATAAAGGACCTTATAAGCCATGCTAAGGATCTGTTTTCTCTAGGCACTGGGAAAACATTTAAAGGTGATTGGCATAAAAGAGGAAAAATAAATCAAAAGGTAGTTGAGAGATAAAATTTACAAGATTATCAATTCTGACTACACATTAGAAATGTTTAAAAAGTCACAACCATGCCTGCGTCCTATCCCACCCCAAACAAATCAGAACCATTGGTGAATAGGACTTGCATCAAATAACACTAAAAACCTCCCAGGTGAGTCCAGTGTGTAGCTAAGGCTGAGAACAACCACTGCACTAGAGCAGAAAGTCTGCTCAAAATTAAAATGTGGTCCCCAGGCCATTAGCATCTCCTGGAAGCTTGTGAAAAATCCAAATTCTCAGGCCCTACCTCAACTTACTGAATCCCAAACTCTAGAAGTAGGTCTGTGCTTCAACAAGACCTACAGGTGATTGTGGTGCACACTAAAAGTTGAGAACCACTGATCCACAGGAATTGCAGGAAGTGCGGATTTACTGGAGGAAGTAGAAAATGAGTGACAGAGGAATGGCTAAGACGATGCCCAGGTTTTACAGCTTTTAGTTATGATCATCTAGTGGATGGAGGATTATTATCCAGGGTAAGAAATGGGGGAAAACGGGTCCCATGAAAAATGAGAACCAAGACATACTTGCAAAGAAAAGTAGAATTTATCCAGAACCAATTAACTTGAAATCCTTCCCCAAGCTTGTAAGTTGGGTGGGTGCTGTTCCTGCTCTGTATATGGACAAAGCTGGAAAAGAGGACTGTCAGATAATGTGGCTTAGCCAGGATAAAATTCCCGTTTAAAGAGAGCTGAGATTTATCTATTCCTCTGTCAATGGACATTTAGGTTGCTTCCATGTCTTGGCTAGTGGTGCATATATACAATGCAATATCACTTAGCCATAAAAAAAGAATGAAATAATGTCATTTGCATCAACATGGATGGATCTAGAAATTATCATACTAAGTGAAGTTAGTGAAAGATAAACATCATATAATATCACTTATATGTGGAATCTAAAAAAAGGGATACAAAGGAATTTATTTGCAGACCAGACTTACAGATTTTGAAAAACTTATGGTTACCAAAGGGGACAGGTGGGGGCAGGGTGGGATGGACTGGGGGTTTCGAATTGGCATGTGCATCCTGGGGTATATAGAATAATTGGCCAATGGGGATCTTCTGTATAAAATAATACTAAATTATATTATTAAAATAATAAATTTAATTATCATTATTATTTAAAAAACAAAGAGACTTGAGATCAATCCCTCTTTAAGGAGTCTTGTACATGCCTTGGGGTTTAACCCTTCCTCCCCACATTCTCTCAGTACCATATGCCTAAACAGATTATGATCTTTTATGGCCCCACTGGCATACTTTTTACCAAAAGGAAAGCTCAAAGAATAGGAAAAGGCAAACTTTAGGAACATACTACCTTTGTTATTATTGTAAAATGCCAAGACTGAATGTTCATCTGATTTCTCCGATATTATGCAGTGATGATACATTTAATAGAACTTGTTGCCTTCAAAGAGCAGTTCAGAATTCCCTGGAGGTTAAATATTAAATTACTTTATAAGAGATTTAACAGGAAGGTTTCAAACTGGCTGCTTGAAGTGTACTTCAATGTGTGTATGCTGCAATCAATCGAATTAACTGACAAAGATATTTGCAATCAGTTTACCAGGAAAAACTTCAGTAGTCCTTTGGTCTTGGAAGTTCCTGCTGTACTTACGATTTGCTTCAAAACATGAGAAGATTTATTAATAAAATCATTTCCTCTTTCCAAGCACAATACTGACAGTTTTGATTTTTCCACAGGAGACTTAGTTTCCTCTTGATAAATGTAAGCTCCGTGGAAATTGATCAATGTGATATCAACAACCAACGTGACTTCAACAAGTCTGAAATGAGTATATACTATGGGCTCAGCCTCATGCCAGATTATAACACACTGGTTATCAAGTGTGACTGCACATCAGAATCACTGGGGAAGTTTCATGCATGACTGATGCCTGAGCCCTACCCCTAGAGATTCTGATATAATCAGTCAGAGTGCGGGGGTCTGGGCACAGGAATTTTCAGAAGCTCCCTGGGTTATTCTTAGGTATAACCAATGCTGAAAGCCACTTTATAAGAAATTTTTTTTTTTTAATGAGTAGAACCTATTTGATGAAATGGCAGATATATGGGTAACAATGGAGAGCAGTAAAAGATATTTTATCAAAAAACCTGAAGATAAAAAGACCAAAATGTAGGGTTCTAAAAAGCACCACTTAGGTTCTCAAGCAGGGCAGACAAATGGAAACAGTTTTAGTAAAATTACTCTACCAGTGCTATTTAGGACTGACTGAAAAGGAGTATGAATTAAAGCACAGAGACAAGTGAGGAAGCCATTAAAGGAAAAAAAAAAGCTAAATAATTACCCCATTATCTATACGATGAAGCTGAATCTTTTCAATACAGTATTTAGGACTATCTATAATATGTTCTCAATCTTTATCTCTAGTCTTATCTACGCAAGCCATAGTCTAACACATTGTTCCTCAAAGGCAAGTGATAGGTTAATAGGTGTTATGTGAAGAAAAAGGTCCTGAGGTCAAAACAGTTTAGAAACGCTGATAAAAAAAAAACAAAAAGGTAAAACAATATATTCAGTATTTTATAACATACAATGGAAAAAAATTCTGAAAAAGAATTTGTGTGTGTGTATTATCAAATCAATTTTCTGCACATCTGAAACTAACAACATTATAAATTAACTGTACTTCAAATTTTTTAAAGTAGAAAAAACAAGTTAAAACAGGCATCTTAAGGATCTCTTTAGAACCTTTAATAACCCCTTCTTTGACAACCACTGCTTTATAAGCCAGATTTTTCTCACTGGACCATGCTTCTAAGATGGTTCTTTCCTTGGCATCGCTCTTCAATTCTACCTTGTTTATAAACAAAAAGTACAGAATAACTTTATGGTCCATGCTCCGATTACTATTATTTAAATAGGCAACATAAACCTTGAGAGACCATGTGAAATATTGAGCCAAACCCGTATGCTTTTAAGACAGGATGTATTTTCTGCTCTATTTAACATCTAGCAATATATCATAAAATAGCACTGAAAACCATTCTCCACAACTCCTCCTGATACACACATCTCATTATTTGTTTTTCAGAAGACAAATTAAATCAGTCATTACTTAGAAAATAAAACAGAACAGTGCCACTGAAACATATATAACACTTCAAATCCAGGCCCTAACAGGCCTTGCTTGAAGAGGTTGCAAGAGCTCAACAGTTGAAGTTAAAGGGATCCATCTATTTGCAACACTAAATATTCCATTAGAAGCTAGGTCCTGTCAACACTCTGGTTCTAAATGATGATCTCCAAGAGCTTTCTAATTTGCCTGGAAAAGTTGTTTCTAGTTGAGTTGACATTCACAGTTTCACCCCAGGGGCAATTTCATTTTTTAAAGGTTGAGAAAGAAATCACCAAACTGAGCCACATAATTGGCACCTCCACTGGCAGCAGCCACAGAGAGGTGAGGTAGGGTGAGCATCCTCAAAGGCCAAGATCTCATCTGCACTCTATTGTATAGGCACCAGGGAACAGTACACTGTTTTTTCCTTAAGTGAAGAGGTTCAAATAGGAAAACTTGCTGGAGGCTCCAGAAGCTTTCCTTTGTTTGGTTCCTTCAGGATGTTATTCATGTCTATTAGAAGACCAGCTACTTTTTCATTGTTTCTGACTGGATTCACCCACTCCCCTTTGGATATATCTATCAACCAACAGATAACCCTTGGGTGCCAATAAGTGCCAAGCACTCGGCCTACGAGCCAGAAAACACATGGATTTTAGGCTGGGCTCTACTTCTCCGCAGCTGTGTGGCTTAAGACTGTGTGGCCTTTCCCATTTGAGGCCTCGGTTTCTTCAACTTTCAATGCAATTATCATTCCTACCCTACTTCTGACATGGGATTGCTAAAGGAAACAAGGAAGATAATAAATATGAAAGTCCTTTGGAAATACACTATAAATGTCTGTGTACCAAGTCAGATCTGCTAAAAGTAGATTTATTTTAGAAAAGGAGATTATTTTACGAATGCAGGACACTCATAAAATCCTACAGTAAGATGCACCGGAATTTACAGGAACAAGAAAAACAAAAGGCAGCTACTCTTTCCCCCTGTACCTCTAGGTCATATGGTCACTCATCTCCATTTCTTTACCTACCTATCTGCCTTATCATTTTCCTGCTAACCAACTTGCGCGTGTTCATGACTCAAAGGTCTAAATGACTCAGTTTTTGTAATCCCAGTTCCACAGTTCTTATACAATCTGATGTTCATTCAAATACCAGCCATTAGCAAAAAGGGCAGGATTGTCCAAGAGTAGGGCAGAGTGCTCCTTCTCAGATGTTAACAAATCAAGTTCACTACAGTGATGGTGGTGATAGGAAAGAAAATAGTTGGCACTTTTGTGGAGAAGTGTGAGCATAAAATTACATAAATAACCTGTCACCTCATTAGAGTCTCATTAAAAACAGAATTACTCTTCCCAAAAGCTCAAATGAGGTTGTCTAATTTTGAGAGATGCCTTTACATCGTAGGGAGAGGACAGGCACGGTTCCTATAACTAGTGGTAAGGCAAAACCTTGAACATTATCGATGCCTTTCTATCTCTCTGGTTTGCGTGCTTCATGGTTTAAAGAAGAGGGAGAGAGGGAGAGCCTCTATAATCCATTTTTCTTTCCTGTCCCCATTTGACATTGAAAAAACAATAAAGTTACTAAAGACGATGGGTTCAGATGTTTATAAAAATTATTTAATTGAAAAATTTATGCTTTTTAAACTCAATGAGTTGAAGGGATAAAGCATTTTGACTTGATTTTTAAGCCTTAAATGAAGATTTTTCTATGTATAAGGGAGTGAATTTGCCAAAGGACAGACCAGTTTGAAAATGGGTCAGTGTGTCCATCTGAGCTTTAATAAACATATATTATTGCCTCCTTTCCTATGTCCACCAGGGCAATTACCAGGTTCACCCCTTGGTCATAATCAGCATTGTGGAGTGAGTGAATCTAAGATCTAAGTAAATCTTCCCAGTAGAGAAAGTTTGAAGGCCTTGCTAAAAACATGGAAATTGGAGAGCTATTTCTCACAAATTCAAAATCAATCACTTGGTAATAGGTGGAAGGTCCAAACTATGTCCCCATCTTGCAAATGATATGGAGTGAACCAAGAGTGTGACTTCGGTGTCACTGGTCACCCTTGCACAAGCAGCAGCATGGCCCGAGGAGCTCTGCAGTTTACATCAACCACAGAGATTCCTTACTTAGCTAAGCCTGGTGTCTCTGAAATCAGAGAATCCATCTATCTACCTCATGAACATGAAATTCAAAAGGTAAGCTGTGGCACCAATTCTGAGGAGAGAGAGGAAATACTATCCCTGGCTGCAAAGTGGCATTTGAATCCTATTTTACTATGTTTATCTTGTCAGTGAATCCAGATACAAAAGGTTTTTTTCCCCCACTACAGTGGATTTACAGTGTTCTGTCAATTTTTACTGTACAGCAAAGTGATCCAGTCATACATGTACATATACTTTTGTTCACCTTATCCTCCATCATGTTCCATCTCAAGTGACTACATAGAGTTCCCTGTAGTATACAGCAGGATCTCATTGTTTATCCACTCCAAATGCAATAGTTTGCATCTATTAACCCCAGACTCCCAGTCCATTCCACCTCCCTCCCCCAAGGCAACCACAAACCACAAGTCTGTTCTCCAAGTCTGTAAATTCCTTTTCTGTGGAAAGGTTCATTTGCGCCATACATTAGATTCCAGATATAAGTGATATCACATGGTCTCTTTCTCCTTCTGACTTATTTCACTTAGTATGAGAGTCTCTAGTTCCATCCATGTTGCTGTGAATGGCATTATTTTGTTCTTTTTATGGCTAAGTAGTATTCCATTGTGTATTTACATCACATCTTAATCCATCGATCTGTCAATGGACATTTAGGTTGTTTCCCTGTCTTGGCTATTGTGAATAGTGCTGCAATCAACACAGGGGTGCATGTATCTTTTTCAAGGAAAGTTTTGTCCTGATACATGCCCAAGAGTGGGATTGCTGGGTCATGTGGTAGTTCTATATTTAGTCTCTTCTGAGGTACCTCCCTACTGTTTTCCACAGTGGTTGTACCAATGTACATTCCCATCAACAGTGACGGAGAGTTCCCTTTTATCTACACCCTCTCCAGTTTTTGTTAATGATGGCCATTCTGACAGGTGTGAGGTGGTACCTCATAGCAGTTTTGATGTGCATTTCTCTAATAATTAGTGATGTTGAGCATTTTGTCCATGTGCCTGTTGGCCATCTGTATGTCTTCTTTGGAGAAATGTCTATTCAGGTCTTTTGCCCATTTTTCAATTGGGTTGTTGGGTTTTTTGCTGTTGAGTTGTATAAGTTGTTTGCATATTTTAGAGATTAAGCCCTTGTCAGTTGCATTGTTTGAAACTATGTTCTCTCACTCTGTAGGTTTTCTTTTTGTTTTTTTTGTTTTTTTTTTTATGGTTTCCTTTGCTGTGCAAGAGCTTGTCAGTTTGATTAGGTCCCGTTGGTTTATTTTTATTTCTGTTGCCTTGGAAGACTGACCTAAGAAAACATTTGTAAGGTTGATGTCAGACTGTTTTGCCTATGTTCTCTTCTAGGAGTTTTACGGTGTCTTCTCTTACATTTAAGTCTTTAAGCCATTTTGAGTTTATTTTTGTGCACAGTGTGAGGGTGTGTTCCAGTCTCATCGATTAACATGCGGCTGTCTAGTTTTCCCAGCTCCACTTGCTGAAAAGACTGTCTTTTCCCCATTTTATATTCTTGCCTCCTTTGTCAAAGATTAATTGACCATAGGTGGCTGGGTTTACTTCTGGGTTCTCTGCTCTGTTCCATTGGTCTGTATGCCTATTTTGGTACCAGTACCACACTGTCTTGATTACTGTAGCTCTGTAATATTGCCTGAAATCTCAGATACCAAAGTTTTAAAACATTTGCCCATATGAAGAGATTACACTGGAGTCCAAGGGAGAAACAGCTTTATAATCTATTCTTATTTTCTTTTTTGTCCTATCTCACTTTCCAGGACACCCATAAAGCATGACTCTCTCTAGAGAGGAAAACAAGACTTCAAGATGGGAAATAAAATGCAGTCTTCTTTTGAAGACTTCCCATTCACCTACCAATCTCCCTCTTTCTTTCATGTCATAGCTGCTTTCAAATCATAGAGGAATAAGTTGGGTTCCCTTGTTATGATGAAATAGAGTGCCTTCTGCCATGTGCAACACACAGTTGTACATTTGATATTAAACATAGTGTATATTATGCAGTGTAGCTAGACATAGAAATCAGAAATTTTTCCAGAAAAAAAAATTACAGAGGTCACAGGTTATGCATATACCTTTAGCGTACAAGAGAAAAAGCCCAAGATTCTTGGGAAGACAAATCCAGACTCAAAGATTCTGGTCTTCCCTATGTATTTGTGTGTGTGGGGGGGGGGACAACAATTACAAATGAAATATAATTTTAAAGGCAAGATATTATCAACTAGAGCAACAATAACCACTGCTACCAACATGTTTACACACCTGCAACAAATGCTTTAACTCTAAGCACAACAATGGAGAGTAATTCTCAACTACTACTGTTAGTATAGTTCAGAGTCACCTTAGACTTTTATTAAAATGTAGACCTTCAGGTTCTAACCTGGCAAGTTTCTTTTTCATTTTTTCTTTTTTGTCTTTTGTCTTTTTAAGCCCTCGCCCACGGCATATGGATGTTCCCAGGCTAGGCGTCTAATCGGAGCTGTAACTGCCAGCCACAGCCACAGCCACACCAGATTCAAGCTGAATGCGTGACCTACACCACAGCTCACAGCAATGCCGGATCCTTAACCCACTGAGCGAGGCCAGGGACTGACCTGCAACCTCATGGTTCCTAGTCAGATTTATTTCCACTGTGCTACAACAGGAACTCCAACCCGGCAAGTTTCTAATTTAGAAAATCTGTGGTAGGTCTTAGTAATGCACATATTGTTATCAAGTACTCTGAATGATTCGGATGCCTTAAGCTATTGCTTCCAGTAGCCCATTAAAAAAAACCACATAACATGAACATATGTCCATGAGCTTGTTATGGCTCTTGAATAAAGGTGGACTTACTAGAGAAGTTGATTTCTGTGTAGGATTTTGCTTGAAATAGAGGGACAAGGAAGACCTGAGGTACTGCTGGGATAGGAGAACAGCCACAGAAGGACCTTAGTTAGCGCAGGGGTAACCTGAGGCTGTGTATGGGCATAAAATGAGGACAGTTTTGATGAAGCCAGATTCAAAGAGAAGGGGGAGCAAGTGAGAGAAATGAAATTCTTGGACTGCCCTCAGCAAGCGTGCCCTACATGAGAAAAAGTGTCAGGTAAGTATGGCTATCCAGTCAATAAGTCACCCTTGGCATCATCTCTGCTGCCATCTCTCCTATTGCCGGCTATGCACTGAGGGTAGCAGCATCACTAGGCAAAAGGTAGAGAAGACAGCCATGGCATCATCAGAAACATTTCCATGAATGTTTCCAACAAAATGGTGCCACAGAAAGAGCCATGGACTGGGTTCAGGAGACCTGGGTTCCAGATCAGGCTCACTTTATTTCTTTGAGGCTTATTTGTCACTCCTGTAGCTAGAATCCATACTTCAGTCCCAGCAGGCAGGGCAGCTGAAGACACCAAGGGCTGATGCAAGGAAGAGGGCTGAGGAGATGTGGGCCAAATCCTGCTCCCTTAAGCACAGCTCAAAAACAGAAGAACCCTCTTTGCCACTCAGCCAGCTGACCAGCTTCAGTTTCAAACTTCAAAGCAAAAAGCAAAAAAGACACACAGGCAGATTATTTAATGTTGCATGTACCAAAAGAAGTGCAGCCAAATTCATCAATGTCCAATATGAAAAAAAGTGCATCCCCAATAAAGCATTGAACAGAAGCCTGAATAAGCAAAAAATGCAGACTAGATAAAAACTGGAGGCACAGCTGCGCCAGGAGAGCATAGAGGGGGCTTCTAGGCCTAGATCTGTATCCAAATGGGATGAGAGGGTACAGGTTCTAGCCATATGGAGAGTCATGCTCTGGGCAAAAGCCTGAAATTGCTAATTAGATAAATGTGAGTATTCAGCAACTCAGTTGCTCCTCTTACTATATCCCTTTAACTCCTTTGGGTTCCCACCCCCCAATCCCGAATATTCACTGTCCTCCTGCTGCCTATCCCCCCCGCTTCTCAGGAAGCCCTCTGGCTTCAACACCTGCTCTCTGCTAGTGACTGCAGGTCAGAATCAGATAAACAGACATCTCTAACCAGTGAAAATGCATGTTTTGAAAAATCTTCAAAAAGTAATTCTAAAAGGTAGAAATTTCAGCCTCTGTAGACATTTGATAGAGGACAGAATTGATTCAAGGCCTGACTGCCAAAGAGAAATGTTCGATGGTCTCAGTCTCTCCTTTCTGTCCTTTTGTTCTTCCTTTGCTTATCTACCCCCTAAAGTCAATCTCGTCCTTAAACAGGTAACCAGTGTCTTCATCCTCTCTCCCCTCCTTTTCAAATTCTGCTCTCATAAAAAAAACTGCAATGTCATTAATACCTCTATGAGGGTAGGATACCATGTTCTTTTCCCAGTGGTGGGTAAATTTCAAGGCCTCTTTCTCATTGTCAAATGACAGGCTCTGTCATCTCCTATTGAAAGGATTTGTCGATTTAGTGAGCAATTTGGGGTGGGGGGAATTACAACCTTCCACCTATGCAAAACTAGGACTGATTCCATGAATAGACGTGGCATGTAAGGTTCATCTCGATATCACTCATGAATGTTGGAAGCAATAATATCACTAAATCCTAAATCACATATCAAATTTATTTCCATGTAATTTCTAATCGCTAATAGAACTGGCCTATAAAATAATGACCCTCATAGTTGATAGTCATGCAAAGTACTTTGAAGTGGTAGATCAAAGAAAATCTGTTGCCAGAGTGATTCTTCATTGATTGTATCAAAGCATTTTTAAAAAGGAATTGCACAGAGTTCTCTTGTGGCATAGCAGGTTAAGTGCCTTGTAACTGTAGCAGCTTGGGTTACTGCTGTTGCGCGGTTTCTATCCCTGGCCCAGGAACTTCCATATGCTGTGGGAGTAGCCAAAAAATAATAATAAAGTAAAAAAGGAATTTCATGACATCATTATGGAAAAGATAAAGAAATGCAGAATGTGTCAATAATACAATAAGGTGCAACTTTAACTGATGCTGACTAAAGGCTCAATGTCAACCTGCGAAGAGGTCTACAGTAACACAGAGGGTTCTTGCCCTTCCCCTAATCCTGTGCAACATGATCATCAGTAACTTGAAGATAAAGAGCCTGTTGGTCAAAATTTCAGGTGACAAGTGGTTTGAAAGAAGAGCAAATATACTGGTTGACAGAATCAAAACGTAAGGAGTCAAAACAGAATAGGAATAAAGTACCATACTCATGTCTCAAAAATCAAATGTATAGGTACATGAAAATGTTTTAGAAGCTTCTGTTAACAAATTCAGTTGAGTCAACAGTGTGCTGTGGCTCCTCAAAACTGCCAATATAACTGCTATAAGAGAAACGTACTATCGGTCATTACTAAGCCAATACATACTGTGCATTAGGCAACCAATTCAAAAAACTGTGGTTCTCCTTCATAGGATTCTGTGTTTGGTTATGATTATTCTCATCCAGAGGCAGTAGTGCCCCCATAAAGCACATGAAAATGTTCTGGAGGTATTTGGGCTTGTCATGATGACTCAGGAAAGCTACTAGCATCCACTGGGTAGGGGCCAGAGATATAAAAAACCTTGCAAATATGGAAGAGAATCCTATATACATGCAGAACTTTGTTGTCTAATATGTAAATAGCATCCATCTCAAACAAGAAATGTTAAATTAACAAGAGAAATCAGGATTGGGAAGAGTCTAGGAAGCAAATCTTAAGAGATTTAAGAGTTTAAATGACCAAGAATATCTAGCCTGGGGCGGGGGAAGAGGGGCTTCGAAAGAATAATAACTCTTTTAATCTATGAAGTACTACATTAAGTTAATTACTTAGAGTTTCATAGTTAACTAGTGAAGAGGTAGGTCAAGAACTCGATCTCTGGAGGCAGATTATCTGAGGGGTGGGTAGAAAGTAAGTTGGCCTTTGGAATCTGCCAGATATGGTTGATAGGCTTCACTACCTGCTTCTATTTTGTGCCAACGTACGATAATGAAAATAAAGGCCTTACTTTGTGTCAAGAAAGCTCAGGAAGAGTCTCCCTGCCGGCGGCCCCTCCCTCCAGTCGGGTTCTCTCTCCGTGGCTGTGCAGCGTACCTCTCTGGTGAGTTTTCCAGTCAGTTCCCTGGAGGTCGCTTCCGGGAAAACTAAACTTTCTCTCGCTGCTTTTGAGAGGAGGCCCGCCTTCTTGCCAGACACCTGGCTTCCCAAGTCCGTGTTAACTATTCGGGTCGGGGAGGCAGACGCCGCCGGGTTCCGCCCCGCTCGCCAGCCCTGTCAGGTCCGCGGTACGGACTTCGCCTGGTCGGCGGCTCACGCGCACGTTCCCCGCGCCAAGCCCCAAGCCTCGAGCAGCTGTGGCCACGCGAGTTCCCTGCGCCCCATTCTCTCCTGTCCAAGAGCCCAGAGCCCCGCCGTGGCAGTGACCAGACCGCGGGTGTCCTCTCGCGGGGAGAGGGGTGCTCGGCCTCAGCACCCGGGGAGGGACTGTGTTCTGGGGAAACGTTAGCGAGGCCCAGGCTGCAGCCTGAAAGCCAGGAGGTGGACCTCAGGAGGAGTTGTATGTAGCGCAGGGTCACTCGCTTGCTTTATAGTAGGCACCATATAGGCCCGGGGAACCCTTCTGGAAGCAAAATACACACAGTCTCTGTCTATCCTCATCTGAAAACGAACGAGAATTTGGCATTGTGGTACGAGCTACTCCACGAGTAAGATACAGTAGAGTAATGGGGAGGCAGAGTAATCAAGGGAAGGACTCTCAGGAGGCCACGTTTAAACCTAATATTTTAAGTAGCCCAGCCTGTGAAGATAGGGGAAGGCACTCCAATTAGTGGAAAATAAGCGGTGAGGCTGAAATAAGCTCAGGGTAGCAGTTGGGCAGATAAAGGGCAGGTGTGGCTAGAATGCCTTAATAGGGGTTGTGGGAGGGAATAAACTGGGACTAAATAGATAACCAGGCCACAAAGTTGTATTCTAAGAACCATAGGAAGCTGTCGAAAGGTTATTAAAGGAATTTTTAAAATCATTAAAACAGTTATATCTAAATTATATGAATACACCCAGTGGAGTTAGGCTGCCTAAAAAAAAAAAAAAGAAAAGAAAGAAAGCTCAGGAAGTACTAGCTACCAGTATTTTGAGGCAGTATAGCATGGCAGTTGGTTCAGACACTTGATTTAGGTTACTTGAGTTTGACTATTACACAAGAAAAAAGATGCAGTGTGGTTAGAAGGGTAGATTCTGAAACTACCCTGTGATAGCCTGTGTTTAAATATTGGCTCTGTTATAGTCTAGCTGTGTGATCTTGGATAAAACTCACTTAATCTCTCTTTGCCTTAGTTTCTACATCTGTAAACAGCAATAATAATAGTACTAATTTTGCTGCCGTGAAGATTAAATAATTCTGTAAATCATCCTTGGGAGAGTCAGTGTCACAGAGTGAACATTATGTAAGTATTTGCTAAAATTATCTATTGCTTATGAGCTTTGTAACCTTGAACAGCTTATTTAACACAGCTCCAAGTTCCTTATCTATAGAATGGGGGTAGTAACATTTCTGTGAAGATTAAGGAAGGTATGACACAAAGCTCCTAGTACAGCACCTGCCAGGCATATCATAAGTAAATGAAATATTAACTATCATTATTATCAGTGGTGGAAGGCACCAAGGGAAACAAGCAAATCAACCCCTCCATCATTCTAATCAACAGATAGCTAACATGTGATATAACTTCTTCTGGATGGTATTTGTTAACAACAGCTGCTGGAGACGAGGTTCAGACCACGTTTTTTGTTTTGTTTTGTTTTTTTCCAAAACTTTCCAAGGTGATTCTAATATGTAGCCAAGGTTGAAGACCATTGCACTGGATACTTTATTTTCATGACCTCCCTCAAATCTTACAGAGATGAGGCAACAGAGATGACCAGCTCAGCTTGTTAAAGAAGAAGCAGAATGCTGAGGAACATAGCCTTAACAACAAGCCTTTTCAAAATGAATTTTTTTCTTCTGTGATCTGAAAATCACTGCAGTGGAATCAACAGAGGTTCAGAAGGCAGTATAGTCAAAGCAGTGACCACAAACATAAGACATGTTTAGAATTTCATGTTTCTGACACATATTACGCAGCACAGCTGCATTGTAACTTTGTTATATTTGCCACTTAAGTTAAAAAAAAAAATCCAAGATGCACCAGGCTTATCCTACAGAGCCTCATATACTCTGGCATAATGTCACCTACCTTTGGTAGGCCGTTTTAAAGATGACCCCCACTGCCCCAATGATCCCTGGCCTCTTATTACCACATACACAGTGACATTTTGCAGCTCAAGAAACTGAGGCACTGAAACTGAGAGGTTAATGACGTGTATAAGATCAAAGTGTTCCGTAAGTAGAAGAGGCAGTATTCTGACTCAAGCAGTCTAGAGCCAAAGCTCATTCTATACATTCAGATAGACTAAGGTTTGGGGTCTAAGCTCAGTTTTGCCCTTTACCCTTTCCCTCCTTGGATAAGCTCAGTCAATTTGCTGAGCCTCAGTTTCCTGACATGATAAATGGGAACACTCACCATACCAAACTTAGAGTTGTTATGAGGATTAAATAAAAATCTGGATCTAAAGCATATGGCACAGAACTTGACTTGGTAATCTGTTGCCTTTATTAAAGGCCCTCCACTAGTATTTGTGGAGGCTGAAACAAGAGCACAAATGGAGGCCCACATACCAGATGTCTTTATTTTAAAAATATAAATCAAAATTTAAAAATAGTTCAATAAAATATGTTCTCTCCTCCTACTTTGAAAAATGTAATTCATAACTTCGAAGGCCAGGTTCAACTTCTGAATTCTCAGGTTTCCCAGAGTTCTGCACCAGAATATGTCAGTATAGAGAAAGGTGGCCCCGGGTCCCTGGCCTGTTCCCTTCTCTTCCCACGCCAGGCTCTGTCCTACAGAGTGAAGGACCTTGCACACATGCATGCAGATATTCCAGTCCCCAAATCCAAGTTCTGACTATACTAGGGTTGTCGGACTCAGAAAATAGAAAGACAGGTGTCATACATTTTGTCTGCCAACCCTAGACTGTACTCCCTTCCACAGAGTTTCCCCCGGGCCTAAGGGTGCACATCCTGGCAGCACCAAGACCTCTCCCTATGGAGAGGGATGACCAAAGGAGGGCCAGAGTGGGGCCCTTTTAGAGCATGGAGCCCAAGGTGGCAGCACCCCTTGCCCAGGTCTAATATTGGGCAGGCCCCAAGTAATTAAATGAGCTTCATTTGGGGGCCTCCTTTTTAAGCTCCACTGTTAATTCTTCTGTACTGCCTTCTCTCACACTAGTGTCCTCAAACGGTTTCTAACTCCCCAATTCCCTAGTTCCTGTGCTCCTGATTTATGTCTGGCCCAGAAACACTGACAAAAAGTCTTGTCCATAGGGTTCTATTCATTTCTGTAATCTACATAAGTCACAGCTCAAATCCTTTTTCCACCCCATCCCTACTCACGATTCCTTACCCTCTGGATTATCGCCAAAGACTTCTGGACAACAGGGAGGGGAGGGAAAAAAATTATACGTGTGCTGTTGTGTATATCCAAGAAGCAAAATCAGAAAGCAGTCCAGGTAAAGTCCAAAAACAAAATAATGGAACAGACAAAGGCAGCCAAGCCATCATTAAATGCATCACATTAAGAAATGGGATTAATTTTGTTCAGCAATCATCTTGCAAAGGTATATTCATCAAGACTAAATATAATAAAGCAAGACACAATCAGAATGGACGTTTTCCCCCAATTGCTTGAAATGTTATATTTATAATCTGTTCATCTATAGCAAAAACTCTAAAGCTGAAGAAGGCCACAAGCCACATTTCCATATTCATAGCAAACCAAGAGATAAAGAAAAGTCAAGTCAAGGACATCGATCCTGACACTGAAATTACATCCATCTCTCAGGAAGATGACACATAAGCCAGGCAAACAGACAGAGTTGGTCAAAATGTGTCTCAACAAGGTTGATAGAGGTTTGACATCTGAGTACAGCTCTCGAAGGCAGAAGTAATTTCCCAGAAGACAGAAAATGACTTAGAGGTTTAGGGTAACGGCAACGTCAGGAAGCAGTAACTGTGGAATATATCTGCCAAACCTGCTAATGCCATCTTAGGCTGTTTAACAAATATGAAGAAAATAATGCTTTATGCTTTAATAGGCACTTCCATGCCAGGTAGTACGCTAAGTGTTTTTGTGTATATTATCTTGTTTAATCCTCACGACTGCCCGGAAATTATTACTCTTCCCATTTTACAGAAGAGAAAATGGGGCCCAGAGAAGTTAAATACCCTACTCAGTATAACACAGTAAGACACAGGGCTGCTCTTTGAACCCAGATATCATTCATTTGTCAGGTTACTCTTGATTTAGGACCCACACTCCTAGAGAGAAATTGATAACATGTCCAGAGGAAGACAGCCAAGGCTGTGAGGAGAGTCCAAACTATGCCATGTGTGGAAAAGTTCAACAAACTAAAGATATTCAACATGAAGAGAAAAAAAAAAAAAACTTAGGTGGACTTAAGATCCATGAACTCAGGAATTATAAGTCTTTTAATCACCCATGTATTCCCCAATTTCTACCACAACACCTATCAATATAGTAGGTTCTCAAAAAATATTTGTTGAGTAAGTAGAAGAATGAATTAATGGAGGAAAAGATGAATAAATGACTTCAGTGTTACCTTAAGATGTATAAAGGGTCTTCATGCAGAAGAGTTATTATTCTAATATTCTATTTAACTCTAGGGGAAGATGCTATAGGGTGTCAGATATTAAATAAAAGCAATACAGGTGTTTTGCCTAAGGATTGTTATGGTCTAGCAGGAGAATAGGGTAACCTTTTTTTTTTTTGGTCTTTTTTTAGGGCCATACCTGTGGCATATGGAGATCCCAGGTTAGGGGTCCAATCAGAGCTGTAGCCTCCGGCCTATGCCAGAGCCACAGCAATGCATGGGGTTATCTTTTAATATTTTTCTCTTAAGGATAATCAACAAATAATACAGTTTTGTGTTTTTGTTTTCCTTGTACAAAGAATAGAAGAACAGAAAGGCTTGATTTACTAGAGATCATCAGGCTGAACCATCAGGTTCAGTCTATCAGGTTCAGGGAATCCTCCTTACCTTTTGAATTCAAACTAAAACTTTTGACCTTAAATACCAGAACTCAAGTATATAGATAGATAGATAGATAGATAGAGATATATGTAAAGTGCGAGTTTGCTTGAGTTTCAGAATGTGATTGAATTTTTTCTATTCCAGCTCTATCTTCAGCCTAAGTTGTCCATAGACTCGCTTACCAATAAATTGTATATATATGTATATATATATGTATATGTATATATATATTGTATATATATACATATACATATATATACATACATATATATATATATATATATATATATATAAATAAAAGAACAAACAACAGATCGGTGCTATTTGAGAAAATCTGCTCATTCTAGTCAGTGATCTGATTAACTGACCACTGCCCAAGTCCTATCAGCCTGATTTACCATAAAAGAGGAATGTGGATAAGACTAAGAATTCTAACAGTTAAAATAGAGATAATGCTGTGGGCCTATCATTGTGCAGATAGAGTTGATCCTCAATATTCATGATTCCATATTTGCAAAAGTGCAAGAGGCTGCAATGTGCCTTATGGAGAAAATAACGTGTTAGATAAGCTTCATTCAGGCATGAGCTATATATAGTGCTGTTGGCTGTGAGTTCAATGTTAATGAATCAACAATATATATTAAATAAGGTGTCTTTAAACAGAAACATATGTAAAACAAGGTTATGTATTGATCAATGACAAATAAGCTCATAGGAACCTAACCTAATTCAGTATTTGTGGCAATCTTATAGAACACGACTACTAGGAATAACAAGTACTTTGAGAATCTCCTCCTGTCCAAGGCGAAAGGGGTTAGTGCTCAAAACCTACCCTCTTACGCTGGCTTCCTGAAGCTCATGTGCACACATCTACAAGCATCTGGTCCACAGCATGGCAGACAAGGAACAGATGCAGTAAACAGACTCCAAGGCCTCAAATTCAGCCTCCTCAAGATATACAGTCTACAATTCTGAAACAAAGAGAACAGCAAATCCAGGTTCTTGCTCAGGCTTTCCAGTCCCAGCCAAATAGGCACCAATCTTCCCAAGGATGACACTGCCTGTGGCCTAGTTAGATATACTTTCTTCTTCCTGTTCAGGCCTCATGCTGGAGAGTAGGTTTCTTACTTAAAAGCAAAGCTTTTCAAAGATTTCTACTTTTGTTGAGAAATGAGCCATTCTGGTCAAGGGCTTTGCAGTGGGAGGCAAGGTACAAAAACAGAGTATAGGATTTGTCCCAGTGCTCAATTGACAGAGAACATCGTGCTATTGCAGTCCCAACTCAGCCAGACCAAGCTGGCTATTCCCTGAAGGCTGTGAATGGGCCCTGGCAGGGGTGATATACTGGGTCTCAGGAACCTCCCTCCCCAGCAGAGAAACCAGTCAGATCTAGGGTCTGCAGAAGCGCTTCCCACTGATAATGTCAGTGCCACCACAGCCAGGAAATGCAGCCCAGCCTACCTGGCCAGATGTCCAACTAAGAGCAATTAGCCACCAGGCTCTTGACAGCTTCAGATCATGGTACTTGCTACAAACACATGCCACCCACCATCAAGAGAAATTTCTAAAGAAATGAAGTGCATTGTTTTTCGTTTTTTTTTTTTTTTTTTTTTTTTTTTAGAAAGGAGCACTTGACAAAAGGTACTAAAATACTCAGAACAAAATCTCAAGCAGAGCTGTCAAAGGCCTCAGGATAAAGCACTGCAAATACATCCAAGAATTTGTGGTGCTGCTTCAAGCCAGACCACACTGCCACCTACTGAACAAAAATGCCCTTTTCCTTGGCCTTGTCTATCCTGAATGCTTCCTGAATATTTATTCTGGAAAATGTGGCCCCCTTCTCAGGGCAGATGGGCAACAGGACAGGCAGACCCCTCTTGGGCCAGCAGCATATTCTCCGGCACCCACCCACCAGAGGAAACAAATAATTGGATGGCAAGCCGGCACCATTAGACACTGACTCATTTGTTCCATGACAGAAGTTGGGGGAGGCAGAGTCCAAATGAATGTAAGAAGATGCACACCATATCGAAAACAACTGAATCACAAGAAACTGCTGACAAGAGTTTGAAGCAAGGCACCCATAACCATGAATCATGCAGCATAACAGCTGGGTACCAAATGATTTGTAAATCTAGAAGATTCAGAAATAACTTTGCAGCGACAACCCACATGAGATCCAACTCCTAGCCCAGATCCCCTGGACTGAGGCCACTGAGAAGCAGCAGTGGGCCTGGGATTAACTGCTTCCCAAACTGTTCCTTGCCATCAAGCACTCACTTAGTGCCCTAGTTCCAAGCCTGAAACCCCAAATTACAGGGGGAAAGAGTCCAGGGGAAAACCAGATACCCTGATGAGAGGCTGATCTTTCTATTTGCCAGGTAAATTTGTTCTAAGTTGGTAAAGGTCATTTCTCAAGACAGAGACAAGAGGCAAGGGGAATAAAAAAAGGAAAGGAGAAAAGAACCAAAAAAGGAGGGAATAACAAGTGACAACTCCATTTACTGAATGCATATTATATGCCTGATACTTCTCTAGGCACTTTAATATGCCACTATTTCTAATCCTTTCAACAATACTAAACTTGTTTTACATAACAGGAAACAGATTTCAAAGAGTAAAAGTAGCTGCCAAAGATCATATAGATAATGAGATAGAGAATCTGGATAGTAACTAGCTATTCGAAAGTAAGGGAAAAAAGGAAAGAAACGACTTGGTCAGAGCTGCTGCCTACTGTCAGATGAGCAAGACGTTATTTTCCATACCAAAATTAGTCAGAGAGGGGTGACCGCTTGATGTCTTGATGTGGCTAGGCAAGATAAAACCACACTTGTGAGACGTCATTTTCTTTGACTCCTCCTCTAACTGAATGGTTCCCACTGTCAGAGAGATAGTAATACTTTGAACTCTTTGAGAATCTGTGCTTCAGTAGAGGGGTTGAGGCCTTATTCCAAAGAGAAGGCTAATTCACAAGTCACTGACTATCAGCAAATGAATTTGTGGCTTACTTCTAACTGGTCACTCCAAACAATAGGGCTGTATGGTGAAAACTCAGAGAACTTCTAAAACCTTTCATCAATTTTCTGTGATTCATAACACTTTTGGGAATGGATAAACCAAGTTTAAGTGGATGCCAAGAACCATACTAAGAAGAGCAAGCCTCTCTCAAACTTTCTCTAGTGCCAAAGAACCAGTTAGGCATTTGGGTTATATCCAAGTACATCCCAACCTAGGGTGTGCTACAGCTAGAAACTCAGATATCACCTAGTCTAAAACTCTTATTTGACAAATTAAGGAACTGGGACATAAAAAAAATTCCTCAGCCAACTTCCACCTTCTATCATTTATTCAAGAATCTCAAAGCCGTGTTTTACTAGAGTTGGAGCATGTTCTGGGAAATGTAAACAAAGCAGAAGATACAGTCTTTACCCTTCAAGAGTTTCTGATAGAGCTATAGTTGCAGATACTTTTAAAACGATCCTTTGTAAAACATCACAATGTTTGTGGATCTGCCCATGTCAATTATAGTTTTAATGTTCACTGATTATGAAAATCAATAATGACCAAAAGTTATAAATTCAGTCATGCTGTTAAATTCATCCGTATTTAAATAATGCCTGCACATGAATCTGAAAAATGTTATGTATGCATTTTTGAGAAATCATTTATTTAAATCTCCAGACAGTTCTTAGTAAGCATGCTTATGTAATACCTCATAGCTGCAGGCCACAGGCAGGAACTACTGCTCTAGAGGAAAAACCTGAAGACACTGCAGCCAGATCCAACTTTATACCCTGGCAGAATTGGAGGTGACCTACATGGTGTTTTACTGGGTTCCAGAGCTATGTACCTGCCCCAGTATATTCCTTTCTCCTCCCCCTTAGATCTTTTATTTCTTTCTGCCATATTCCACACTCTCAACTTTCCGAAATTCCAACAATCAAAGCAGACATGGTTTCATAAGCAATCACCCCTCAAATGCAATCCTTTCAGAAAGATGGACAATCCCATGTACTTTTACATAGGTTCTTTATACCTGTCTGGCTAAGTCTGAATAAAAGACATTATGGAAGGTCGATGACTGCCAGGTTACTTCTAGTTGGGAAGATCTAAAAAGAGCCTCAGCAGAGTATGTCAGCAGTTGGGTAGGTGTAAGGACTTAAGAGATGCAGAGAACATGAAGATATTAGATGCAGGAGAATAGTTAGGAGGTAAGGGGGAAAGAAAGGGTATCAAAGGCAAAATTTACTATAGTATTAGATGATTCAAGTTCCCCTGAATCATCTAATACTACAGGGTATTGCAAGATTACATCATGGAGTGCTAAGTGTTATGGCACACATAATAACTGGCAGAACAGTTAAGAAAAGAAACAAGATCTCTCTGTATATTGGACTATTTTAAGAAGGCTTCATGGAGCAGGAGGGTATAAACTGGACCTTGAAATAGAGGCAGGATTTGAAGAAGTGAAGAGAGGGTATCCTAAGTCAAAAGGAAATCATTAAGCAAAGGTGAGCACTGGGGAGAGAGTGGGAAACAATGACCGAGTCAGCCTGGATGAAACAGTGGGTAGATACTGAGAGCCATGAGAAATAAGTTTGGAGAAATACGGTGCTATAAGATCATGGAAGGCCTTTGACCCCGTTAAAGGAGTTCACTCTTGATGTAGATAGTGGGATTCTCCACACGTTCTTGAATAGGTCAGTGGCATAGTGAAAGGGGAACTAGTACAGTGATATGCAGGGTATTTGTTACATGCATGGCTTTAAAGTTTAAACTCCAGTTTTTTCAACTCATTACTTATGAGGTCAAAGACAAGTTATGTAACTTCTCTGAGCCACAGATTTTTCTTTAATCTCTTATATGTAAATAGTAATATATACTTCATCTGGTTGTTGCAAGAATCAAATGAAATAATCCTCATAACGTACATTATTACAATGCCTAGCAAACACTACGTAATTAATAAATAATAGCTATTTCTACTAATAAATCATTATAATCATCATTACCAATAATACTAGGGAAAGTAAATAGGAAGCTGTGGAACTAATCTAGACACAATCTAATAGTTAGACCTAGACAGAGAGAAAGAAAGGAAGTATTGACTCTCAAAGACATTTCAAGAAGACATTCAACAGGATTTGGGGATAGACTGCACATGAAGAATGAAGATGAAAGGAGTGAGAAAGAAGAGTCCAAGGCCTAGGAGACTTGGATGATCCAAGTGTACACAAACAGCAAGAATGGAGAAGGAATTCAGAAAGAGTAGAGAGGTTGAGCAGTAGAAAAGATGATACATTTCTTTCATAAAGTATTGATTTTTAGGTAACTGAAATATGTCCAAGTGATAGAACTCCCATTCTGACAATACTGTACTAAGGTCCTCAGGACAGGACTGGAAAGGTAGATCTGAGAAGTAACTACAAGGAGAACACAGACAGAAAGTCGATAAACTAGCCAAGAGGATGAATGTATCAGGAGAACAGAGCATGAATAATAGAGCCTGGAGGAACACCCATAATGATGGAATAATATACAAGAAAAGCATTGGAAGTGTCTAAGAAGTGGGGAAAGAGAAAAAGCAGTACCCTACTTCAAGAATAATTACACTAGGAGTTCCCACTGTGGTGCAAAGGAATCTGTGTAGGTTGCCACTGTGTCTTGGATCTGATCCCTGGCCCGGGAACTCCGTATGTGCAAAGGGCAGCCAAAAAAAAAATTAAAAAGAGAATAGTTATACTACAGTGCAACAAAAGGATTTAAATTAATCACTATAGAGCATGCCCAAGCTAAGCTTAGAATGGTCTTTAAAAAAGATATGTTTATTCGTCTGGAGTAATCTATGGTTCGCTGGTAATTTAAAATGGAATTATCATTTAATACATTCATTTATTCAAAAAGCATCTACAGGAGTTCAACAAAGGATGACAGTTAAGTGTTTTAGGAGCTACAATAAAGTATACAAGTCTGTCCTCAGGAGGGTGATAAGAGATATATTAACACATGTATTTACAAACATTTAAATGTTAATACCAGAGTAAATTAGCAGTTTGAGACAATTCCTGTGCAAGGTCATATGTAATTGTCAGATAACTGCCAAGAGTTCAGAAAAGAGAAAAATTTATTTGATCTAGAGTGATCAAGAAAGGCTTCCCAGAGGATGCAAACCTTAACTGGGATTTTTAACCATGGGTTAATAACAAAGTCATCGGAACAAAATTCTGATACTTTAAACTACTTGATCTTTATCATGAAGACTATTTATCTAAAGGGGTTTGCCATGGATATTGATCACCGTAGAGTCTATAAAATGGAAAGCCTCTTCAAGCTGATGTTCCTAGAATTTCCTCAGTATGGTCAATACCAAGTTTGCCTTCCCTTCTCAATTCCATCTCATAGGTCTCTTCCTGGGCAGCTTAGTAATTCTAATTAGAATCTTATAATTTTTTATGAATGCAACTTTCCAAGAGCTAGAAAATACACTAGGAAGAAAAACCTTATAAATAGAAGATGAGCCTGGCCTTGATCCACAGTTTTTTTTTTCAAGGTTCATGTTTATATACACAAGACAAAGCTAAAAATCATCAAATGCCAAAGGTGATCAGGGAAATAAAAACATCAGGTAATGACCTGATCTGGCTGAGGAGCCTTGCATTCAGGGAACAGAAACACACATTGCAAAAAATTAAACAGTAATATAATCCTCTTAATCCTGCTCCTCCAAGAGAACTGACAGAGGAGAAAAGGAGCAAAAATAAACAGTCTGAGTTCATTTAGCTTCAAGGAATACTGGCTTTGAAGGGCAAAGGGATGGAGAAAGGAGAAAGACAGGACTTTGCTTTCCTGGTAACGTCTGACATGAAAATGCAGAAAATGGTTTTTAAATTATACATGTGTCTCATTCTATAGCACACAGAGCTGCTGACTGAAGTTCAAAAGAAAAGTGGCCATGTCCTGAAGAAGGCATTACCCTTTGAGGAGAATATAAGGTTGTTGTCCTTTTGCATTTCCAAAAGACAGCCCACTGAAATTTCAGAGCAATAATAGAAGGACTGCTTTGCAGAGAAAGAAACAGCAGAAAAGTCCGTGCAGACAAGAGGACCTGGCTTTAAGGAAACCTGATATGTGATTTATTTTTCCCTTTGCAAAAGAGATTATCCAAGTCAACTATAACTCTTTGCTGCAAATAAAATAATAATGATAAAAACTATGGATAATAATAAACTTCCATAAAGCAATAAAACCAATGTTCGATGGCAATTACTCCTGGAATTCACTTGGGCAATTACACAAAGTAAAATCTGGAGGTGAAGACAAGAAGTGCTGGTGATAGGCTTTCTATCTTTTGGTAAAAATCAAAGTGACACTGTAAAGTAGGCGAGGAAGGCCATTCCTTAGGCAAATCAGCAGTGCTGTACAGTCTGAAAGCAAGTCAAGCTAGCAGCAAAGTCAGGTGGACTAGGAACAAGAAAAGATCATGGCAAAGACAGAATGAAGGAAAAGATGGAGCCAGGTCCAAACTGGTGAAGAGTGTCAGCAGAGCTAATGTGACAGGCAGAGTTTCCCAGGTTTTCTCATGAAGCCCTCATTCCCATTGTCCCTTCTTGCTTCTCTTTGGGGTTTCTGGGTCAGACATTTTGTGATATCTAATATGATACCCCCCAAAAATATGGTAAAGGATGCATACTCAGAAAATACATGATTTTCAACACTGGTCTGGCAGAGTCAATGTCCTCGTCTTTATTTGCAAAAATGAGATCAGTGATGGGGATTTCAAATCAGGCAATAAGGACCTAAAGCATTAAGGCAAAATGAAAACAATACAAGGTTCTTATACCACTGCCAAAGAACTGATTGTTTCTGGGAAGCAGTGGGAGGTTCTGCAGTCCCAGATTATATCTGTCTCTGAATCAGCCAATTAATGAATTTGAGCATCTTTTCCCCAAAGTCTCTTTCTATATCCAAACTATTACAGTCTTTTAGAATCCCTTGTGAAAGGTTAGAAAGACTTTAATATTTGAGAATAGTCTTCTACTGAAGTTAAAACATTTTACAGCTACCTGCTTGTCAATACCTAAGCTCCCAAACAAGAGTTTTAGGGTAGGTCAACCCCTTTATTCACAGAACAAGCAAGTTTAGAGAAGCATCTACTATGTTCACAGCACCATGAAGACATACAAAGGCAACTAAAAACCGAATGAGAGTAAAGAATCATAATGTAATGTGTTATAATTCAGTTAAAATCTCCTATCTGAATTTGACTACCCGAAATTCAGATTCAGATGAAGTCTTTCATCTTCAAGGTCATTGCAGGCTCATACACACAGCCTGAAAGCTCCCCAATATCCATTCTAATGATGGATATAAGTGCAAATGATATAATTAGACTACAGATTCTCAACCGGTGAGGGTGGTGGTGAGAGTGCTACAGAGACAGCAGCAAGAAACATATCACGGAGCATAAAATCTTCTGGGGAAAGAGTTATGTGGGTAGTTCTTTAAAATAAATTCTAAAATGGTCTTTTCTTTGATGTATTTTTAGTCACTCCATTTGCAAATTTAAAACATTAATGGTATAACATTTTCATATTTATCAAAGGGGGCATGGATTAGAAAGTAAGAAATTTCCTTGGAAAAAGTGTCCCGTGATTGATTCTACTTTTCGTCTCCAGCACCCACCACAGAGGCTGGCATAAAGGAGGTATTTAGCCAAAGTCTGTTAGTTGAATGTATGAATGGATATCAATGAATGAATGATAGGAAACCTGAAGGAAAACAGTCACATGAACAGACTAGAATCATTCTATTTTCTTACCACTGCTAAGGTGTCATTTTTTGCTAATACCATTCAAAAGCAGAAACATAGGAAGCCTGGAGATTACCAAATCCTGCCATTAAAATAACAAGTGGCATCACTGAAAACAGAGAAAGACTTCAGAATGAATGCTTCTGTTGACTTCATCGGGGAATTTTAACTCTATAAACCAGATCTCAGAGGCAAATTAACAATGACCCAGACACCAGAAAGCCAAACCAAGTGATTCTAGTCGCCTCTCTTTTAGATCAGAGGCCTCAAAAAAAGTGTGAGCAATTTAGTTAAACTTGTCAACACGTTTAGATTTTTCCCTCTTCCAGGCATGTGGTAGGATTGCACTTTCTGGCCTCCTGTGGTTTTTGGTGGCTCTACATGAGTAGTTCTGGCCAATGGTTATTACTGAAAGTGATACATGCTAATTATGAACCAGAGAATTGTTAGTATAAGAACCTTCAAAGGCCTCTTTTTTTCTCTGCTATAAAGACTGGCAATGGTCCCTACAGTTGCTTCTCCATCGCCTGAGTCACAGAGTGAGGGTGACGGCAATGCAGAGCAGAGCCCCCAAAGACCTATGATGGATGTGTGGCTTGAACATATATGCAAGATACCTTTTAATGTTTGAAACCACTGAGATTTTATTGGTTCTTTGTTCCTGCAGCATAATCTAGCATGTCCTAATACAGATTGGTTTACTATAGTCAACATAGTTTATATCCCTTAAATTGCTGTGACCCATTCTTCAAAGGTTAGAATCTAATTGCTGCTAGCAATTAACATTCTACCAAGAATGAAATAATATAGATTTAATCATTGGGACCATGAACAGAGAAAAAGAATATGTAAAAAAGGGAGATATATGCCAGCAAATACAGTCATTCTAACACAAAAAAACAAACAGATAAATTTTAAAACAATTTCAGGTAGCAGGAACAGACTCTCACCATACTTCTCTGTAATGGAAATCCATTAAATACAAAGGAGAAACTAAAATAGCAGACCACACTCAAGATGGCCCAATGAAAATAGATTCCTTGAGACAGTGATGGGAATTCCTTAGAGGGAAAGTGAGAGGTAAAAGGAATTCAATAAAGACACGTATATGAGTCATTCTAAAGCTAACATAATAATCCTCACCTGTATAGAACTGTACATTACATGAATCTCTTTCATGTGTATTTCCTCATTTTAGATTCACAAATACCCTATGAAACAGGCAGGGCAGAGGATTTTATCTACATTTAATTGATGAAAAATAAACCCAGACAGGCTGTGAATTGTCTAAGATCAAACAGCCAACACATGATAAAAATGTGATGAGAATCTATGCTTCTTAACCCCAATCCATGTTTTTGGATGATATCACATGTCCTTCTAGCACAACACATGAGGTCACTCACTTTATAGAACTAAAATCATACTGTTAATTCTGTGAAATTATTTGTAATCTAAGCCTAAGCTTTATTTGCTTAGTTACCATCTGAGCAATAGGTGTAATAGCCAAGTTTATATTCTGTTTGAAGATGAGGCACTTGCAACTAAGATGCTGTATACCATGCATTAAACATGCCAACATGTTAATTGTTTCTCAGCTGATGATGGTTCTGGATGTAAATTAGCACTGTGCTTTTTCAGATCCAACAGATGTTCCTGGGTGTTTATTTTTATAATTTTTTCCTCACTTGAGATATTACATGCAGTAATCAGGCACTGCATGTACTGACAGACAAATCTCCTGACAGCAAGGCATTAAGACTAGAACGCAGTCCAACCTGAGATAAGGTCCAGGGGTCTAATTTTTTTTTCTTTTTAGGGACGCACGCGCTGCATATGGAGGTTCCCAGGCTAGGGGCTGAATTAGAGCTACAGCTGCCAGCCTATGCCAGAGCCACAGCAACGCCAGATCTGAGCCATGTCTGTGACCTATACCACAGCTTGTGGCAACACTGAATCCTTAACCCACTGAGTGAGGCCAGGGATCAAACCTGCGTCCTCATGGATGCTAGTCAGATTTGTTTCTGCTGAACCACGATGGGAATTCCCAGGAATCTAATTCTTAGTCTTCCTTTTTACATCTATTCTTTACATGTATTCTTACCCCACTACAGCAATCCATCTGTATACTAGAAACACTGAAGACATATGGATAGGTCTTCTTTCCTCCACCAGGGGTCAGGAACTACACCTTGAGAACTCTCTATTTTTAGGACTCAATAAATATCTTTAATTAAATGTATGTAACTAATTTCTGTAGCAATCACTAAGGTAGTCTCAAAGATAGTCCTGACATGAAAGTAGCACTGCTGACTTTGCCGAGCGTTAGGCACCCAAAAATCAAACATATGGCAGGAAAAAAATTCACTCATACTGTACTCAGATGCATAAAGAAAATGTAGCTTATTCATTTAGTTTATTCACTTATTCTATAACTGATCTGATATTCCTCATAAACCTTCCCCCATTTGATAGATGATAAAAAAGAAAAGAAAAATTTATCTGGCCCAATTTGTTCATTTTAGCCCAATCTAATAATTTAAACACTTTACATAAATTCAGTCTTTAAAATATGCTTTCCACCCCCCGTTCATCCTCAAGACTTGAGCTTTCTGAAAGGGCCTTCATAAATGTAGGAAGATATTAAAATGGGGCTCTTTCAATCTACTTAACCTGACACCTCAAAAGATTAAGAATAAAAAAATTATTCCCAAGTATGCTTATATTCCAAAGTCAGACTCTTGAACCACCAATACAAGAATTTTGAAGGAGGTGTCCAACAGCCCTGTTTCACAACCCTTAGTGCAATATCCACCTCTGGCACAAGTGAGCTGAGGCTGAGGAGGAACTGGAAAACGGAAAGAAACAATTCTTTTTTAAGAACAGTTACTGAAGCTCATAAAACTTAACATTAAAAAAAAATAGGCAAAAGAACTGAGTAGACATTTCTCTAAAGAGAAAATGCAGATGGCCTACAGACTTACGAAAAGACGCTCAACATCACTAATCATCAGGGAAATGCAAATCAAAATCACAATGAGATAGCTTTCTGACCAGTCTAGCTATCATCAAAAAGAATACAAATAACAATTTCGGTGAGGATATGGAGAAAAGGGGCCTCTCGTACACCATTGGGAATGTAAATTGGTACAGCCACCATGGAAAAACTGTATGGAGGTTTCTCAAAAAGCTAAAAATAGAACTACCATATGACCCAGAAATTTCATTCCTGGGTATATATCCAAAAAAAACAACAAAAACACCAATTTGAAAAGACACATGCACCCTGATGTTCATAGCAGTGCTATTTACAACTGGCAAGATATGGAAGTAATCTAAGTGTCCATCAACAGGTGAATGGATAAAGAAGATGTGGTATCTACATGCAATCGATCACTACTCAGCCATGAAAAAGATTGAAATTTTTCCATTTGCAGCAGTGTGGATGGCCTTGGAGGGGCAGTGTGGATGGCCTTGAAGGGCATTATGCTAAGGAAAATAAGTCAGAGAAACACAAATACTGTATAATTTCACTTATATGTGGAATCTAAAAAAATACAACAAACTAGTGGATATAACAGAAAAGAAGACTCACAGATACAGAGAACAAACTAGTGTTTACCAGCGGGGAGAGGGAAGGGGGGGCAATATAAGGGTAGGAGATTAAGAGTAACAAACCACTAGGTATAAAATAAGCTACAAGGATATACTGTACAATGTGGGGAATACAGCCAATATTTTATAATAACAATAAAAGGAGTATACGCCTTAAAAATTGTGAAGCACTATATATACCTGTAACATATAATATTGCAGGGCAACTTTACTTCAATAACATTATTAATACTTCAATAAAAAAGGAAATAGTTGTTGATTCCTGGTAATATGGTTCTTCCTTTTTTTCCATAGAGGAAGAGAGTCGGTATTTTCCCTTTAAGTCAAGTAAGAGGGATCTCAGGAAGAACATTCAGGGGGCTTACTTTCTGTCTCCTGACATTTAGGTCACAGACGCCTAGTGTGTATTTGGAAATCTAAAGGGCACGAGGCTGTGGCTGGCCAACTGCTCTCCCAGAATTTGTCCACATAAATGATACATAAGCATCTCTTTGGAACCATACATTTCTTTTCTATTGCTCCAGAAACAAATTACCACAAATTTAGTGGCTTAAAACAAGTTTAGTGTCTTATAGTTCTAGTGGTCAGAAGTCCACAATGAGTCTTATAGGACTAAGCAAGATGCTGGCAGGACTGGTTCCTCCTGAGGGCTCCAAGGAAGGATCCAGTCCTTGTCCCTTCCTGATTCTATAGACTGTCTGCATCCTTTGGCTTATGGCCACCTCACTCAAATCTCTATTTCCATAATTTCATTACCTTCTCCCCACTCTGATCTCCTGTCTCACTTTCGTGACTGTATCAGGCCCTCCCAGATAATCCAGGATAATAATCTCATCTCAAAATCCTTAATCATACCAGCAAAGTCCCTTTTATGATATAAGTTAACATATTCTCAGATTCAGAGATTCAGCCACTGACATCTTTGAAAGACCACTGTTCAGCATACCATAGGCCAAAAGTGAGCTTTCTTTTCTTTCTTTCTTTGTTTCTTTTTTTTTTTTTTTTTTCTTTTTAGGGCCGCACTCGCAGCATGTGGAGATTCCCAGGCTAGGGGTTGAATCAGAGCTACAGCTGCCGGCCTACACCAGAACCACAGCAACACAGGATCTGAGCCGCATCTGTGACCTACACCACAGCTCACGGCAACACCAGATCCTTAACCCACTGAGCAAAGCCAGGGATCGAACACACAACCTCATCATTCCTAGTCGGATTTATTAACCACTGTGCTACCACGGGAACTCCCAGAAGTGAGCTTTCTTAAATCTTCCATCTCAAGAGGGTTGTAAGCCTAGAACAATGGGACCTCAGCAGCAATAGACTAGAGATAACCGTATCAAAATTAGGAGGGGTGGGAATGGAAGGGAGTTCCTTAATAGCTGACCAGAGAGAGGCTTTAACTTTGTTGAATGTGGAGTTAAGAGATCACCAAATAACAAAGACAACAACTCAAGGGAAAGGTTTAAATACCTGTCAAAGAGATATATCAAAGTCAAACCAAAATAAGATCTTTTAGGTAAGACCCTTCTTATTTCTTCTCATTTTTCTACTCAGTGTGACTCAAGAGTCAATAAAAAGTGGCTACACACTGAGAAAAGACGTAAAAGAAGATGCACAATGAAAAGGAGAAAAAGGGTAAGACTATGTCCCCTTTTTACAAGTCTGAAACAGACTATTCTTAGCGAAGAAAGAAGCTTGAACTTGAAGTTCAGAATATTAACTATCATGGCATTCCCACTGTGGCTCAGTGGTAACAAACCAGAGTAGTATCCATGAGGATGTAGGTTTCATCCTTGGCTTCGCTCAGAGGGTTAAGGATCTGGTGTTGCCATGACCTGTGGTCACAGGTGCAGCTAGGATCCCACGTTGCTGTGGCTGTGGTGTAGGCCAGCAGCTGCAGCTCCGATTCAACCCTGAGCCTGGGAGCTTCCATATGCTACAGGCGTGGCCCTAAAAAGCAAAAAAAAAAAAAAAAAAAAATCACATCACACAGGACTTAACATTTTAATTTTTGAAAAGAGACCATTCTCGGGGCAAATAATGGGACCAAGGGACTTTTAATCATCCGAAATCTTTAAGATGTGCCAAGATTTCAGCCACTGGCAAACAAAGAACCAAATCACCAAGCAGGTTTGAGCAGAACATGAGGGAGATGAAAGAGTAGAGGTGTTCTACGAATTCACTCTACTGAGTTCTACTT
This sequence comes from Catagonus wagneri, assembly GCA_004024745.2. Lineage (NCBI taxonomy): Eukaryota > Metazoa > Chordata > Mammalia > Artiodactyla > Tayassuidae > Catagonus > Catagonus wagneri. Next base: position 27,756,627 of record PVHT020000015.1, on the reverse strand, counting down.
CTTCAGCGTAACCAGGGCATAATCTTGTAGCAGAAGGAAATGTAAGGCAAGCTCAGACAGATTCTTGTAACTGTCCTCTGACTTGGATTCCATGGATCTCTGTGGCAATGCGCCTTGTCTATCTGGTCACTGCTCGCTCTGTTGCCATTTGCTGCTAAAGCCAGAGACCTGTGAATTCTGTTTTCTTTTATTATCGTCAGGGCCTGATGGTCCCTGCTGCTGATTAGGCTCCACCATGGCACTTGTTAGCATAATGGACACCCAGCTGTTTGGCTCTGATTTAACATTTGGTCCTTGGCCCAGGCTAAGCACCCCACAAGACATGTCTAAAGAGCTACTTCCCTCCTGCCGCCAAATCCCTGCTGGTAAACTCCCCAGCCAGGTCTCAGCTAGCTACCTTCCATATGCTCCTCCCAGTAGAGTCGTAAAGGAACTTCTGCTTTCACCTCGACAAAGGAGCAGAGAGCAGCCCAGGAACAGAACTGGGGGGATCAAGTGCAAAATGAAAATATGGGACACTTTGTTCAAAAAACAAAAATTTCAAGGTGAGGAGAACAGAGCATTAAGCCAAGTGTGAGGCCCTCTCTGACTGCCCAGGAGCACTGAACTTTTCCTGTCAAACCATGCTATGCCATCAGTTTTACACTGGCGTGGCCTTTCCCAACCAAGGAAATGAAAGGCAATGCAACTGCAGGGAAAAGCAACGGGTAGGGGATTAAGGACATCAGCTGAATATTCTTAAACTATTATCCTCTGTTACAAACATCTCCTCTTTAAATTGCACATTATAGCTTTTGGGTTTGCAAAGTGCTTTTTATACCTATTACCTCATTTGCTCTTTGTGGCATCCTTAAACAGCAGGTAAGCATGAGTCTCATTTTACATTTGTGGAATTCAGGGCTAGAGAGGGTAAAGCATTCACCCAACAATATGCAGTTAAGAAGAAGTTAGGGCAATATACAATCCCAGACTGGAAATACTTCAAATATAGTTTATGCAATTATATACCTTCATCTTATTTAATCATCAAAGTCCTAAGATTCTTATTCTAAGAATAAGAATATTCTTGGAGTTCCCTTCGTGGCTCAGTGGTTAACGAATCCGACGAAGAACCATGAGGTTGCGGGTTCGATCCCTGGCCTTGCTCAGTGGCTTAACGATCCGGTGTTGCCTTGAGCTGTGGTGTAGGTTGCAGACGCGGCTCGGATCCCGCGTTGCTGTGGCTGTGACTGTGGCGAAGGCCGGCAGCTACAGCTCCTGTTAGATCCCTAGCCTAGGAACCTCCACATGCCGTGGGTGCGGCTCTAGATAAAAAAGGCAAAAAGACAAAAAAAAAAAAAAAAGAATAAGAATATTCTAGAAATTATGCCTGCTTTTCCATCTTTTCACAAGTGCCCACAGTGGATGCACATGCGTGGCAAATTTGCTTCCTCTCCCATTACTGCTCTTCCCCTTTACATCTCCATTCTCCACCACCTCCACTCTTACACACACACACACACAGGGTCAGAGAGCAAGTCAGAGACTTGGTCAGCTAGTTCAAATGCCACTCAGCATGGATACTACTAGTCAGAATCAGATTTACCAAAAAAGACTAGGGAAACCCCCAAATGGGTATTTTGATGGTTGGGGGCAGGACGCATGAAGGTACTACTAGCCAATAAAATACCTTTCCCACTGAAGGACTGGTATCTGAAAATCTCCCATGAGAGGCTTTGAGTTTTCTCAGCTTATTCAAATGCAAATGCCTTAGGATAGTAACGTACTAAGCCATTAAGTTATTCAGACTTTACTGTGAATATATTTGCAATTACCCCCTAAGACCAAGCTTTGTCAGGGTACAGAAAGCACATGGGGTCTCCCAATCAGCTGAGGAGAGGGACAATCCAGTGGGGAAAAAGGTCAGAGAAAGCAAGTGATCTACTTTATATACTCCCCAGTTATGCCCGATGCCCTTCCTCTGTTTATATAGATAGATCCCAAGTGACAGAAAGATATTTAAGAGACTAACCTCTTTTCTGCTAGAAGAATGTAACTTAACAGGCTTTTTCCTCACAATCAATTCCCTTCTGTCCAAATGAAAAAGAATGCTTGTACCCTTGATACCCCTAAAGTCATTAGGGCAATTTTAAGGGCTCTTTGTAGAAGTTCCATTTAGATTTACTCACATTTGTTAAAGGGGATAAAACTCTGAAAAGGAATCCCACTTCTGTGGAGATGAAAAAAAAAATCAATAGAGGTTTACAAAATATTAAGTCAAAATTGCACATGAAAGGCTCTCTCCAGGACCAAGTTTTTTAGGATAAATATATACTTGACAAGAAGAGCATTCAGATACTTATCAAGTAATAGTTGTAGTTTGCTCAGATGGTTAGCAAATTAAAATAGTATGGACTGATAACGTAAACGTTCTCGTTTACAATGCAGCATCACTGAATTAATAAAAATCTAGTATCATTGGTATTCCAGAAGCCTCAATAAAAACGTGATATACAACTAAAACAGGTGAGGGATTTTTTTTAAAAGGCTGAGACATTTTAAGCACTTTTACCTAGAATAACTGTCAGAGTACATAGCTCTGTCAGCAAAGAGCTTTTTGAAAAAGATGCCAAGACTCTTTCATTGCTGTGTAGCAGCCGTATTTGACTAAATACCATTTTAGTACCCCATTTTTTTTTTTTTAACATGGCTACCACCTAACTAAAACCTACACAATTCCTTTCCTCAGAAACAGTTACCCTTTCTCCTCTCCTGGCACTAATCTCAAGTGTCTATAGTTCAGGGATAAAAGCAATCTAGCTCTGCAGGTAAAGTCAGTATCTTGCCAGAAAGAGGCACTTAGGGACAGGCAGATAAGAGAAGTCAGTGTCCTTATCTGCAGCAGGAAGTCTTGTAAAGCCATAGATTTCAGAAAAGTGCCTGAGCCACACAGTTCCATCCTTTGAGGCCAAAGCCCAAGAGCACCTAGTATAAAAATAGACACATTCATCCATTCCCACAGTTATAGGACAAGCACCCCCAAAGAATGACTGACTCATAATTACCAACGAAACTGAAAAAGGCAATTTTAGAGCTAAGAATTAAGATGGTCCCCCAGAAGTTGATGTCAGCCTCAATAATGGCCCCTTTTCCTATTACATCTTCGTCCTCCCCAGATCTCATTCATTACATAGGACCTGACACCAAAGAGGTAATCAGTAAATCAACCGATGACTGTAAAGTCCCTTAGATTCTCATAGTTTCAGGATCCCACAACCCCCTTTAACCTAGTGGAAGAGAGAAGTGTCTGCCAGCAGCAGTTTCAAGGTAACTTCAGAGTACTTTCCACTATACTTTCATCTTTGTGCAAGAAGAAAAGATCCTAAAAGAGTCAGGAGGGAAATGCACGTGGATTCTTTTTCTTTCATTGCGCCCTGTGATGGTGGCAGGACCTCTGAGGAACATGGGTGCACATTGGTATCCAAAGAGGCTAAATTTTGCGTTCTGGGGCACAAAGATTCTACAGGAATTCAGCAAAATTCCACAGAAGTTACAGCAGAACTTACCTTCAAGGGACTGTGCAGGTTTGGATGAGGAGTATGTCAGTGGTGACCCATATGAACAAAAGATCAGAGCTCTCTCTACATGTCCTATTCTGTACTAGCCTCCCAGGACTACTGCACAACATAGGAGGCAGAACGATAGGAGAAAGGACTAATAATAATTGAGAATAAATTTCCAACTAGCCTTATAAATTGGGGGCTCAGAGCAGATTAAATCTGATTTACAGAAAACATGTAAAATATTTCTTATGTACCTGATTTTAGGTTAAATTCATGCTCACAGTACTACGTTGTCAACTCCCCCAGCCCCTGCTGGACATTCAGACCCACTGAGTACCTAAAAGATAGAGGTCCTGTACCCTCAGGAGTTGCAGAAGATGCTTCATGCATCTTGAGCAGATTCACAGAAGAAAATATTGCGCTCCAAAAAAACTTTTACTTTAGCCAGGTAAAAACAGCATCCTAAACAGGTAGGTGCAATATAGGTCCTTCTTAATCTTTACTTTTATGCTTTAGACAAAAATGTCTCACTTCGGTACCAAGGCAGGGGAGTGAGTACAGGGGAGTCCCCAAACTGAGCACGAGAAGAAAACAGTTGGATTAGCTGAGATTCTCCTGAGGTGGAGGTGACTATAAAACACCCAGCTGGGGACTGTGCAGACTTTATCCAATCACCTGCACGTTTGCTGCATTCCTGGGTCTGCTACAGAAATCACAGGCAATCAAATTAACACATGTACCACAGTGTGCACCAATGAATTCTCAAGCATTCAGCACAGCCTGATTAGTATTAACAACATACCAAGGGAAAGAAGGATTAAGGGATAAACTCTTCAGTCATCATGCTGAATTAAATCACTGAATTAAATCACTGAATTAAATCAATTCAGTGGTGACTAGGCCTTACTGTATGTTGTTCTGTGCCCAAAATACTCTTCCCCCTCCCTTTGGGCAATCTTCACCCTTAAAACCCTAGCTCTAGCCCTATCTTCTTTGTAAATGCTGAACTGCTACTGGAGGTCATGCTACACAATCAAAGCTTTTATAAACACAGCACTCTACAAGTCATTAATTACTTCATCCATGGTAAATATATTTACTAACTACATATAAGCTCCTTAATCACAAGGATGGGAGCTTTTCACTTATATCGCCTTAATCAGTGGCTCCTAAACTTAGAGCTTTCATGGGTAAGTAAAATCTCCACAAAAAGACTCTAGGGATCTGATAAAAGGTTGCAAAAGTTTTATTTGACCAAATAAAGACCTTTTAAACCCAACTAGCATATTTCTATATTGTATAAAGGTGAAGTAGGTAATAGAAAGTAATAAAGACAAACTTTCCCCCCAAACAACTAAAAAACTTGGCACAAATATTTTAGAAGTCTATTATCTGAAAAAGAAATAAAGAAAATAATCCTATTTACAAAATAACAAAATTTAAGTCTCTGTGAAGGCACTGGAGAACTAAAAAAGTGGCAAAAACTTGTAAAGACATAAAAGGAGAAGGAAACAAAGGTAAACTGGAACTTCATTCTGGAATTGGCAGCTCAGAGACTAAAATACTGAACAAAAAATTTGGAAATTTGATGATGTTAGGGGAGGAAAACTGAAATCCAAAGTCTAATGGGGAGGGGGCATGCATGCTAGTAAATGTTTCAGATTAGGGCCACAAGGGTTTATGTCTTAGTAATAGGGTGGGCTGGAAAAATCCAGCTCACTCAGGGACTATGCCTAGTAGTCAGTGAAACTGCATTAAGATGATGCAGGACTGTGAGTTCTCACAGCCATTTTCAGTCATAAAAGGGCAGGATCCTTTCTTTAAGAAGATACTGTTATACTAAGACTCAAATTCTTTCTGTAATATTCTTATGTATAATTCCCAGCACTAAATCAAAAAGGAATACATAGATAAGACAGTAATAATAGAAAACCAAAAGAAATATCAGAATATAAAGATAAGTAGATACCAGACATGGATTTTTTAAATCACATGGTAAATATACTCAATGAAATGAGAAAAGACTATGAATATTTGAAAAAAACTAGAAACTATAAAAAAAGATACAAAAATTCTAGAATTAAAAATACATTAACCATAATTAGGAATTCAACTGGTGAATTTATCAGTATACTAAATACATCTGAAGAGAAATTCAGTGAATTATAAAATAGGTCAGAAAAAAATAGGCAGAAAGAGGCAGTGAGTAAGAAAAAGGTCTGGGGAGGAGGAGTCTCAAAAGGGAAAGAGAGAAAAAGAGTGTAAGAGAAGTAATATTTGAGGATATAATGACTGAAAATGTCCTAACACTGGAGAAAGACATAAAATGAAAAATTCAAGGTCCCCTATGAACCCCAAATAGGCAATATAATAATTAAAACCATGGAGATCCCATTGTGGCTCAGCAGAAATGAGCCTGACTAGCATCCATGAGGATGCAGGTTCGATCCCTGTCCTCATTCAGTGGCTTAAGGATCTAGCGTTGCTGTGAGCTGTAATATAGGTTGCAAACATGGCTCAGATCTAGCATTGCTGTAGCTGTGGCGTAGGCCAGCAGCTAAAGCTCCGATTCGATCCCTAGCCTGAGAAACTCCATAAGCCACAGATGAGTCCTTAAAAAAGATTATAAAAAAAAGGAAAATTCTTACATACTTTGAAAAAAAAAATTCTTATGTGCCTTGAAACTAAGCAATACAGTCAAAATAACCAAGAATTATAACAGAAATCATAATTGAATTTTTAAAATATTTTGGACTAAATAATCATGAAAACGTGGTGTATCAAAACTTGAGGCTTAGAGAAAAAACCTTAAATATATAACTGAGAAAAGAAGGTAAGCTGAAAATCAATGGTGTTTAAGTAAAAAGTTTACAAACTATGTCCTACAGGCCAGCGCTTTTATAAATGGTCCTTATGAACGTATAGCCACATGCATTTGCTTAAGTATTGCCAGTGGCAGATTTTGTGCTACAATTGAAGAGGTAAGTAATTGAGACAGAGACTATATGGTTCACAAGCCTAAAATATCTACTAAAATGGAACTTTGAAAAAAAAGGTCGCTGATGTCTGATCTAGGCATTTCTCTCAAGAAGTCAGCAGAAAACAAAAACAAAGAAACTCAAAGTGAAAATACAGTTGAAATAGACAAATTCACAGAAAAGAACAACTTGCCAAAACTGACAAGAAACATGAAATAATCTCATAATTAAAGAAATTAAATTTGTAATTATCTTCCCACAAAGAAAGTTCCAAGCTCAGAGGCATCTCCTAGTGGGTTTTATCAAACATTAAAGGGTTCATAAACATAATCTATCACCAATCTTAAACTCTTACAAAGTTTAAGTTTTATAAAAGGAACACTTTCTCAATTATTTAATCAAGTCAGCATTATTTTAATTCTAATATCTGACAAAAAATATTATGATAAAGACTAATTACATGCCAGTATCATTCAAGAATTCAGATGCAAAAACCTAAACAAAAGATTGCAAACTGAATCCCACGTTATATAAAAAGGACCATGGTGAATTTATTCCAAGAATAGAAGGATTTTTTTAAACATTAATTTTACAATATTATTTACCATATTAACAGAATAAAAGTAAAAAAAAAAAAATCAACCATTTTAATAGATGTGGGTAAAGCATTTGATGATATCCAAAACCTCCTTTTGCTAAAAACTCTTAGGCAAATTGGGAACAGGAATAAAATTTCTTGATTTGATAAATGGCATCCACAAGAAAAACATGCAGTTAAAATCATATGTAATGGTGAAACAGCAGCCATTTGGCCCCTAAATTTAAAACCACATAAGCATTTCACTCTCAGCACTTCAACAATGACCTAGAGGTCATAATTAGTGCAATGAGGCAGGGAAAATAAATAAAGGTTTAAATACTAGAAAGGAAGAGAAATGAAACTTTTTCTCATAGAAGACATAATTGTATACACAGAAAATTCTAAGGAACCCAGAAAAAAACTTGAAATATTATTAGTTATTAATTTTAAATAATAAATAAATCATTTGTATTTTACCCAAGGAACAAGTAAATCAGAAAATAAATTCCACATTATTGTTCATAGTAATATCAAAATAATATCCAATCTCTTGGGATAGAACACGATGGAAGACAGTATGGGAAAAAGAACATATATATATGTATGACTGGCTAATTATGCCATACAGCAGAAATTGACACAACATTGTAGATCACTATATTCTTTTTTTTTAATGTGGTTTGAAAAGAAATAATTTTAAAAAATAAGTTTAATAAAATATATCTAAAGTCTCTAATGAAAGCTATAGAATACTGGTGAGAGGAAGTTCCCGTTGTGGCTCAGTGGTAATGAGCCCAACTAATACTCATGAGGATGCAGGTTCCATCTCTGGCCTCACTCAGTGGGTTAAGGATCCAGCGTTTGCCATGAGCTGTGGTGTAGGTCACAGACATGTCTTGGATCTGGTATTGCTGTGTCTGTGGTGTAGGCCAACAGCTGTAGCTCCAATCCAACCCCTAGCCTGGAAACTTCCATATGCCGCAGGTGTGGCCCTAAAAAGAAAAAAAAAAGAATACTGATGAGAGAAATTAAAGGTTATAAAATATTTATTACGTTCATAGATTACAAGACTTCAAAATACCAATTTTGAGTTCCCTTTGTGACTCAGTGGTTAACGAATCCGACTAGTAACATAAGGTTGCAGGTTCAATCTCTGGCCTCGCTCAGTGGGTTAAAGATCTGGTGTTGCTGTGAGCTGTGGTGTAGATCGCAGATAGGGTTCAGATCTGGAGTTGCTGTGGCTGTGGTATAGGGCAGCAGCTGTAGCTCTGATTCAACCCCGAGCCTTGGAACTTCCATATGTCACTGGGTGAGGCCCTAAAAAACAAACAAACAAAAAAGAAACCAATTTTCCCCAATTTGAGCTACAAAGTTAGAAGACTTACATTACCTAATTTAAAGATTTAACTCTACTTAAAAATATAATTAAGACATGGTTATCGCTACAATTGACAAATAGATTAATAAAGGTTCAAAAATAGAGCCAAATATATACATGGTCAATTGATTTTCAAAAAGGCACCTAAACAATTCAATTAGGGAAAAGGTTTTTCAACATATATTGTAGGAATTATAGGACTATCATATTTTTTAAACAAATAGTTCAATAAATGGTGCTGAAAAGAACTGCACATATATGGATTAAAAAAATCCATCTAGATGCAGACCTAATAACCTTCACAAAAATTAACTCAAAGTGGATCATAGATCTAAGTGTAAAACGCAAAACTTTAAAACTAATAGAAGAGAGCATAAGAGAAAATCTAGATGAACTTGAGTATGGCAATGACTATTCAGATACAATACCAAGGGCACAATCCATGAAAGAAATAATTGAGCCATACTTCATTAAAATTAAAAACTTCTGCTCTGCGAAAGATGACGACCAGAGAATGAGAACACATGCGACAGACTGGGAGAAAATATTTGCAAAAGACATATCTGATAAAGGACTGTTTCCCAAAATACACAAAACACTCTTAAATCTCAACAATAGAAAACAATTCAATTTTTCAAATGGACCAAAGATCTTAAGATACTCCACCAAAGAAGATTCATATATGTTAAATAAGCATATGGAAAGATGCTCAACATCATATGTTATCAGGGAAATGCAAATTAAAACAATGAGATTCCATTACATACCCATTATAATGGCCAAAATCTAGATGCAGACTATACCAAATGCTGGAAAGAATGTGGATTAACAGGAATTCTCATTCATTGCTGGTAGGAATGCAAAATGGTACAGCAACACTGGAACAGTTTACCAGTTCCTTACAAAAATAAACATACTTTTACTATACTATCCAGCAATTGCACTCCTTGATGTTTGCCCAAAGGAGATGAAATTTTATGTTTACACAAAAACCTGCACACAGATGTTTGTAACAGCTTCTTTCTTTCTTTCTTTCTTTCTTTCTTTCTTTCTTCCTTTCTTTCTTTCTTTCTTTTTATGGCCACCCCTGTGGCATATGGCAGTTCCTGGGCTAAGGGTCAAATCGGAGCCACAGCTGCCAGCCTGCACCACAGCCATAGCAACACCGGATCCTTAACCCATGGATCAAACCCGCATCCTCATGGACACTATGTCAGGTTCTTAACATGCTGAGCCACAGGAACTCCAACAGCTTTATTCTTAATTATGAAAACTTAGAAGCAACCAAGATGTCCTTCAGCAGTTGAATGTATAAACTATGGTTTATCCATTATCCTAGATACATCTAGGCTATGGAATATCATTCAGCACTAAAAAGAAATGAGCTATCAAGCCACGAAAAGACATGAAGAAACCTTACACAAATATTTAAGTGAAAGAAGTCAATCTGAAAAGACTACTTATGCTATGATTCCAAGCATATGACATTCTAGAAAAGGCAAAACTATGGACATAGTAAAAAGATCAGTAGTTGCCAGGGGGTTAGGAAGAAGGAGGATGAATTGGAAGAGCACAAAGGATTTTTAGCACAGTGACATTATTCTGTATGATATTACAATAGTGGATACATATCACTATAAATTTGTTAAAACCCATAGACTGTATGACACCAAGAGCAAACCCTAATGTAAACCATAGATTTAGGATGATATATGAGGTCTTATTGCAGATTTATATGTTGCAACAAATTTATTACTGGGGCATAGGATGTTGGTAGTGAGGGAGGTGGTTGGCACAGAGTACTTTTCACTCAATTTTGCTGTGAATCTAAAACTGCTCCAAAATATACTAAAATGGGGAGGGGGAACCTTGACCTTCACCTCACACCCTACACAAATTTGGGATATACAGTAGTGGAAAAGGCAGTGGTGAGGGCAGTAGTTTAGGAGTACTTTCTGCTCAATTTTGCTGTGATCTAAACCCACTCTAAAAAACAAATATTAAAATTGAAAGAAAATGAATGTTTACCTCTACATCACAGCATACACAATTTAATTGTTGATGGGTAACAGATCCAAGCATTAAAGCCAAAACTATAGTTTCTAGAAGCAAACACAGGTGAATATCTTTACCACTTTGGGTAGATAGATTTTTCTTATGACACGATAATATTAAACATAAAAGAAATGATGAATTCTTATTTCTTAATATCTCTTTATCAAAGTATACCATTAAAAAAGTAACAGGAAAAGCTACCAACTTGAGAGAATATGTTTTCAATGCATATATCTGAAAAAGGCCTTGCATACAGAACTTATCATTCCTACAATATAATAATAAAAAGACAAACACCAAAGTAAAAATTAGCCAAAGAGCTAGACAGTTCACAAAATAAGGTATACGAATGGCCAATGAGTACATAAAAAGGTACGCAACACCATTAATCAACATAAACGTATAAATTAAAAGCAAAATAATACTTCACAGCCACAAGAATGGCTAAAACAAAAAGACTGACAATACTTAGTATCAGAAAATCTGTGGAATTCTTAAGGAAAAGACGTGAGCTTTATTTATCCCTTTGTCCCTAGTAACCAGTATTGTACTTATAAATAGCAAAGTGTTAAGTAAATAATCAAGGGATAGATAGATTGATAAATAGTAGGAAGAGATGACAGAGGAGAGTAAAAAATAAAAGAAGAAAGAAAGAGGAAGAGGAAATGGAGGGCAGAAAAATTAGAATCAAGCAACTCCTCACTGAAGTAAAAAAAAAATCACACAGCCTTTAAATTGTACTATTTAAAGGTAAAATACATTTGGAAAACAAACCAAATATCAAATCAATCCCTCTTTAACAATATCCAAAACAATTTCAAAACTTATTACAAAAAAAAAAATGCAAGAGATCTTTTTATACAACCAACCTGGCAGAATCTGAAATGCAAGAAATTCTATATTCCATAAGGGACAAAGACCAACATGAAACTGTACTACCAGATAAAGCCCCTTCAAATTTTGCTTAGTATAACTTAGGGTTTTGATAAGTTATTTTATGAATTCTTCCGTGTATTTTTTTTTTTTTTGGTCTTTTTAGGGCTGCACCCACGGCATATGGGGGTTCCCAGGCTAAGGGTCAAACCACTGGCCTATGCCACAGCAATGCCAAATCCGAGCCACATCCGTGACCAACACCACAGCTCATGGCAATGCCAGATCCTTAAGCCACTGAGGGAGGCCAGGGATCAAACCTGTGTCCTCACGGATCCTAGTCAGATTACTTTCCGCTGAGCCAAGACGGGAACTCCCTTCTGTGTATTAAACACAGGCATCACTATTAATACTTGAGGCCCAAGTTTATTCATACCTGTGTTTACCAAATGCTCCCTATTCTAATAGGGCATATTATCCCAAATATGCTCTAGTATACATTTAGGATCCAAATCACAGAGGACTTAGTTTGGTTCTAAAATACCAGAAGAAATAATTCAGCATTCAGAATTGTGTGAAAAATGTCTGTATTTAGCACCACTATGTGCAGGAAAGGGTTAACCCATCAGGCCTGGCTTAGCCAAATCCTGCATATTCCAAAGATCTCCAGAACTGACGCTTAACTGGCTACTGGGAAATAACTTATAAACCTTTGGAACATCCTGCCTGATAAGAGTACTTCTGTATACCTGAGGTCGTGGACCACACCAGACAGAATATGCTAACAATGTGATTTAACTTGAACACTACTTTTTGTTACACTGAGTCACACTGTAGTTTGATCATGGACTGGAGGCAGGGAGCGGGGTGGGGGCTGTGTAGGAGACTGAGTAGCTAAGGGCAGTCATGTGGAGCTCCATGCCTATGTGACAGACGTCTCATAAAACCCTCCACCAAGGCTCCAATGAGCTCATTGTTTGGCAACACTTTTCACGTGTCATCACACATTGTTAATAGGAGAATTAAATGCCACCTGTGCAACTCCACTGGACACTGGAGGCCTGTGTCCAGTTTCTCCTGGACTCTCCCCTATGTGCCTTTTTTCTTTGCTATTTTTAATTTGTATTCTTTCACTGTAATGAACCATAATGATAAGTACAGCTTTTCCAAATTCTGTCAGTCCTTCTAGCAAATCATCCAACCAGAGGGTTGTCTTGGTGACCCCTAACACAACTATGTTTTCTCATTTTCATACAACAGATAAAGCAGTCTTCTGTTGATAAGCTGTGTGCTTCAGCACACACTCTCTCTTGCACACACATGTGCTCTCTCTCTATATATATATGCTCACCCGTTATGAAATTAATTTGCTGCTATAAAGCAACCATTTTGACAAACTGCAAAAAAAGACAAGTGTGAAAATGAGAGTTATTTATATTCAGACAAATGGCAGACAAGTCTACACAACAGCCCAAAGTCAAAATATCGGTAGACTCTGGGAGGGAGACAAATTAGCCTGGCATTTTTAATTAAAATTGGGCTGCTTCCTGGAATGCAAAGATATTTTTTTCCACTTCTCTCTCACCAAAGACAAGAGCCACATATTTTAAGTTTGTTTCTAAAATAAAACATGCCTGCATTAAATCTGAGCATACATTAAATAAAGTGCTTTTAGTTTACCTTTATTGGGTTTTCCCTGATATCCATATTGCAATTTCAATTTTCATACCTAAAATATCCACTCACAGAAAGAAAATTTGGAGGCAGAGAAGTAAATTTTGAATTGAGTTTTGACTTTCTGGCATTTTTTAACAAAGCCTATTTTCATCATCCAAAGCTATTACAAAATGTTCTAGCCAATATCGAAGGACATAGAGAAAAAATAGTACAAAACCCAAGGAGTGAGAAGAGAAAGTAAGAGCAAAGCACTGTAGGATCTGGAAACTCCTATCTCTCCTACAGCTCATGGGCCTAAGAATGCAGAAGAAGTCTTACCCCTTTTGTGCCTTTCCACTCCTTCCTTTTAAGCTTTCCTAATTTTTCTCCTTTTGGACAGAGCCCTACTCAGGATGCCTTCCTGATGCCTAGCCAAAATGGACTCCCAGCACCTAAATTTCCTTCCTCTTTACCAAAGTTTGCTCAGCTTACTTCTTGTCCTGTCATAATTCTATACTCTTCCATGTTTCTCTGGGTGCTAACAGATAGCGTACACAGACTCTGGCTCCCAAGCCAGGCAGTCAAATTTTACCATCAAGCTCAGCATTACACTGCATTTGCTCTAGAATAATTTTTCTGTATGTAGAGCACTGGAAGAAGATGAGCAAACTCTTGATCTGAAGCTCCAACCATAGATGAAGTCAACTATGAAAGAGGTTTGTTTTACCATGCAAATAACAACTGTCTCATACCTTTAGGTGAGAACTGCCTTGCTGAAACCTGCCAGTAACTTCAGCCCCATTTAGAAAACTGAGTATCTTTCTTTTTCCTTCCTCTTAAAGATACCTAGTTGTTGTTTGGTCATCCCGGGAATAATACTCAACTCAAATTGGATTAGGGGATCTCTTGCCTAAACGTCTTTTTAGAGTAGCAAAAGGTAAAATACATTTTTCCTCATCTATTTTATTTAGGATTGTCACCATTCCACAAGCTATGAACACTGAACACTCCATAAACAGACCAGCTGAGGAGCCATTATTTGTATTTGATGTTCTTCTGGGCTGCTTTCTGGGCCATTTCTGTTGCAGCTTATGTCAAAAGCTCTGTACCTTTTCATTCAATATTCAAGTAACAAATTTAGTTGTCATGCAACTACTATATGCCAGGCACTGTGCTATTTTCTAAGTTCTACTTCCCGTTCGAACTCAGGTGTTTTTCAATGATAGCAGTTTATGATACTTCCCCTCCAAGATAACACATTTGCATCATCACAGTGACCTTGAATGTCCTATACCTAGGAAGTAATTCTAATCGTGAGTTTATACGTGATGAGAGATATCTCGGAGAAAAGATCTTGAATATATTTCCTTTTTTTAAAATAAATTTTATTGGACTATGTTGACTTAGAAAGTTGAATTTATTTCAAGCGTATAGCAAAGTGAATCAGTTATACATATACCTATTTGTTTCTTTCAGATTCTTTTCCCACCTAGGTTATTACACTGTATTGAGTAGATTACCCTGTGCTATACAGTTGGTCATTGTTACCCATCTATTTTATACATAGTAATGTGTATATGTCAATCCCAACCCCCTAATTTATCCCTCCCACCCCACATTTCGCTTTTGGTAACCAGAAATTTGGTTTCAAAATCTTTGAGCCTGTTTCTGTTTTGTAAGTTATTTTGCATCATTTTTTGTTAAACCCCACATATTAATGATCTCATATGATCTTTGCCTTTCTCTTTCTGACTTACTTCACTGAGTATGAGAATCTCTAAGTCCATCTATGTTGCTGCAAATTATGTATTTTCTAACTCTCTTCAAATCATAATCTACAAGCCATCAACTAGACTTCATACTTGTAACAAAAGCTAAACTTGTGACCAGTTTTCTTTCAGATCACCTCAAACTATGCTTATATACACTCTTGAGACAGAAGCATTCTTTCAAAAGACCCAATCAAGCATGAAATATGAAGACCATTTCTGCCAGTATCAGTCCATACATGATTCAGAACGATCTCTGAACATGTGCACCCTTGCTCTATTGTGGTACTGATTCCACTGAGTCCTGAAGCTCTCTTTAGATTAAAAGTAGCTTCTTGGCTGCCTCTCCCAGACCTCCAGAATGAAGTCTTCATAGCAATCTTAGATTAAAAGGATAGAACAATAACTGATGCTTATAATCCTAACTTTGAATAATCATGATGACGTTTAAAAAATAATTAGCATACTACACTTAAGAAGAAAGCTAGGAAGAGAGTAAACTGTTTTAGAAATAAATCCCTGTAGGATGAAATATATGAATAGAAACAGTCTGTAAAGACATTCACCCAGCTAATGTGACGGTTATTTCTGGATAATACGACTATGGGTGATTTTTAGAAACTTTTTGCTTGATTATATTTTCTAATCTTTCTACAAAAAAACATGTTTTGTAATTATTAAGCTATTTGCAGTTAAAATCTGTATATAAGTACTACTGTAGTAGTACTTAAGGAAGTGGCTTTAGGATAATAAACATCTGCAAATAAGATAATGTAAACATCTAACAGTACCTAACACATAGAAAGTGAATAATAAATGTTTACAGAATAAGAGCAAAATGTGTCTTCCTTTGTACACAAGGAATGATTTTAGCATTTTTATCTGAATTGCCTGCACAGCTGACATGCCTATATTTTTAATGAGTAAGCTTTGAATTTGACTGTTATTTTGCATATTACCTGATGAAATTCTCTTCCAAATTTATCCTATTTGTAAACTTTGGAAATCGGGCTGGGCTGCAATGGAAGAATCTTCTACTTCATTACCTTAGCTCTAGTTTAGCAATACCTTTGGAGGCTCGATTCACAAGCATCAGCTAAATCACCCAAATCTGACCCTAAGCTCTCAAACATTCCCATAGAAAAATGTTAAGGCTGGGAATATTACTGAAATAACCTCTTGTTAATCCACTAGAAATTCTCTAATGCATGCTCTTTAAATTTGATCACTACTGACACTCAATCACTGGTGACAAAAAGATTTTGATCTCAGCAATGGAGTGAGTTTTCTTTACGGCTGTGCATTTTGAAAATATATCCAGATGGAACTGTAACTTTGCAAAGCTGTTTAATATTGATAAAAAGCTTTTCTTTTGGCTGCATTCTCTTACTAATATGCTGACAGAATTTATGAAGAAAATGATGTATAGCATAAATTCAAAAGAAAAGAGGTAGTAGTTGGGGATTTGGGTACTGATGGGTTATTCTTTTTACTAAACAATATTTTTTTTAAAAAAGCTTGAAATACATAAATATATTTTTAAAACACAGATTGATAGCTCCTATTGGTTCATTCATCAGCTTAAGCTACTTTAAAAAAAAAAAATTGGAAAGTGGTATTCTATTCAGAACTGTACCACTGTTGATTACTCTATCTTGAAGAGGGTACACTGGGTACTACAAAATCAAAGACTTCTCTGTAAAAGTGAGCCAAGCTTGAGCCTCAACTATTGCCACTGCTATAGTTAAACTCTTAAACTGGAGTTCCCATTGCGGCTCAGTGGTAATAAACTTGACTAGTATCCATGAGGATGGGGGTTTGATCCCTGGCCTCACTCAGTGGGGTAAGAATCCAGCATTGCCATGAGCTGTGATGTAGGTCACAGACACAGTTTGGATCCTGCATGGCTGTGGCATAGGTCAGCAGCTGCAGCTCCAATTCGACCCCTAGCCTGGGAACTTCCCTATGCTACATATGGAGAGGGAGGAAGGAAGGGAGGGAGGGAGAGAGGGAGGGAGGGAGGGAGGAAGGAAGAGGAAAAAAACTCAAACAAATCTGGTAGGATGGGCTTAGGGAATCAAGCTTCTGGGAGGAAACTTATCCTACAGGAAGAGAGAGACAGATGGGAAAAGACAAAAAACTTGACCTTGCAACAGTCTTAGTGATCTGAAAGGAGAAGTGATTCCATATTTAGCAAATGACTACCACTCAAATCTGTCCTTGGCCCACCCCCATGGATACATGTCAGGGTTCTAAGAAGAGAGATTACTGTGTATATAAGTTGCAAAATGCTGTTTCAATAAAAAGCTCTATCACTTTGGGAGAGCATAAGATTATTCTGGAACTCCTCTCACCAGACAGGACAAAATGAAAGAGGGGTCTGTCTCTGCCACAGAACACTGCTTATATGCTCCACCAAAAGTGCTTTCAATTATCAGAGGGGGGATGCCTACAGGAGCAGCAATAGTGTCCAAGGGAACAATGGCAGCACCCAGCAGGAGACTGCCATTTCCCCTGAGGAGCAACACAGCAATGATGCAGCCCGAAGAGTCAGCAGAATACAAGTACCAAGTACCACCCCACCACACACAAACGGTAGAATACACTACCTAACAGAGTGACAGCATTACCCAGTGGGAAACTAGTCCCAGGTAAAAGATAGCACAGAAACAGAAGTGTCCAGCAAAAGTACACAACGTAAGCTGTGTGCGTTCGCAAGCTGTACCTGGACATTCTGAAAAAGAATAGACAGAGGATAGAGAAGACAAAGATAGGGAAGGGGCTTTGTAAGGAGCTAGAAGTCTCGCATAAGTAGGCAGAGGCAAACACTGGTGAAATTTAGATAGGACTATTCATGTTCCTCTGTTTCCTCACCTGTAAAATGAAGGTAATCATACTCATATGTCACAAGATTTTTCTAAGAGTTGAATGGGATTAATATAAAAAGCACTTAGAATAGTATCTCGCACAAGAAGCACTATATCGATGTTATAACTGTTGTTATAAAATCATGCTGCAGTATATTTGTATTGTTATGTATTTATTCAAGCAATCAAGTGGTGAACTTTAATTGTAAAATATCCATAATTTGTTCTCTTAAGTATTACCCAATGAAGATCTCGATGGGCTTAGGTATAATGAGCAACTCCAGCTCATCTTCAAAAATCCCAGAGAAATCTATGGCTATGTGAATATAACAATGATAAAATATTATTTTTAATTGCAATAACAAGTAATTCACTTGCATTTTAGAACTATTGTCCTTTATAATGAAGTAAATGTCACTATAGGTGTCATGACTTTCTCTAACATTCAGTGTGTATGGGTTGCAAGGTTAACCAGCTATTCATTTATTCTTTAGCACTGTGCTTTCAATTTAGGTAAGTACATTGGTGTCTGGTTTATACTGATTTGACAAACTAATCTCACCTTAGGTGTGGAAAACTGATTCAAAGATCATTATTACACGTCATATTCTATATCATTCTTTTTTCTTTCAAAAATGTAACTTCACTGAAGTAACAAGACATCAAAAAAAGTCTATATTTCAGAGTAAGACTTAAAGAAATAAAAACATTTGGTTCACCAACTCTCAACTGTTATCCATCATTTCTGACTCCCTATGAGAGAGAAGTGAAAAATGATCCTCCAGGTACCCTGGATTTCCTTCATAGAATCAAAAGCTTTCTGGAGCTCAATCATGAGTATATGTGAGGATTAGTGCAATAATTTGGAGCCATAGGAAAACCTTCATAAAAAAAACCTCTTCACTCCAAAATTTTCATACATGAAAGACCAACTTTAAGCTATCCATTACAATATCTTTAAAAATAGGGAGACTGCAGCTGTTTTCACCCACACCCGAAACTTCTGTGTTTTCGCTCCTTCATGGCAAACAGAGTAAAGCAACAGACAGAGGAGGGCATGTCAGGTTCGTCTAACTCCCACCAGGTTCCCAGTTGGTACAAGTGGATGGGTGAAGTTGCCATCTGCTGAAATGGGCAACATTGGAAGACCACTAGGTGGTCAGGCAAAGATGCAAGTTTGCCTTTTGTCTTCAACTGCTCAGCACCAAGTACCCAGTACAAGACCCTTCTCCTAAGCTACCCTTCTAGACTGTTCTTGACCTCTTTTTTCTTTTCACCACACTGACAAGTGGAACCTCCCAATTCAGTGTCCTATTTCCTCAGGAATTTTCTCTTTATAGTTTATTTCAGAAACAATTCCTTCATAAGGCATTTATGAAGGCCAAACAGTTTGGGATATCCACCTTATCACAACTGGGTTATAAAATAAACTATCAAAGAATCAAATAATAATGGCAATTTGGGGTCCTTTAGCAAAGTTAGGGAGGAATACATTTTTATGCAGGTGGATATTTCAGTGCCCATCAAATTATAATATACAAGATCCTGGTCTCAATTTAATGAAATATGAAAGAAAAGTAAATCCAGACATCCTCCTACATGGAACTTTCTCCAGCTGTCTTCAGGCAACAATAACAGTTCCCCACCTTGAACTCCTATAGAACTTTCCTTAAAACTTTTTACAGGTAACTTATCAGTTTAATATTTTTATCCTGTTTACCTGTGCATATGTATTCCCCTACACTTAGAACTGACTCACTCCTGCATTTTCTTACTTCGTTCTCATTCTTTCTCTTCTCTTGCCCCCTTATACACACACACACACACTCTCTCTTTCTCTCTCCCCCTTCCTTCCTGTACAGTGTTTTGCAAATAATGCATGTGTAGTCAAAGGCTATGGAATAATTAATAGATTTTGGAAGATAAATTTCAAAGTTTTATTTGTACACTATCATTCTATTCCGGCCTATGATTAAAGGCACCACAAGCAATCAATTTTTGTCTCTTCCTGATCACAACCATAATATGACTCTTCCAAAGCCTCATCCAAACTACATTTGCTTTTTTTTTGTTTGTTTAGCAAATTGAAGAAACTACTTTATATCCTTTAAAGCTACTGGCATTCCATCTAATGCCAAGGTCAAGAGTTAAGATTTCTCCCTAAGATACTATGAGACAAAAGACAAATATAAATCTATAAACTGATTTGTAAAAGAATCTTATTTAGACCACCATGTCAAATTTGTTATCATTTGAAAAAAGTTTGATATGCAAAAAAAAGATGTAAAAAATTTCAAGAAACATATTTATATTTTTAACCAAGAATTTTAAGCATCTTATAAAAAGTCCATTGTTTGCTGATAACAGATATGCAAATAACAGCTATGAAAACCATAATTAGCTACTAAGGCAGCTCTAAGAAACCCTATTAAACTATATTGTTTAATATTTCTAATTCTTATTATGTTTTAATTGTTTTTGTCTTTTTCCCTCCACTAGAAATCAAGTCTGATGATAGTAGAGTTTCATATGTTTTGTTCACTGCTATATTCTCAGCACTTAGAACAGTGACTGGCATGTAGATGTTTAGTAAACAGTTGCTAAATAAGTAAAAGAATGGATGATACCAAATGTACTTCAAAGTTTTTAAAACACTGAAATTATATTGTTCAAATTTAAATCGGGGGCTAATGCAATAGTCCCCAAGGTGTTCCAATCAGTATCCCTTATTATCTTTAAAGCTTCGCCATTTTGAAAAGCATCACTACAGACTAATAGAGAAATCTTCTATTTTCTACAAAGTAGTCAGGGTGGAATCACTTTTTGTTTTTTTGTTTTTTTTTGGGGGGGAGGGAATGCCTCCACAAAATATGAAAATTCCCAGGCTAGAGATCAAACCTGTGCCACAGCAGCGACCCAAGTCACTACAGTGACAACACTGATCCTTAATCTACTGTGCTACAAGAGAACTCCAGGATGGAGTCACTTTTAGAACTGCAATATAAATTCAGACATATAAAGAATTTAATTTCCTTGGTATGACTGCTCTGTTTTCAGCTCTTCCAACAAACTCATTGACCAAAATAATATAGAGTTGATCTGTAAAGCAAATAAACGATTGCATGCAATGTATCAGAAAAGACATTTTACACAGGTTTCTTTTAAAACTGAATTGCACATAAAGCCTTAACATCTTAACCCAAGCCCCTACCACCATCTTTCCTGCTACACCACCTATCACCTACTCAGCATTTCTGAGAATTAGCATTCAGTTTCCATGTACTTCACTCAAGCAAACACAGTGAGAAACCTGTGGTGTTTAAAGAGTATCATTTTTAAAGAACAAAACAATTATACCTAATCTCCTCTTCAAAGAGGTTTCAATGTTGAAAGCATGTGTTCAATCTCCACTAGCTCATAAACTTTAATGTTCTTATTGTCATTTGTATATTGTGTTCTTTGATTATTTCTGACACCACCATTATCAACTCTCTCTATATTAATGCCATCTTATGACTTGTAAGTAATACAGAAGACACAGAAGTAAACAGCCAGCAAGTGGAACGGCTTGGCTTTCACAAATGCACGGGATCTTACTACTGATTTTTGTCTATCCTAACTCTTCCATCCCATCCTAGAACAGGATACTTGTAAAAGTCTTGCAACAAAATCATTTGAAAACGCTTAAAACATTTCTCTATGAGCTCTCAAAGGAACAAGACATTATTCCCAAAAGCTCCTGGAAACCCACCCTCTAAGTCTGAGCATTTTGACAAAAAGACTGTATCAAACATTAAACATGCTAAGAACATTTGAGGCTCTAATCCACACCTAAAATAGAATCACATAAGATCCCTTACACACCCAATAAACCAGTGAAATTCAAACTGATCTTTTATTCTTTAGCAGTGAAATACACACTTTCCCCTCATCCTAACCTGAAGAAAATTACACAACTCGGTCCATGAAACATAAGCAGAGTGGCCCTCCTTGAATCACGTGTGGAAGACCAGAGACCCACCAGCTTGAGAGTTTTAAGGGCAAGCCTCAGCTAGCAGGAAACCAGGCCTACAGGCAAAGCAATAAAGGGCCAAGGAATCAGGCAAAAGATTAGGGCAACAAGAGTTAAGACTCAGGCATGCACAGGTTTCAATAAAAAGGATAGTAAATGAGCAACAAGGAGAAGGTATCGAGCCAGAGCCAGACTGTGAATTTTGAGCTGCCAATTGCCTTCCTTACACTGCTACCTCCCAGACAATGCACTCAAGCCAAGTTTGTTGAGCACAATACTAGCGATTTTGCTATAAGTATAGTGACAGACTCAGGAATGTGGATTACCGCTAAGGATTAGGTGGCTATGTGGTAAAAACAGCCAGCAGCGTGTCAGATGCTTAACGTGCCCCCAGGAGACTAGCCACCTGCCTTCACCTCCAAAGCTGGAACCAAAGGGGTATCGGTAAGCTAATGTGAGGACCGAATTGTCCTCCCAGATGCACGAATAAATTTACACACAGGGATACCTAGGAGACACTATGGATTTGGCTCCAGACCACGAAAATAAAGTGAATATTACAATATGTAATGAGTCACATGAATTTTGTTTCCCAGTGCATAATAAAAATTATGTTTGTGCTACAAAATAGTCTATTGAGTGGGCAATAGCATTATGTCTAAAAAAACAAATGAACATAACTTAATTTAAAAATACTTTATTGGAGGAGTTCCCGGCGTGGCTCAGTGGTTAACGAATCCGACTAGGAACCATGAGGCTGCGGGTTCAATCCCTGGCCTTGCTCAGTGGGTTAAGGATCTGGCATTGCCATGAGCTGTGGTGTAGGTTGCAGACACAGCTCGGATCCTGCGTTGCTGTGGCTGTGGTGAAGGCCGAAAGCTACAGCTCCTGTTAGACCCCTAGCCTGGGAACCTCCATATGCCATGAGTGTGGCCTTAGATAAGGCAAAAAGACAAAAAAAAAAACTTATTGGAGTTCTTGTTGTGGTTCAGCAGGTTAAGAACCCACCATCGTGTCCATGAGGATGCAGGTTTGATCCTTGGCCTTGCTCAGTGGGTTGAGAATCTGGTGTTGCCACAAGCTGCAGCAAAGGTCGCAGATATGACTCAAACACAGTATTGCTGTGGCTGTGGCATAGGCCTCAGCTGCAGCTTTGATTCAACCCCTGGCCTGGTAACTTGCCTATGCCGCAGGTACAGCTATAAAAAGAAAAGTTAAAAAAAAAAAAAAAAGAACTTTATCGCTTTAAAATGTTGACCATTTCAGCAAGCTGTAAACTTTCTGCAATAGTAACATCAAAGATCACCATAACAATTATAATAATGAAAAGCTTTGAAATATTTCAAGAACTACCAACATGTGACACAGAGATATGCAGACCAAGTGCTGTCAGAAAAAGTGTTGCCAACGGACTTGCTCAATACAGGGATGCCACAAACCTTCAATATGTAAAAAAATATCCGCAAAGAAAAATAAAGTACAATAAACATGGCATGCCTGTGTATTTACTTTGAGTCCAAAGAAAGGCTTTTTTCAAAAGGATGCCAAAGATAAGGATGTGGTCTGAGACCCTGGAACAGACAAACTACTTAGTCCTTGATGGGTGCTGAGCCACAACGATGGCCCTCGGAGGCTTTCTGCATGTATTTACAAAAGGTTTATTCCAATCAACTGAGGTAAATAACTACAGATTATTCTATGACTAGGACTGCAACTCCTTACATCTGGCAACCTGAGCTACAGTAAAGAGAATGCCAAAGAACAGCCATAAAAACAAGTAAAATATGATCATTACATCCTTGGAGAATAATTTTTTAAAAATCAATTAATGCTCAGGGGAAGGAAACGACTGTGTAAGTGTGAGTGAATGAGCATGTGAGAGAGACGAAGAGAGAGGTCTTGTGCAAAGTGTAATCTGCCTCTTAAAACATAAGAACAGACATCTCTGCCCCTGCCTTGCTGCGGACTTTTGAACAAGTCTTTTCTCCCTCTGGGTACTCAACTACCCCAAAGGTAAAATGATGGCCTCCATCTGAACAGTCTGTGAGGTCTCCTGCAGCTCTCATGGTCTCCGGTTCTGTAACTCCCTTTGATAATCTGGATTTCAGCAATGAGTGCAAAGACCACAGAGGGAATGCATCAGCTTTCCTTTCCTTATAGCTTTCCTTCATCTTCTAATATCTTTTTTTTTCCATTTGTCTTAACAGTAATTTAAGTACTCGCTCACCAGGCAATCTTTGTTTCACTTCTGGCAATAAAGAATAATTCCTCTTATTCTAAATTAAAGGATATGTGAGGGTCTGAATCCATCCCACAAACCCTTCTCATGAGGGCCTTTCTAGGGAGAATGGGGGGGGGGTTGTTGTCCAATGTTGTCAAGGGCACTGTCCAGTCATCACCTGCTGGTTATCCTCAAAGCGGTTTTCAGGACCCTGGGATAAGGAATAAGAGGAC
Source organism: Catagonus wagneri (assembly GCA_004024745.2). Classification (NCBI taxonomy): domain Eukaryota; kingdom Metazoa; phylum Chordata; class Mammalia; order Artiodactyla; family Tayassuidae; genus Catagonus; species Catagonus wagneri. The sequence continues at coordinate 27,732,463 of PVHT020000015.1, read as the reverse complement.
ACCATATTCAGTTATAGAAGAGAACCTGGGTCAAGAATATATGGTGGAATAAGTAGAGGAGAGGAGACAGTACTATGCCCAAAGCCCTCCTTTTCTCCGGATCCCAGGGCTTCACAGGCAGTCCCGGGAAGTGATACACCAAAAGCGGGGGTCAGTGAGAGAGGTCTGCCCTGTTTGGATTTTATCACAGACTGTGATCAGAATTTTTGCTATACAGTGATTAAAATTCAGATCAGCTTTTAGTTTCATTATTGTTTCCAAATTCTCCATAGACGGTGCACATGGGAAGCTGATCTGAGAAAGTGAAATATACAGGAAACAATACTGTAACGAGAAGACCTAGGTTCTGGTCATAATAAGAGTAACTAAGCATCTGGTGGGCTGAAAAAGGGCTTTCCAAGATACCAGGTCCTAATCCATGGAACCTGTGAATGTCATCTTATATGACAAAAGGGACTTTGCAGGTATGATTAACTTAAAAAATCTTCTTGATGATATTATCTTGGATTACCCTGAGATGGGCTCTAAATACCATCACAAATACCCTTAGGTGAGAGATGCAGAGGGAGATACTACTCCAGAGAAGACAATGTGGCTACTAAAGCAGAGACTGAAGTCACGTGGCCACAAGCCAAGGGAAGGGCAACAACTACCAGAAGCTGGAAGAAGGAATGAATTCTTACTTGAAGCTTCTACAAGGAACCAGTCACACTGACACTTTGATTTTAATCCTGTAAGACTAATTCCAGACTTCTGTAACTATGAAATAATAAATTTGCATTATTTAAGCCACTAACTGGGCTGATCTGTTAAGCAGTAACAGGAAACTGATGCAGTATCTGCTATATACCAGACAGTGCATTAGATACTTACCACAGATCATTTCATCTCCACCTCAGCCCTGTGAAATACTGGCATACTCATTTCAGGGACGAGGAAAGTGAGGCTCTCAGAGATCACTCAATTAGTGGCAGACCCTCAACTGGAACTCAGTATATCTAATTTCAGCATCTACTTTTTCCCACTACAATAGGCAGTAAAAATAACCATAATTATGAGAGTTTGCACTCCTCTGAAGCCTGTGCTAAGAACCTCACAGGTATGATTTCTGTTAATCCTCCTAATAATCTTAAAACACTGAGATTTAGGTTTAAAAAAACCATGTGGTATCTGGATGACAGTGAGAAAATCACTAATTCTCTGTGACTCAGTTTCTTATCTGTGAAATGGAGCTGAAAATAATATAACCTGCCTCACAGGTGTGTTGTGAATACCTCATAGGTGTTAAAATCTGTCAAGAGCTCACACCAGTGTTGGGAACATAGTCAGTGAATCATCATGGTTTAAACATGTTTAAACCACGCTGGTTCACTTTCTCAGGAATATGTTCCTGCCTCATCTGCCAGCGAACTGAGTGATTTTGAGCTAGTCCCTTGACTAAATTAGAAGACCTTCAAACTTGGACATTTCATGATTTGAGGCCTCTCCAGGCCTCAGTTTCCCCAAGTATGAAATGAGGGCTTTGGAAAATGAGCTCTGTCACTGTACGACCGCATGAGAACTCTGGTAGTGGCTAAGAGCCTCAGGGGTCCATAGCTGTTGCTGCATTTCCACAAAACTAAAACTTACTGGGTCCAGACACAGTGGGTTTGGGTAACACAAACTAATGAGTTCAAGGCAACTAGATCATCCCATGTCACAAAGCAGTTTATCTGTAGATGAAAGTTTATCTTTGCCAAGTCTTCTTAGTCCGTTTAGATGCTTTTCTTCCCCCAGCTGAGGCAGAGCATTAAACTGGCTTTTGAAAAATGTAAAGGCTCTGATATTTCAAAGCAATGAGCACTGTGACACCCAACAGTATTTTTACCAGTACGTGACCTTTTGTCATTTCTTTTCTATCTCCTTAAAATTGCTCGGAGATGGGCTTAATGTTCATGGATGTCAGGAACCTCATTTAGCATGACATAAAATTGGTAGGAAAGGAGTAAAAGCTCAAGGTAAAAAAGATTCATGTGCAAATCAAAGTTTCTCTGTAGAGTCATGTCCCATGGCAAGAAGAGATCACAGTCCACCACCCAGAGAGGCACTGCCAAGTGTAGAGGAATGAGACGTGGTGGGAAGGAAAGCATGGACAGAAGACAGAGTCCCAGAACGGTGACCTTGGAGGGGAAAACAAACTGCTTCTACTCTCACCATGGCCAAGGCCAATCCTGCTGGTATTTACCTTTTACCTAAAGAGCTAATTGACCAACAATCATTGGCTTCCACCTTTCACTGGCTTCCAGACTTTCTCAAACTGTTTATACATTGTGGTATCTTCATAACTAGGTGTTATGTGTTATGGACTAAATGTTTGTGTCCCCCCAAAATTCACATGTTGAAATCCTAACCCCACTATGATGGTATTAGGAAATGGAGGTTTGGCAAAGTAATTAGTTCATGAAGGTGGAGCTCTCATGAATGGGATTTGTACCCTTATAAAAGACCCACAGAGCTCTCATCCCTCCTACCACTGTGAGGGCACAGCAAGAAGAACCAGGGAGCAGGTCCTCACCTAGAACCCAACCATGCTGGCACCCTGATCTTAGACTTCCAGCTTCCAGAATTGTGAGAAGTAAGTTTCGGTTGTTTATAAGCCACCTAGTTCTGGTATTCTTTTATAGCCACCCAAACTGACTCAGACACTAGGTTAACAGTTTCTAGCTGTTTTCAGAAAGTATGAGAACCCCTATTTACAACCAAACATTTTCTCAGACCGCCACATGACAATAGCTATACTTCACTATTGATGGTTGAGAAAATATCATGACCAATTCCAGGATATATACATTCAAAAACGCTACATACATGCGCAAGTAATATATTTATCCAGTTTCATGCAAGTATTTTCTGAAGTGCTTGAAATAATTTTATTGCTCCTTATTCCTGAGGCTGTTGTCAAGTGGGCATTTGTCTCTTTTTCCCTCCTACCTCCTTGTCCTGATATGGCCACCAAGCATCCTCCTCAAACATGGTTGCTATGTGACTCGAATTCAATGCTCTGACCAATCAGACCCGCTGTTACTTTGCTGTTGCTTGATTCAATTTCTCTCCCTTGCAGTACATTCACGTGTGAAACCCAGGACAAAATTTCTCTGTCAAACTCAGAGTCTATCTTCCAACTCTGCCAAGCTATCTCATTTCAGTTTTCTCAACTTTCCTTAAACCCCAGTTCCAATGCCCCAAATTGCCCATTGCATAGCCAACTTATCTGGTGGAAATGAGGGGCGTGTATCAAGATGGCCTCACTGAGGAGAAATCCTTGCAACTGTGTCCGGAGAGATGAGCAGGAGTTCCACAGGCTCAGGAAATAAGGGGGGAAAGGATAGGTGAAAAAGCACTCCAAAATGAGGCAAAACGATACGGTGTTGAGTAGTACTTAGAATAGGAGCATGTGTTAAACATGCAGATTTCTGGAACCCATCTCCAGAGATCCTGACTCATAAGTCTAGGGCAGAGCCCAGAAATCTACATGTTCAACATATGCCCCATACGGTTCTGATACTGGTAGTTTATAGATCACACTTTAAGAAACACTGATGTAGAGGGAGTTCCCGTCGTGGCGCAGTGGTTAACGAATCCGACTAGGAACCATGAGGTTGCGGGTTCGACCCCTGGCCTTGCTCAGTGGGTTAACGATCCGGCGTTGCCGTGAGCTGTGGTGTAGGTTGCAGACGCGGCTCGGATCCCGCATTGCTGTGGCTGCGGCGCAGGCCAGTGGCCACAGCTCCGATTAGACCCCTAGCCTGGGAACCTCCACATGCCGCGGGTGCGGCCATAAAATGACAAAAGGCAAAAAAAAAAAAAAAAAAAGAAACACTGATGTAGAAACAGGCTTAGTAAATCAAATGCAATTGGTCCATCTGTAGAACTGTGCAGGGACATCCACTGAGGGTCAAGGGTAATAGCTGGGGCTCACCTGAACAAAGTGGTTCATGTACACACTGAGATACAATCCCGATCCCTTGGTATCACTGAGTAACAGCATTCTTTCTTTATTCTTCTAACTTCATGAAAGCCAAAACCTCCAAGAATAAAATGTGCATTATTGTTTTTGTCCTGAAAATCACAAGACAGAAGATACTTCTTTTGTATACTTAACCACTCTTATTTCAAAACTTTATGGCACCTCACATCTTGGGATGTCCATGGTTTTCGGTCTCAAGAACACTTGGCATCTGCAAAAATGTAGTTTCTGCACATAACTCAAAATGTACTTGTAGGAGTTCCCATCGTGGCACAGCGGTTAACGAATCTGACTAGGAATCATGAGGCTGCGGGTTCAATCCCTGGCCTTGCCCAGTGGATTAATGATCCGGCGTTGCCGTGAGCTGTGGTGTAGCTTGCAGACGCGGCTCGGATCCCGCTTTGCTGTGGCTGTGGCGTAGGCTGGCAGCTGTAGCTCCGATTGGACCCCTAGCCGGGAACCTCCATATGCTGCAGGTGCGGCCCTAGAAAAGACAAAAAAATAATAATAAAAAAAAATAAAGGGAAATATTTTTTCACGATTCATCGGACTTTTGAATCCTTCTCTGATTTCCACTAAAGAGCATACAAGAAATTAAAAATCCTAGCAAGAAAAAGGTCGAATGGCTGTCTTGTGTTTGAATGGTCACTGGCATAACTCAAGCGGGTTCAGGCCCAAGGAACGTTGGGACCTTGCCAAGAAGGCACCTGTGTGAATTTTGAGGATGACAAGATTAGTCTGTATAGAGACTAGGACACTGGTCACAAAGGCCAGCTTAGGAGAAGGCAGCTCAATCTCCCACAGGGTATATGATAATTTCTGTTCTAAACCTGAAAATATTCAGTACTGGTCTACTAGCCAATCAGGTTAGTGACTAAGTCGGTAAATGATCCAAAAGGTAGTCAAACAGTCATTACTCAGGTTCCAACTGATTCTTCCATATGTATCAGGTCCCCAAATCAGCAGCTAACCAAAAAAGAGCATTGTCTAACCTCCCAAGAAGGTACTGGAAAGATTTTTAGAGGATTAGAGCCCGAGTTAATTGAGTCCAAGATCCTGATAGGATCCTATCCTAGACGGTCCCAGGTAATGGTGATGACAGGATGGAGATCTAGGCTAGACTTCTGAAACTACTGCCTCCAGATGAGCCAATACAAATAACGAACATAGCACAGTGCTTGTCATAGAATAATCCCTCAATAACTGTTAGTTATAAGAATTACTTAGAAAACTGTAACTACTTGGTCACCCTTGCCTTCCACTAGGCCAATTGTGAAACCCATTTGTATTCCTTAGCCTCTGTTCCTCTCTTGCTGTGACTTAAAGACCATGTAGAAGTTCAGAGTTCACAATTATACCAGATCTGAAGATGCAGAATAAGACAGCATCAACAATGAGATCCTGCTGTTATAGCACTGAGAACTATATCTAGTCACTTGTGATGGAGCATGATGGAGGATAAGTGATGGGGCATGATGGAGGATAATGTGAGAAAAAGAATGTATATAACTGGGTCACTTTGCTGTATAGTAGAAAACTGACAGAACACTAAACCAACTATAATGGAAAAAATAAAAATCATTTAAAAAAATTTTAATTCAAAAAAAATTTAAAAAAAGAATAAGAATTTCAAGTGCTCAGACAGGCTGACAACTGCAATACTGCATGACAGTTAAGATAATGTGCTCTGTGATCAAGCCATCTGGATTAAAATCCTAGCTTGTCCAAACTATGTGACCTTAAGCAAAACGCTTAACTTCTCTGTGCCTCTATCTGAGCATCCACAAAATTAGCATGATAAAAATATCATTCAGTTCTTTTAAGGATTAAATTGATCTAATACTTGTCAAGTGCTTAACATGGTACCTAACACACAGCAAGCATTGGTTAAATGTTAAAAATTGTGATTATTACTTCTCCTTTCATTCAGGATTGGCTCAGGAGACATGACCAAATCCGTACTTTTGCTATCTGTGGGCTCTGCTGAGAAAACCTGAGGAGAGGTGCAACAAAGGAAATAGGGCAAGAGCTGCTAAGTATCCTATTAGTGGATACATTTAAAGTTACAGTTATACATATATATGTGTGTGTGTGTATATATATATATATGTATATATATATATACATATATACACACACACCTACATTCTTTTTCTCACATTATCCTCCATCATGTTCCATCGCAAGTGACTAGATATAGTTCCCTGTGCTATACAGCAGGATCTCATTGCTTATCCACTCCAAATGCAACAGTTTGCATCTATTAACCCCAAACTCCCAGTCCATCCCACTCCCTCCCCTCAGCAACCAAAAATCTTTTAAGACGTGGACAGGACATTGTAATTCAACTATAATAAAAAAAAAATTTTTTTAAGATTTACTCATTTAATACAGAATATCCTGTGGATATATATTGAATAAATGTGCTAATGTCTCCAATTTTAAAAAATAAACTTTAAAGACCTAAAGTTCCTTAACCTGAAGCAACCCATGTTTCAAATACTATGGCACATATAAGGTGGGAGAGACTTGATGCTAATTACCGTCAAGGACTTTTAAACCCTCCTTCACTTCAGGGCAGGAAGGCAGCCGGTTATATCACCTAGCCCTGGGGCCAAAGAGGGCTTCGGTCCAAAAGCCAGTAGAAAGTCAGGCCACAGAGACTGAGGCCTATGGATGTCCCCCTTTTTAAGAGTACCCCCAGCTGGGGAAGATTTTCTTTTTCATTTATGCTAGCGATTTTTACATTGTAGTACTTTACTCAACCCTAACCCCACAACTAGCTAAAATGGCAGTTATTACATTTGGCTTGATCAAAGAAAAACTAATGAATATAACTAGGGTCATGAGCCAGAATGAATCACCAATTTAGGGAGGAGTGCTGGCCCGGAAAGGGCACTGCTCACTTCCAGGTGGCGGCTCAAACTGCAGCTTCCAGCACCAAGAGAAAGGAGTTTATGGGGGAAAGGCACTCACCCCAGAGGATCAACATCTGGAACATCTGTTATGCCTAAATAGCCAACCTTTCCTCTCCTATGCCCTCTCAAGGCCCTGCCCTTTTCTCTCTCGGGGTGACCTCCACCAAGAAAAGAGTATTTGCATTAGGGAGGGCAGGAGAACATATAAGAGCCTGGGCTTTGGAGTCACACTAACCTGGTATGAATCCTAGCTCTTCTACTACTAGCTGTGTGGGTTTGAGTGAGGTATTTAACATTGATGAGCTTCAGACCCCTCACCTAAAAATGGGGGTCAAACTGGTAACTATCCCATAGGTCTGCTATAAGGATTTAATGAGATTGCTTCATTTTTCACCTGTTTACAGAATGGCTATTCTATAGCTGGCTGGCTGAGACTATGCTAGGTGCTGCAGACACATGAAAGAAAAAACTAGACATGGTTTCTACCCTCATAGAACTTATAGTCACAAGAGGGAGACAATAGTGTCCCCTCTCTCCTACAACTTGACTTCATGTTTACATCAGGGCAGTAACAATTGATGGTTGGATGTGTTTTACAACTAGAAACTCTTATCTCTTGCCCATCTTTAACCCAAACAATACTACCTGCCTGAGACCATATTTCTGAAAAAGTTTCCTCTTTCCAGGTTGCTTCATTGTTGTGTGCCGCCTATTATGACGGCCTTGTTGTTTTTATTCACTCACTCAGCACTGCATATTTTATTCTTTTTTTTTTGTCTTTTTGCCTTTTCTAAGGCCGCACTAGCAGTATATGGAGGTTCCCAGGCTAGGGGTCTAACAGGAGCTGTAGCCGCCGGCCTTCGCCACAGCCACAGCAACGCGGGATCCGAGCCGCGTCTGCGACCTTCACCACAGCTCATGGCAACGCCGGATCCTTAACCCACTTTGCAATGCCAGGGATCGAACCCGCAACCTCATGGTTCCTAGTTGGATTCGTTAACCACTGAGCCACAGCGGGAACTCCTTAGCACTGCATATTGATGGAAATGGAAATAGGAAAAGGTGGGTTGAACTGTGAGGGAGACGGGAGAGTGGAAGGAGAAGACAGTGGGGAGCTCTGTTAGGAGTAATGTTGGTCCTTTTAGGATATATTAAAGATTATATATTTTATATCAAGTACAATTGGAAGCCATTGAAGAGTTTTAGGTACACAGCAAGATCCTTCTGTGTTTGCAAAAAATTCCCCTTTCCCAACATTTTATAATAAAAATTTTCAAAATCACAAAAAACTTTCAAAGAATTTTACAGTTAGCACCCACATACCAAGAGTGTATAATTTACATTATTAGACTTTACCACATGTGTGTCCCATCTAGTCATCTTTCTAAGCATCAGTTCACCTTTTTTTTTTTAAATGGCCGCACATGTGGCATATGGAAAGTTTCTGAGCCAGGGATTGAATCTGAGCCACAGCTGCGACCTACCTATGCCACATCTGCAGCAACACTGAATTCTTTAACTCACTGTGCCAGGCCAAGGATGGAACCTGCACCTCCACAGTGACCAGAGCCACTGCAGTTGGATTTTTTTTTAATGATTTTTATTTTTTCCATTATAGCTTGTTTACAGTGTTTTGTCAGGTTTCTACAGTACAGCAAAGAGACCCAGTCACACACATATATATACATTCTTTTTCTCACATTATCCTCATGCTCCATAATAAGTGACTAGATACAGTTCCCTATGCTATACAGCAGGATCTCATTGCTTATCCATTCCAAAGGCAATAGTTTGCATCTATTAACCCCAGACTCCCAGTCCATCCCACTCCCTCCCCCTCGGCAACCACAAGTCTGTTATCCAAGTCCATGAGTTTCTTTTCTGTGGAAAGGTTCATTTGTGCTGTATATTAGATTCCAGATATAAGTGATATCATATATGGTATTTTTCTTTCTGACTTACTTCACTTAGTATGAGAGTCTCTAGTTTCATCCATGTTGCTGCAAATGCATTATTTTGTTCTTTTTCATGGCTGAGTAGTATTCTATTGTGTATATATACCAGTTGGATTCTTAACTCACTGTGCCATAGCAGGAACTCCAGTCCACCTTATTTTCATATACATTTCAAAGTAAGCTGCCATTATCAATACATGTCACCCTAAATACTTTGCCATGCATATCATTAACTAGAGTTCAATATTTTTCTTTCCTCCCAATGATCACTTTTAGAATCTGACTACACAATAGCAGTTACCTCTAAGAGGAAGCTCAAAGAAGACTTATTTGGTGCTGGAAACAGTCTCTATCTTGATCTAGGGAATAGTTACATAATTATATACATATGGAAAAATTCATTGAGCTATACACTTGAGAGCAATGCACTTTGTACATATTACTATATGTATGTCATACATCATTTTTTAAAAAGCGAAAAGAAAAATCTGACCAAGATATACGCATAGATTGAAAGGGGACAAGTATGTGAGAGGTGAAACCAGTGAGAACATTGTAATCCACAGAGAAAATGATAATAGCTTCCACTATGGTGGTGATATTGAAGAAGGCAAGACATAGACAAATTTACAATATATTTGGGGAGAAAAACTAACAGAATTTGTCAGGGTCTGAATGTGGAATGCAACTGAATACCTCATGGTGCCATGTACAGTGAGAGGATACACACAGGGAAAAGCAGAGTGGGATTGAGGTGGGGGTACTGTAGGAGGCAGACTCCAGTTTTGAAACCTTCTAGTGTCAGTTGTCTGTGGAATATTCAAATGCCAATATTAATTTTTCTTTTTTTTTTTCCTTTTTGTCATTTTAGGGCCGCACCCGCGGCATGTGGAGGTTCCCAGACTAGGGGGTCTAATCGGAGCTGTAGCCACTGGCCTACGCCGCAGCCACAGCAACGCAGGATCCGAGCCGCATCTGTGACCTACACCACAGCTCACGGCAACGCCGGATCCTTAACCCACTGAGCGAGGCCAGGGATCGAACCCGCAACCTCATGGTTCCTAGTCGGATTCGTTAACCACTGAGCCACGACGGGAACTCCAATTTTTCAATTAGATATATAGGTCCAGAGCTCAGAAGAGTAGTAAAGACAGGAGTAAAGACAGGAATTTGGTAGTTATCAGCATATAGATGTTATTTGAAAATAAGGTAATGGATGAGATTACTTAGGGATAGAATGTAGCATGTGAAGAAGAAATGAGACTACAGATAATTTATGTAAAGCATTTAGCACATACACTGTACATAGTAAGAAATCAATAAACGGTAGCTGCTCTTCTTAGTATTCATCATCATCATGACTGGATCTAACACAAGAAAAAGGGACAGCTTGAGAGATGGGACAGATACTGAGCTTGCAGTTAACTTTAAGAGCTCAAAGATGCAGTTATCTCTTTCTGCTCATTCTGTCTCAGAATAACACAAAAGATAGATGCCTGAAAAAGCAGAATATTTCACTTTGATACCATTTAGAAAACACATAATGATTGCCTAATCTGAGCCTAGGCACTATGGATACTAAAATTTATGATAATAGCATTTCTATATAGGAGGCATCTGTTGCATTGGGTACCCTACAAGCATTATCTCATTTAATTCCCACAAAGGTTCTCTGCAGTAGGTTGGTATAATTATCCTCATAATACAATGATGAAACCAAGATTCATAAAGGTTAAATAACCTGTCCAAGATCAGAGAGAGAACTAGTTAAGTAGCAGAGCTAGAACTCAAACTCAGGCAGTCTGGATCCAGAATCCATACTTTTTCCACTCTTTTATATTATCCCAAGATCACTTAAGAAGATAAAATGGAGCCACAAAAACATAACAAAAAATTAAGCATATGTTATAAGCTACATTAGAAGTTGTAATACTAACATATAATAGTTGCTGAGCAGGCACTGTTCTTGTTGCCAGGCACTGTTTACAGTGTCTTAAATATATTAAACCTATTTAATCCTCACAACAGCCAACTTGATAAAGTAGGCACTATTACCACTCTCATTTTACAGTAATAAAACTGAGGCACAGAGCTTAAGTAACATGTCCAAAGTCACACTTCTCATAATGACAAAGCTTGGATTCAAATCCAGACATTCAGGTTCAGAGACCAAAAGGAGGAGAACACTGGGGAGATCACAGAAGACATCATGGAGATGGTAGGATATGAGCAGATCCTAGAAAACAGTAGGATTTAGAGAAGCTAGGAAGAAGGTATTCCATTTGAAACAACTTGCATGAGCAGCAGCAACTCCCAGACTCTCCAGAGCAGAGCTGGAGAGGAGAAAGAAGTCTCGATGCATCTCTATCACTATCCCCCACACAAAGCTGCCCTCAATAAGCTGCAGTTTTCAGAAAAGCAAACATAGCAGAGACCAAAGGTAGTATGTAGGGATCTGTAGATTAGGATTATAGGACCTGAATTTCAGTCTAAGAATTGTTATTTGTTTGGATTCAGCTGTGCGCTGGGTACAAGTAACCAGAGCTTCATACTCCAAATGTTAGGCCCTCCAGTCCCTGCCCACTTCCTTTTATTTTGTTGTTGTTTGTTTTTGCTTCCTGCTGGACAGGTCAAAAACAAAGTGACTAAGAAAGCAATAGGAGTTCCCTTCGTGGCTCAGTGGTTAACGAATCCAACTAAGAACCATGAGGTTGCGGGTTCGATCCCTGGCCTTGCTCAGTGGGTTAAGGATCCAGCGTTGCCATGAGCTGTGGTGTAGGTTGCAGAAGCGGCTCGGATCCCGCGTTGCTGTGGTTGTGGCGAAGGCCGGAAGCTACAGCTCCTGTTAGACCCCTAGCCTGGGAACCTCCGTATGCCGCAGGTGCAGCTCTAGATAAAAAAGGCAAAAAGAAAAAAAAAGAAAGCAATAGCATAACTGAAAGGGGCAACCAGGTGATGATACAAAAAGGGTAGGAAAAAGATTCATAACATACTAAAACCATTAAAAATGGGCAAAGGTTGCTACATGAAGCCAGGATATAACTTTGCATATAGAATCATTCATCCGTGGCATCCCACTGTCCTTGTGCTGCCCTGCTAAAGTACCTACATTAACTCCCTCAGGAATCTTATCCTCTAGATTTTTCCCTTCTCTATCTCAAGAGACTCTGTTAAATAAGAAAGTTGCCCAGATAAGGAACCATCCAAGGGAATTCAACAGCATCCTACTCTCTCATGTAAGTGTGTGAAAAGATCTGAAATAAATTCCAGATAATCATTCAAACGTCTTAATGCCTAAGCCCAAAGGATGATAGAGCTGAAAGCCCTAAAGCAGGTATGGAACCTCATTTTGGTCAGTGGCTAGTCTCTCAGTTCATGCCAAGTAAGGTGCTAACAGGATGGTTATAAGTCCTACTTTAAACTATCTTTCCTTACATTTTATGTTTTAAAGTTTAAAACAACAGTTTCTTATTTCGAACTTTTTTATATACGCAGGGAAGAATACTTGAAAAACGTGCACACATGTATATACGCATGCAAACACACAGGAAAAAGAAAGCATTAACTCTAGTTACATTACTCATTCTTTCACTCAAGAAGTATTTACCGAGCACCTCCTAGAATTAGCAGAGCAGAATTTTTCACCACTTATCCCTATCTACCTTCTTTCTTATTGGCATCCTAACTGAAAAGTGCCAATTTTGGCAAAATAATGAGCACCCAATTTTAATAAGAAAAATACTTGTCACATCGATGTACCACTCAGAAGCAACTGAAAGAATTAACCCCATTCCCCAAAAAGACTTTAATCAACTAATCTAAAAAATCACCCTCAATATTCTCTGCAAAAAGTCTGAAATGAAACTCCATGGCTTTACTAGAGAGGGCCAGAATGGTGGGGAAAGGCAAAAGATAGAAAATGGAAGCTGGAGAATCATTAGGGAAAGAATAGATTTCTAGAACATTCATATAACTCTGAACTGTAAGTTGAACAACTGGTAAATGTTCAGAACTGTTTTTTGCACCATGCTAAAAATTCAATGCATGTTCATAATTAGCAGCTCATAAGAATGTGTTCTTTCTGGTGATGAGCTTCATCTTGAAGCCCTTCCAGACAATTCAGGGCATAAATGGCAGGGTTATTACAGGCTAGATGCTGAGGATGCATCACTGAACAAGAACAATTAACACAGTCCCTGACTTCCCAAAGCTTAGAGTCTAGTTTCCAGACAAACAAAACAGGAGTTTTCCAAACTGTATGGCTTGCTATAATCAGGAAAGCACTGAAGGCTATGAGAGCCACAACTGAGGGGTTAGAGCAACTTTCCTAGAGGAAATGCTACCTTAAATTAAAACTTTAAGAATGAGTAGAGGTTAGAAATGTTTATTCAATAGGAAATTGATCAACTATAAATTATGTTATAGAATGATTTTATTATTTGAGCTAATATGTATGATAAAAATAAAAGTTTTTTGATAAACTAAAAAAAGGCAATAGAAGAAAATAAAATCACACTGTAAATAACACTGATCAATAATCAATCAACAATCAATACTGATGAAAACCTGATAAGAAATTGGGTTACAGAGGGTTAAAACAAAAAGGGTTAAAAAATGGAAACAAAGAGTTTAACAGGATTCAAAATAACACAGTAGATATATAAAAGAGGAGATCCAATACAAACATATATGAGAAATACAAAAAAAGAAAAACATGGACTAGAAAATATTTAAATCTCCCTAGAAACAAAACTCTCAAACACATAAATTGAAAAAATATATATCACGGCCCCAGAAAAAGTGATATGGAACAATTAGCACTAAATATATCTCAGTAAAATAACTGGATTTCAAGAACAAATAATCATTTGGGCATCTAGACAAAAAAGAGAAAGCCACTGATAGGGAATATTATCAGGTTGGCCATAGATGTCTCCAGGGCAACATTCCACACTGGAGGAAAGTGAAGCAATGTCTGTCCACAAGATCTTCAGAAAAAGAAAAATGTCAGTCATATCCTGCTACATGTGTTTCATGAACAAAAGTAACAAATGTTTTGGACTCTACAAGAACTTACAGATATCATTCCAATGCACACATCTTGAAAAAAACGATGGAAGACAAATATCAGCCTACTCAAAAGATGAATGGATACTCTGGAAAGAGAATTAGCACTGAGCGCAGAAACCATTTAACTACAGAACTAAGATTAAAATAACCCTGGGCATTATGGTTATAGAGTAAAACAGAAATCTTATCAATGAAATGCAAAATTATATAACTAAAAAAAATAAAGACAGGCGTTCCCATTGTGGCTCAGAGGGTGAAGCACCTGACTAGTATCCATGAGGATGCAGGTTTTAACCCCGGCCTCACTGCCATGAGATGTGGTGTAGGTCGCAGATGTAGCTCAGATCCTGCATTGCCATGGGTGTGGTGCAGGCCAGGGCTGCAGCTCCAATTCGACTCCTTGCCTGAGAACCTCCATAGGCTAAGGGTGTGGCCAAAGAAAGAAAGGAAGGAAGAGGGAGGAAGGGAAAGAGGGAGGGAGGGAGGGAAGGAGAAAAAAGGTAAGACTTAATATAGGTGTATAGATTTCTTCAAACTTTAAAGTTGGGGACCAAAGATATCATTTAAGGCTGATAAGTCAAATCAAAGGTATAGGCATATTTAAAAGTACCAAACTAAACAAATAAGCTAAGAAAATAACATAGCCAACTGTAATTGGGAAAAGGAAGAACAGGATGGAGAAAAAGAAGAGTAAAATGAAGTAGATTTATTGTCTTTGCTCATGCAGAGTCAACAGACATTAATTTTTAAAAAATGGAGTATTAAAACGATATCTGTAGTCATGGCAATGACCCTTACTCAAACTCTTGAGAACTAAACTACAGGAATGTTCACAGAGTTACTGATTACGATGTTATTCAAAGGCAGTGGGTCAAGATAAACTAGGCTGTCAGCATATCTGAAGTAAACAGATTCATAATGTGTACCTGGTACCTGTTTTTAGGGTCCATACTCTGGCTGGTTATGTGTCGATTACATCTCCACCAAAAAAGAACAGAAACTAAATTTTCACCAAGTTTTAGTTACAACCAGAATAGAAATAGACCTCAAGCTACTAACTCATACAATTTTTCCTATTAGCATCATAAGTGTCACATCTAGCTATGGCAAAATATATACCGCCTTTTCTTCCTTTTAGAAGAAGTACACTTAACCAGGGAGGCTTTTCTACAATTCTATTATGGTTAACTGATTTACATAAAACTAAGAAAAAATGAGTTTTACTTTTTCCAGTTTGCTAAAAAATAATTGACATATAACATCGTAAAAGCACAACGTAACAATCTGACACGTGTACATTGCAAAATGATCACAGTAGGTTAAAATCATTTCAATTATAAATTTGTTTTCATAGGATGAAAACTTTCAAGATCTACTGTCTTAGCAACTTCCATATATACAAAATTGTTATCTATAGTCACCATGCTGTATATTAATCCCAAGAATTTATCTATCTTATAGCTGGAAGACTAACTCTTGACCACCTTCACCCATTTCCCCCTAACCCTCACCTCTGGCAACTACCAATCTGTTCTCTGTTTCTATGAGTTTGGGGTTTTTTTACTCCACATTTATAAGTGAAACCACGTAGTATCTGTCTTTGTCTTATTTATTTCACTTAGCAGAACGCCCACAAGGTCCATCCAAGGTTGACAGAAATGGCAGGATACCACCCTTTTATGGCTGAATAATATTCTTCTCTGTGTGTGGGAAGGGGGGTGTCATGTTTTCTTTATTCATTCATACCTCCATGGACACTTATGTTGTTTTCATGTTTTGGCTATTATAAATAATGTTTCAATGAACACAGATGTACAGATATCTCTTCAGGATAGTAATTTCATTTCCTTCAGATAAATATCCAAAAGTGGAGTGGCTGGATCATATGGCAGTTCTGTTTTCAGTTTTTTAAGGAACCTCCATGCTGTTTTCCACAACAGCTTCACCATTACATTCCCACCAACAGTGTACAAGGGTTCCCTTTTCTTTATACCCTCGCCAACACCTATCTCGTCTGACAATAGCCAATTCTAACAAGTGTGAGGTGATATCTCACTGTGGTTTTCATTGCCATCTCCCTGGTGATTAATGATGTTAAACACATTTCCATTTATCTGTTGGCCATTTGAATATTTTCTTTGGAAAATGTCTATTAAGGCCTTTATGCATGTTTAATAGGATTGTTTTTATTCACTACTGTGCTATATGAATTCCTTAATTCATACAGGGATGTTAACCCCTCATCATATGTGTGGTTTTCAAATATATTCTCCTATTCCATAAGTTGCTTTTCCATTTTGTTGATCATTTCTTCTACTGTATATAAATAGAAGATGAATTTTAACTAGGGGTCCATAATAGAGAACTGCTTAAATAAGTTATTGTACATCCATATAATGGAATAGTATGAAGCAATAACAAAAGAAAAACTAATGGGGCATATCTACATACTGGCATAAAATGATCTCTAGATGCTTTAAGTGATAAAAGCAAAGTGCAGAATGGTATGTATGGTATACATGTGTGTGTCTGCATATGTGCAAGAGATTACATATACACATTTGTACTTATGAAATCAGTATACTGACTGAAAATAAAATGCGTTTTCTGATCAAAATGTGATTTTTTTCTCCCAAAATCCCAGTAAAATTGAATTTAATGAGAGTACTATTTCTTTGTTCATGGGTAAAAACTCCAATAGGTCTATGACTTTTCAGTTCAATCATTTCCTGTAAAAATGAAAAATCCTAAGTTTACCTAATGAAATTTCTCCTTCTAGCTCAGGGTGTGAGGCTGAAATGTAGAAGCTCCTTCTGCTAGCCTGTTTTCTCCCTGATCATGCTCTCTCTTACACCTTTATTTCAGAAGCTCTAGGTCAAAGAGGTGGGGGAAACTAAGGGATAGGATAGTTCTTACTTGACTAAGTGCTCTTTTGAGTCTGGCCTAGAACCTGGAAAATAATTAAAGTGGACCATATCTCCTGGATTGGTTCAATGGGCCATCTCTTCTGTTCTTCCTATGACCCAGCAAATCTAGCTCTGTAGGACCTGGAATTTAGGTTGCTAATTGAGACTCTTCTTCAACCCTTGGGATTCTACAGTAGACCTCCTGCTTTTTTCCACTTAGGTTTTCACACCCCTCTATGTAGCTTCACTGTACAAGACGGAAGATGACACCATGCCAACTCTCCCTCGTAGCCGACATCCATCTGCAGAAATACTTACGCAAAGCTTGCTCTGACAGTGTCTGGAAGTATAAACCAATATGGGAGCCAGGAAACAGGTGAAGGAGGGAATTTATTTTGTACTGTATATACACTGTGTCCTTTGCTTTTTGTATTAAGTATATGTATTATCTAAATTAATGAATAAAGTCTATTAAAAGAGCAAGGCACAGATAGGTAGAAAGTATTAACCAAATGACTTTTATCCAGAATATATAAAGAACTCTTATAAGTCAATGGTAGAATGACAAACAATAAAATAGAAATATGGGCAATATATTTGAAAAGACATTTCATAAAAAAAATATATAAATTCCCAATAAACACAAATGCTCACCCTCATTAATAGTTAGAGAAATGTAAATTAAAACCATGATGAGATAATACTAAATACCCATCCTAATGCCTAAATATAAAATGAATGGCACTCCAACACTGAGTTGGAGAAGCTGTAAAATAACTAA
Source organism: Catagonus wagneri (assembly GCA_004024745.2). Taxonomy (NCBI): domain Eukaryota; kingdom Metazoa; phylum Chordata; class Mammalia; order Artiodactyla; family Tayassuidae; genus Catagonus; species Catagonus wagneri. The sequence goes on along the minus strand of PVHT020000015.1, from coordinate 27,714,827 downwards.
AACTTCCATATACTGCTAGTGGAAATATATACAGTACAACTGTCTTGGAATATAGTTTCTTAAAATATTAAACATTGAATGTGATATACCACATTAACACATGGAAGAATAAAAACCATATGATCATCTCAGTAGATGCAGAAAAAGCTTTCAACAAAATTCAACACCCATTTATGATTAAAAAAATACTCTGGAAAACGGTCATAGAGGGAAACTACCTCAACATAATAAAGGTCATATGTAACAAACCCACAGTGGACATGGATGAAAGAAATTGAAGACACAAACAAACGGAAAAATATATGTCCTTGGATTGGAAAAAAATTAATATTGTTAAAATGACCAGATTATCCAAGATAATCTACAGATTCAATACAATTCCTATCCAAATACCCATGACATTTTTCACAGAACTAGAACAAAGAATTCAGCAATTTATCTGGAAACAAAGAGAACCCCCAATAGCCAAAACAATCTGGAGAAAAACAGAGCTGGAGGAATCAGACTCATGCTCCCTGACTTCAGACTATACTGAAAGGCTACAGTCATCAGAACAGTATGGTACCAGCAAAAAAAAAACAGAAATATAGATCAGTGCAACAGGATAGAAAGCCCAGAAATAAACCCAAGCACCTATGGTCAACTAATCTATGACAAAGGAGGCAACAACATACAGTGGAGCAAAGACAGTCTCTTCAATAAGTGGTGCTGGGAAAACTGGACAGCTACACGTAAAAGAATGAAATTAGAACATTCTCGAACACCATATACAAAAATAAACTCAAAATGGATTAAAGACATAAGTGTAAGACCTGAAACTATGAAACTCCTAGAGAAAACCATAGGTAGAACACTCTTTGACATAAATCATAGCAATGTCTTTTTGGATTTTTCTCCTAAAGTAAAGGAAATTAAAGCAAACATAAATAATGGGACCTAATTAATCTTAAAAGCTTTTGCACAACAAAGGAAACTACTGGGAAAATGAGAAGCCCACTACTAAATGGGAGAAAACACTTGCAAATGATATGACTGATAAGGGGTTAATATTCAAAATATTTAAACAGCTCATACAACTCAATGTCAAAAAATAAACAACTTGATTAAAAAAATGAGCAGAAGAACTGAACAGATATTTTTCCAAAGAGGAAATGCAGATGGTCAACACACACACATAAAAAGATGCTCAACACTGTTAATCCTCAGATAAATGCAAATTAAAACCATGAGTTATCACCTCATATCTGTTAGAATAGCTACCATAAAAAGAACACAATAACAAATGCTGGTGAGGATGTGAAGAAGAGGGAATCCTCAAATACTGTTAGTGGAAATGTAAATTGGTGCAGCCACGGTGGGAAACAGTCTGGAGGCTCCACAAAAAACTAAAAATAGAACTACTATAAGATCTAGCAATTCCTGAGTATTTAAGTAGAAAAATAAAGCCTTATGTCCAAATCTTATACATAAATGATCATAGTGGTTTTATTCATTACCCCTCAAAACATCCCAAAGGTATATTAAGAGGTGAATGGATACAACTGTATAATGGAATACTACTCAGCAATACAGTGGAATGAGTACTAACAGACACAACAAGGATAAACCTCAAGATCATTACACTGAGTAAAAGGAAGCTGACAAAAAAAGATAACAGAAAATAGGATTAATTTAGAACTTCAAAAGGGCAAACTAACCTGTAATAATAAAAAGGAAATCAATGGTTACCTAAGGGCAGAGAGAAAGGGAGAGATGAATTGTTAAGAGGTACTAGGAAATTCTTTGAGGTAATAGGAACATTCAGTATCCTTATTACATAGGTACATAAAAATGTCAAAATTCAACACACTGTACACTTTATATGCAGCTCATTATAGTAAATTATAGCTCAATAACTTTTGTTGAAAAAAGAAACACAAAATCCTCTTTGGTTAAAGAAAATCTAGTGGATAACGAATTGTAAAAGAAATCTACTGTGTATCAAATATATTTTCTAATCAATTTTCATAAAGACTCCACCTCACAAAGCTGAAAAAAATGGGTAGGTTTTTACCCTATTTTTTTTTTTTTTTTTTGGCCTTTTGTCTTTTTAGGGCCGCGCCTGTGGCACATGGAAGCTCCCAGGCTAGGGGCTGAATCAGATCTGTAGGTGCCAGCCTATATTGCAGCCACAGCAATACCAGATCGAAGTCATGTCTGTGACCTACACCACAGCTCACAGCAACGCCGGATCCTTAACCCGCTGAGCAAGGCCAGGGATGGAACACTGTATCCTCAGGGATACTAGTCGGGTTCACTAACCACTGAGCCATGACAGGAACTCCTAAAATAGTGCACATTCTTAAGGTCTTTCTTTTTTCACTGTTTTCCAGTTGCTTTGAGTATCCATTTGAGTTGCCTTCCTCTCCAAGGATTCTAGAGAGGGTGTATTTCCCGAGTCCTTGCGTCTCTGAAGGTATCTTTATGCTGCACTATCAGGGTAGAGATTTCCTTGTCCAAAATATTTTTCAATTAAAAATGTAAACATCACTCCATTGTCCTATGACATTTAATATTATGTCAACATCTAGGGTTATTCTATTTTTTAAAATTTAGAGGTGTCTTGTTTCTTTTTCTTTTTTTCTTTTTTGAGTGGGTACCTGTAGATTTTTTTTTCTTTATTCTTGCAATTCAGAACATTCACCAGGATTATTTAGATGTCAGTCACATCTTATTCGTTTGGTAGCTGGTGATCCCTTTTGATCAGCAGTTTCAGCTATTTTTGTATTTCAGAGATGTTTCTTTTATTATTACTTCTATTCCATTTATTCTTTATCTTCAGGTATATAGATTAGCCACTTATTGGTTCTCCATTACCTAGCCCATTATATTTATCATTGATTTTCATACTTTTATCTCATTCTTTTTTCTCTGCATTGTGGGACAGCTTAAGGTTGCACCAAACCTTGCTGATTTTATTTTCCACGTTTTCAAACCTGATCCCTATCGCTTCTGAAGCATTTTTCGTTGATGGCTGAGTATTTTGAGTATACAGAAACAGCAATTTCTTGTGGTTTAAACCAATACAAGAATAGTTTGTATTAACACTAATGGTTATGGCAACAAACTGGAATGAATTAACATGGAAATGATTGAATGGACTGTGGTACATTCATATCATAAGCTACTATGCTGTCACTACAAGAATTGCTTAAAATTCACCAAATCCACTGGGTACCGATTAATAAATAAAAGATACAGAAAATGTATGACATACTGACCAATTTTATAAAAATGACCAAACATACCTACATGTGTGTATGTCTTTGAATTATACGAAATTAATCTAGAGAGAAGTATAGAAGGATATATGTCAGGCAGTTAACTCTGGTCATCTTGAGGGAGTGTAATGAGAAGGAAGAGAAGAGGGTAAGGACAAGTCCCTCAAAAGGTGTCCTAAACAATAAAGCATTAGACTATGATGTCATTTATGGCAAGTAACAATGTATATGTGTATACACACAATGAGCCACACAAATGGACGGTCATTGTAAGTGGTTATCTCAGGGCAGTGGGATTTTAGATGCTTCTTTCTTCCATTTTCCTCTGTCCCAAAACACACACACATACGCCATTCTAAAAACGTAAGTACAATACTCACACCTCCAAACACACACAACATAAACTAATTTCCAGTAATTCAAGAGCCTAAAAGCAAAAAAGTGGAATCCAGAGCCATAAGAAATGCTGGCAAAGGAACTTTTTCTTCATGTCCTTTATTTAGTGAAATTTCTCCACCCGTGGCCAGACCCAGACCAGCCTCCTTCACAATATGATGATATCTACATCAGAATCCTGCTACCTTCCCTTTTAACTTCTGGCTCTTCCAAAAGAGATTGTTAAGTTCAGGATTTCTTCAGTTTCTTGAGAGGCTGGGATTCTCTTCCTGAGTGGGGACTTACAGACTGTCTTGCAACATTTTTATTTGTTGTCTTCTTTTTCAATATGGTCCCACCTGCACTGTCTGGACTAGTCCTTCCTTCTCTTCCTTTTAGGCTAAGACAGGTTTACCATGCTTTTTAAATTTCCACAGTCCTTCAAAATATCCCCATTTCTTAAACTCCCTATTTATTTCAAAGCTCCATTTATTTGAAATCTACCTTGCCTATCACGAATCCGAGCTTCCATTTTGCCTTTCTAGGCAGTAGTTCTACTGATTCTTGCTACAAGGGTGTTGAATACTCCATTTCACAGACCTGAGATAACCAATCAGTCTCAGTGCCTTGAGACTTCCGTGACTCTTGAGCCACATTTCAACTAGTATCAAAGCTTTCTAAAGCCTCTACACATCTTCAATACAGGCCCCCTGAGCCCTTAGCATAACATTCTCCCACCTCATCAATATTTTACTGAATCCAAATTAAAGGCTGTTTTCAAACTCCTAATTTAAAGCATTACTTTCAATTTTCATAATGACTAAGACCAGATTTAGCTTCTGGGCATTGCTTAGGCTGTCCGTAGTTAGAGGAAGGCGAGGACTGTTTAAACCTATAATCTTAGTTTCAATCCACACTCTATAATTTTCTGGAATGATGCCTCTGACAAGAAAATGCCTGGAAAGACACCAACCCCTGAGTCTCACAACTCTGCAAAAGACACTTGTTGACAGATTTTGACAAAAGGGCCCCACTGAATACGCACTGGGGCAAGTTGCCATATGAATCAGATACCTTCCTGTTTGGCCTCAGCGTTTTCAAACGAGCTTTTCTGTACACAATCTAACGCTCACCTTTCACCTCACTGGCACTGGTCCCCCAGTCAGAGAACACCAGCAGGCAAAGAAACACTCTGTCCGTATTCAACTGCTTCTGCACAGTCGAGATCTGTTGCCCACTGTACTCCAGCACAGGAGAACTGTACCGAGAAACCTTCTGGAAGTGAACCAAATGGACTTTAGCTGGGATTAGTTCAAATCATTTCAAGCCAAACTGGCCATCACAGTCCTGACCAATTTGTGACTCAGGACATGTAGCAGCTACATAAGATCCACAAAGAGTCAAGGTTAGCCATATTACAAAGAGAGCGAACAGTGAAGCACTAAAAATATCTCCTTCTCCCATCCCCAAATAAAAATCTCTTCTTCACAGATCTGCCCAGAGCCTTAAATTCCCACCACAGGAATTACTCTGTTAGGTTGCAGGTATTGTTATTTTGTTATCTTTGTTAAAATTTAACTAGGAAACTCAAAAAGGTTAACTCAAACTATTATAAAAAAGCGTAGGGCCCTAGAGGGATTTGTTTGCATATTAAGCAGTTTCCTAGGAAAAAAAAATTAATAGCTCATATCTGTAAAAAGCTTTATAAACTACACATTGTTACTTTATATGTTCATACCACTCAGATGACATCAATAAGGATATATATATATATATATATATACTAAATACCTTGTAATTGAGTAAAGAAATTGAGACCATATGTAAGGTGACTCTATCCAGCTAGCAACTAACATCTGAACTAAGAATGGGTCAAAGGATGAAAGGTGAAAATCTAATAGGGGAGAAGGAATTTGGGAAAAGCCTGAATGCTGGGAGGCTAGAATGGGGCCCCACAATGGAAATACTAAATAACCTCAGAACACTGAATACCAAACTTCAGCACAGGTAGAGGGGGAGGTAAATGTATAGACAAAGATGACAAACTTTCCTACTCCACACCTTTTACAGAAGGTTAGTTCTGTCTGTGGCCTTAGAGTATGCATAGCATCCTTCAAGGATCTTTCTAAAACACAGCATAACACTAAATCTGCCAATATCCAAAAATAAAGCAATGCAAATCTACTCTACTGAGAATTCAACAACCTGGGTTCTGGTTCCAGCTCCACTAATTACTAGTTACATGACCATTTGTGCATTTTTCCATCTAGCTCTTTGAACACTGGCAAAAGAAGAGGAGTCATAAAGAATTTAAAATACCACAGGATTTGGGACAAGAAACTTGAGGTTTCTTTCAAGACTCAACAAAAGCGTTCACTAAATGCCAAGCACTAATCTAGTCTCTGGGGAAAACAGAGGTGAACGTGAAAAGTTAAGGGCCCTGTTCATATGGAACTTACCTTCTTCTAGTGGCAGAAAATACAGATAATAAGCAAACAATATGAAAGATATCTAATAGTGTTAGGTGTTATGCAGAAAATAGGCTTTGAGTCTAACTGCAAAAACCTGGGCCAAAGGACTTCTCTGGACCTCAATCTTCTCAACTTTAAAAGAATGCTAATTGGAGATTGGATTAAGATGGCGGAATAGAAGGACTGGAGCTCAACTTCTCTCCCAAATAACAGCAAAAATACAACCAAATGCCGAGCAACCTTCAACCAAATGGACTGTAAACTTCCAAAAAAGATACTCTGCTCCAGAAGACACAGCGGAGACCACATCAAGAGGTAGGAGGGGCGATTACGCGATAGAAGCAACCCC
>PVHT020000015.1:27682511-27699830 GCA_004024745.2 Catagonus wagneri | reverse complement strand
TTATTGCTGCCGACGCCGCTCATCCTAGGGGTACCTGCGACCCTGCTGGGGCTGGACCTCGGCAGGCCCTGAACCTTAAGGTTCATGAGCCCACTTCTCCTTTCAGGTTGTAGCAGGAAAATGTTGATTAAGTACCCTGGCTGTTCTATGGCTGAGCTGACATCCAGGAAACAAGCAAAGGGCTTTCTATAGCTCTCTATACATCACCAAAGAAATGCCACATGTTAATTTCCAAATAGAGATGGAGGAAATTTCTAAAAGGAAAATAGGCATAGTTTTTAAATAGCAAAAAGTTACTAGAGTCCAAGAGTACTAAAATTTTAATAATTTAGAAACTTGTAGTGATAGCCTTTTTGAGGCATTCTGCCTTAAGCTCAGAGTTTATGTACGGCCTTAAATTAAGCTTTGCAGATTTTGACAGTGCTAGTGGAGAGTCTGGATATTTTATTCTTGCTTTATTATACTGGGAAAGGGGCCATGGGCAGTTTTCTTTCAGCACCTGAAAACATTTGTATAAAAAATTCATTAACCATTAATTTGTTTCAATGACACATTTAGCGTTTCAATTCCAAATCTGCACCTGCTGCCATATTGTGAAGAAAACATGTTGAGATGATTTTCCTCTGCCTGCAAAAGGGCACACATGACCTGAGCTAACCATTGAGGCACCTTTAACAATTTTAAAAGGAACAGACAGAGTGCTCAGAAAGAATACACAGTGGTGAACACACTGAGACACCATCAAAGCCCCCCCTTAGGGAACAGGGTCTGGTCACCAGGTAAGCAACCAAGACAAGTAAGGGTGCTACCTGAGGTTGAGGGAAACCCTAGAACTGACAGTGGAAGACGGAGATGACGAGTATCAATTGCAGCCCTGAGATCATCTGCAGTAATGGGAGTTGGAATTTTCTCCACTAACCTTCCTTTTCTAAGTTCCCTCCATGAACAGAGGTCTATAGATCCTGGAAAATCTGCACCCAAAACACATTTGAAGAACTGGATCCAAGCAACAGGGGGCAAACACTGTGATATACTCTTCAATGAAGCAGTTCATGTTCTAGTTGCTAGAGCAACTTTGGCAGACACCCTTCAGCCATTAGCCTCTTCAGAGATTACCTCAACTATAGAGAGCCATCTAGCCCAGTTATGATCCTTCTCGGGGTAGCCCACATGCAATGACTGATTGATGAGGGGCATAAAGGCCTGCCCATTCTGGCCCAACTCAGGAAAACACTGAAGGATATTTTTTAGCTTCAGATTTACCCAGCTAAGGGGTTAGCTAAGGCTACTGCTGAGCCTATAGCTCAGATTCTCCACCTCTACATTTCTGCTTCTTTCCTTTCCCTTCCCTGTGTGTTGATCCCAAGGGGATTCCTAAAATGAATATCCTATGGACTACAAGCCATCTCAGAGTTGCTTCACAGGGAGCCCAACCCATGACAACACAGGCAACGATGTAAGAAATGCCCAATGCATTCTAGTTCATTAGCCATTCACTGAACTAATATTCATTAAGGACTTTTTCCAGGTATTTGGGATAAATCACTGAACACGACAAAGTTCCTGTTCTCATGGAGCCTATGTTTTAGTTAAGGGACACAGATAATGGACAAGTTAACAAATGAATAAACAACAATATTTCAAATAGTGATCAATATTATGAGGAAAAAAAGTCGCATGATAGAAACTTAATTGGAGATATGATTTAGATTGTGTGGTCACAAATGGCCTCAGTGAGAAACTGGAACATGAGACAGCCTGCCATAAAAATATACAGTAAGAGCATTCCACGTAGATGGAACCATATATATGCAAAGGTATTACTGTGCAAATGAACTAGGAATGTTCTTGAAATTGAAAGAAAGGCAATGTGGCTAGAGTGAGAGGAGAGTAATATGAGACAAAGGTGAAGAGGTGGACAGGGGCCAGATTATGGTAAGGAGTCTGGGTCTCATTCTAAGTACATTTGGAAGTTATTAGAGTATTTTAAGTAGGACAATGACATTATCTGATTTATATTTTTACAACATAGTTCTAGCTACTGTGAAAAGATTATAAAGAATGAAAATGAGAAAATCAATTAGAAGGCTAGAGTTTATTTTTTAAAAAAAAAATATATATAAGTAAGAGGTAGATTTGTTGAGAGACAGAATGTGGACCATCTCAGAAGCCAAGAACAGCCTGGAAGATATACATACCTTAGACAGAATGTGGTCCATCTCCCTAGATCTATTTTAGAACTACAATATGCAAACTTGCTAATGAATTGGATATAAGGGATAAGGGAGGGAGGTCTTAAAGTCCTGATTTTGACGTGAGACACTGAATTATAAATCATTGGGATTTCTTCCCTCTACCCAAACACATACTGAGCATCCTTCTATGTACAAAACACTATGCTGAGTGCTTAAGAGGTTACACTGATGAATCATGTGTGGCCCCAAAATTCAAAGAGTTGAGAGACAGGATATAGGAGATTATATACAGATATATGGTTACAAAATGAGGTAGGAAGTGGTAAATGCCAAGTATAATTTTCTTTATTGTTCTTTACTTGCTTCATGCATATTAATCTTGTTCCTCTAACACATACGTGTACTTGCTATGAAGCCTGGAAATTCTTTGGTGCTAAAAAGATGCACGTTACTGCTGGTGAATCTAGAATCTCTCCACAGGATATTTATGAATGCCCTATTCTTTAATTAAAGCAATTAACTATTTTATATTTGCCATGAAATGGCTTAAGAATCCTAATGCCAAATTTGTGTTCTGTCTAAAAGCGGGGGAAAAAGGAGTTCATATTGTGGCTCAGCAGGTTAAGAACCCAATGTTCTCCATGAGGATGCAATGCAGTTTCCATGAAGATGCGACATAGTCTCCATGCCTTGCTCAGTGGATTAACGATCCAGTGTTTCCACAAGCTGCAGCATAGGTCACAGATGCAGCTCGGATCTGGTGTTCCTAGCCTTGGAACTTCCATATGCCATAGATGCAGCCATAAAAAGAAAAAAAAAGTAAAAAACAAAAGTGGGGGAAATGGATTGTTTTGTCTTAATTAACCAAGGAGATTCTAGTCAGGAAAAAAAAAAAAAAGCCACTAGTTCAGTTTATTATTACCTTGACCGTTAACAGAGCTAGTTTTTCCCGAATATCCTTTATCTACTTCCTTCTTAGAAATATTGCTTCTGGTTAATGCGGAAAAGGCACTGAACAAAATCCAACACCCTTTCATGATAAAAATTCTCAGCAAACTAGAATATTTTATCACAACAACAACAAAAGTTTGGGTTTGAATATTGGCTCCACCACTAAATGTATTTCCCCCACTTTTAGACAGAACACAAATTTGGCACTGAGATTCTTAAGCCAATTCATGGCAAATAATTGCTTTATTTTTTTTTTTAAAGAATAGGGCATTCATAAATATCCTGAGGAGAGGTGCTAGATTAACCAGCAATAACATGCATCTCTTGAATAAATTATTCAATCTCTTAGCACCTCTTATAAAAGTATTGAGGTAGTTCAGTTCTCTAAACCTCATGCAGTGCATTTAGGAACTCCGCAGAGGATCTAGAACAGAGCCAAGTCCTCTATAAAAGTTATGTATTACTGTCAAGAAATGTAATTTCTTGCCCTAAGAAATTTCTTGCCCTGACCTTCTTACAAACGTCAGCAAATTTATGCTATCTCAGCATGAATCCGTCCTCAAAATACTATGTAGTTTGCTGTGGCATACACTAGCACCCTTAATTCTGATTCAACCCCTAGCCCCGGGAACTTCCATATGCTTCGGGTGTGGCCCTAAAAAGCCAAAAAAAAAAAAAAAATCTATGTAGCAGGGAGGGATTAGCAAAGTTTTTCTATAAAAAGCCAGAGAATAACTAAAAATACTAAGCTTTGCCAGCCATACAGTCTCTGTTGCAACTACTTAACTGATGCTATAGCATAAAAATTGCCATAGGAAATAGAAAATACACAAACAAGTGGGTGTGACTATGTTGCAATAAAACTTTATTCATAAAAACAGGTAGTGGTCAGATTTGGCTCAGAAACTATAGTTTGCTAACTCAGTGCTAGACACTTGGCTTGCATAAACTTCTAACGCATGTGGATAAATTCAGACATAGTTTTGTTCCCTCTGAATGGACTCCTTTGAAGAACGCCAAATTTCTACGTCCCTTAAAACAAATGGTTAACTCTGACTGGAGAATATACTGATTGCCTTTTTTTTTTTTTTGTCATTTTAGGGCCGCACCCGTGCAATGTGGAGGTTCCCAGGCTAGGGGTCTAATCAGAGCTGTAGCCACTGGCCTACACCGCAGCCACAGCAACGCAGGATCCGAGCCGCGTCTGCAACCTACACCACAGCTCACGGCAACGCCAGATCGTTAACCCACTGAGCAAGGCCGGGGATCAAACCCACAACCTCATGGTTCCTAGTCGGATTCATTAACCACTGCGCCACATTGGGAACTCCTGATTGCTTTTTTCTTTGCTAAACATTAACTGATGCTGACGCTTTACCAGATATGCCCAAAGGGCCAAAAGAGAATTTTAAAACCTATATGTATAAACATACCCTTTGTGACATTTTACTGGGTTCTGGCTACCAATTAAAATAACACTTTCCTCCACTGTATTGCTATGAAAATTAGGATCTATAAAATGCTTCCAATATAAGGGTTAAATATCATTATACAGTTCTGCATTCAGGACTCCATTTATTTATTTATTTACTTACTTATTTTAGGGCTGCACCTATGGCATATGGAAGTTCCCAGGCTAGGGGTCAAATCAAAGATACAGCTGCCAGCCTATGCCACAGCCACAGCACAGGATCTGAGCCTGTAACCTACACCACAGATCACAGCATTGCCAGATCCATGACCCACTAAGCGAGGCCAGGGGTCAAACCTACATTATCATGGATACTAGCCGGATTCTTTTCTGCTGCACCACAAAGGGAACTCCCAAGACTCCTTTATTAATTACGCCTTTTTCTTATTACATAATAGGTAAAATACAATAAATTTAATCTTATTTATCCTTTGTTCTGTCAGTGAATTCATATCAATATGGTCATGGGAATGAAAAGGAAAACTGAATTCCCCTACAATTACTCAGGCTATCAATTAAGGTCTTGGGCTTGGTCCACAATTACCAAAGGTAGCCACCAAAATATATGGCTCCAGTAAAGGGGGACTGTCCATAGTTTCATTAAAGTATTTCCCCTTGGGATTTCCCTCTAAACCAGGTCTTAAACACTCTCCTTCACTCAACACACTCTACTTAGACACTCCACACTGTATTTTTAAACACAAAATGCTTCATTGGCCTGACCTAACTGAATCACAATCAATTCTCAGAAATCCAGCACACCAAAAGTAACTTCACCTGCCACTTCTCACTAAGAAGAGCACAGACAGGCTGTACTGTTCACATTCCTGAGGAAAGAGCCTCTCCTAGAACCTAGTTCTTCTTTCCTCGCTTGGCCTCTTGGTATTTATGACTGTAGTTTGAAATAAAGTTCAAACCCCATTGCAATAATTGAGGAATCATCCAGAGTTTACATGTGTTGATCTGCTTTCACCTTAAGCTGTTCAGCAGACAAAAATTTGAACTTATGAAAACAATTCAGTTGGGGGTTTATCTTCTTTATCATAAAAAGGATTAACCACAGGATTTTTATATTAGCTTCACAAGTATGGGTTAACAATAATTCAACTGAGAAAAATTGCTATTCACTAGTTAACTTCTCGGGAACATTTCTATACTGTCAATCAAAACTGCACCTGTAATGGAGATACCTCATACATTGTACAAAAAAAGGGAGCATGGCTAGGACTGGAAAGTCTCTGGGTACTCTCTTGGCATTTCCTGCAGCAGGCCTTGACTTCTTAGTGAAATCATTTTAATTTCTGTTTAAAGCATCCTTGAAAGGGTATTTAGCTTTAAGTGTTCATTGAACTTTTAAAAAGTAGCATTTGCAAGCCTAGAAAGAAATATTGTCACACCAATGAGGGGATATGCTCTTGTCTTTCGACAGAGAAGAAAGATTTTCTTTAATATTAAAGTATGTATGTGTATCCTGTTCCTGTTACACAATAATGTCAACGACAAAGATCTTGACTCCTACACCTTTTAGGCAGCAACCCCCCTCTCCGAACAGTCTCTATTCAAGGACCTGATTGTGGAGGATAGGATAGGGAACAGCAACTTCAGCACTCAGGCAGTTCCCGACACCAAAATGGAGCCCTAAGGTATAATATGACCCTCAAGTGGCAAAGAAAACTGAGCAAGAGCTCAGCTTTTGATTTCAGACCACTGTTGTTCTATTTCTTTGCTGTATGACCTTGGAAAATGTACTCAAGCTCCCCTCATTCCAGAGTCCTCATCTGTATAATCTGGATAATATATACCATCTACTTTCCAGAATAGTTATAAGGTGAACACAGACCCAGTTGGACCCCCAATAAAAGCAGTTATTCAAACGTTTTGCAAATAATTTCAAGCAAAAGAGAGAAAAAAACAGAATTTACAAGTAATTCTGAAAAATTCCACTAATCAGAACCTTCCATGCTTTCCTTCTTCCCACACCCTGGCACTTGGGTTAATAGAGGTTTCCTTATCACAGGTGCAGGAAAGAGGAAAAGTAGTTCAGAAGCAACTGGCTTCTCTCAACTGACTCATGTAAAAAATGGAATGCCACTTCCAGCAGCTATTATAACACCACCACCCCTAATTTTAAAACCCCAGTTTGCAACCAGTGATAAAAAAAAAAAAAAGTCATCTCTCCCTTAAGGCAGCTTTCTATGGATTTCTCCGTTATTTCTCCTGTCTTCAGGAAAAGATGAACCAATTAGTTATCAGTTGGGCTCCAGGCTGCTTCTCCCCTGTTTTGCTCTTGGCTTCCTTAGCTTCTGGACTTGATGGTAGGCAAGAAAACAAAAGGTGTGAACTCCAAATAGAAAACAATGGACTGTTGCTTAATAGCTCCAGGTAAAGGTTTATACTTTGGGTGAACCCTCAATAAAATGGAGTCTGCTTTGAGAGATTAATTTCTCTTAATTAACCAAGACTCATTAGTCAAAAAAAATAAATAAATAAAAAGGATGACACATCTACTCCTCCTTTCCAACCTAAGTCTGGAGGAACATAATATTTAGCCATGCATATTAAATAAGAAGAAAACATCTAACAGAAAACTGAGGGTGGGGTGGAAGAGCAGCTGGTCTGACTCCTAATGAAACAGAATCTGCAGTATTATCAAAGCTTCCTCAACCAACAAACTTTGTATACTTCTTACAGCGATTTCTTAATTATTTAAAATCTCAGTAGCTTCCAATCTGACATACAGGATATCATCTCTTGCTAAACATTTCATCAAAGTGTTCTTCTATCTGTCATGGGATACTGAAATTTGACAAATTATAAATTGAGGGAATGTTTGATTCTACCAGGAGAGACAGCAGATGAAAAAAACATCTCTATCCTCAACTCTGTCTCCGCATTATCTTGAAGAATATATTTTAAGAGCTCTTACTGAAGTTTGCTCTCTTCAGAGAAACAAGAGTTCTTTATTTAACAAAACATGCTCCCCAAGACAGTGATAAGAAATTTTGCCCGAATCTGCAGAGACAAAAAAGGGAGAATACCTTTAAGTGATTATGGGCTATACCAAGGCCCATTCTGTGATTTTTAAAAGTTCAAATTCTCTTCCACAAGATTCTGTGACTTTATAATCCTATTTCCTTCCATTTTAGAGTAAACACTCAGGGAAAATGCTGAGATACCAAAAGCTCAGTTAACCGCTTGAGAGAATAAAAGACAGATGGTCTCCCTTCTCCTGGTGGAGGGATATGGGTGTTCAGTGCTCTCACAGGTCTAAACCTGGAAAATCAAAGAGACTTGATCTTAAGTCAGAAGGCAAAGTATGGAAGCCACAAGAGAGACCACCAGAAAGGAAAGCATTAGCCACTGACCACAGAAAAGAGGTTTTCTGAGTAATGGGCCAAAGCTCAAATTAAGACAAATCTAAGACAATAATAACACAACAAATGGTATAAGGGTGTACAGAAAGGACCACTTTCCTCCAGAACCAAATTTTAAAGAAATGAAAGAATACAGTTAATAACAGCTAAGAAAAGTTATTTATGAAAGCTTTCTTGATAACTATCTCTCAGAAAGTCTTATTTCCCCAAGAGTATTGTAGTCATTGTAAAACACTCATAAGGAAGTCTGCTTCATTAAATAAGAACTGTTTATGAAAATTCTCCCTTATAATGAGCCAAAAAGTCTTCTTTCCCTATAACTTTCACATATTAGCTCTAGCTCAGCCCTTTAGTCCAAAAGACAGTAAGCCTTGTCCCACTTCCTCATGACAACCATTTGATGCGCAAATATTTGAAGACACTTATCTCCATAAGTCTTCTCTCTGTAGGTGAGATGACCCTAATTCTTTCAGCATTTTTGTTATGACATGGTATGCAGAGACTATATCAGACATTTTGATTTCGTTCCATAAGAAAAATTAAGGTTCATGTCATTTAAGAGTTTCTTATATTAATAGAGTGTTTTAATTTTACAAAGACAAGCATTTTGATTTCTGCCTCAAGCCTTATGAATCAGATGACTTGTAACTCTCTTCCACTACCTGGCAGCAGAGCACTGCTTAAAAATTACAAGTTAGGTTACGAAGAGCACCTGAAATGTTAAAACAGTAAAAGCTACAGTCTCAGGGTGACAGCTTTCTGACATCACCCACCATTCTTACCGTAAGTCAGTGGCCTAAATTTCCATTATTAAAGGTCAGCTCATTTTCAAGACAACCTTTTCTTCAAAAAGAGGCAAAGTAATGTGGTAGCTTAGTGTAGCCTGGGCCCAAATCCCAGTTCTACCACTTACTAGTAGTTTAGCTTAGAGCAAGTCACTTTAACTTGTCTGTGCTTTAACTTCTTCTGTAAAATGAGGATAATGTCTACCCCTCGGGTTGTGATGATTAAATGAAATAATACGTAGTGTTGAGAACAATGTGTGACAAAAAAAGTAAGTAGTATGTTAAGTGTTTGCTATTATTAGAATTCCAACAAAATTTTACCAGGAAGCTAAATGTATGCTAAAGAGATATCAAAGTAGCCCTGCTCAATTTGAATAAAACAAGCTATAGTCCTAACTATACCACAAACCACTCCACACCTTATTCCATTCAGGCTCAGAGAATCACAACATGAAATCCACACCCAATCATTTCAGTTCTAGGGGTTAAAGAGCAGTGTCATCCAAAACCCCAAGTCAAAAGTAAATTATCTACTACTAATACCCCAGAATGGGCCAATTTATCTCAGAAGTATCAGCTGCCTTGGAAGGTACAGAGCAAAGCCCTCTGAAAAGAAAGCACAGAACAAGAAGTTTGGGGTTTTTTTTGCAGGGACGGGGGTTAATAAGAGAGCAAGGAGGAATATATTTGGAACACGGCCAACCAGCCAAGCAGAGCAGATCTGGAGAGAAGCACTATGAGGAAATAATGCTGTGCTGACAATGGTGATAACTAACCATCACTGAAAGTTTACCATGTGCTAACAAGCAAAAGTATTAGCTTTATATACGGTCACTTGTCAAGGCTCAAAACAAACCTATAGGATAGGGGCTGTTTTCATCCCAATTTCACACATGTAAATAACTGACATTGAGAGGTTAAATAACTGGCCCAAAGTTATATAGCTAATAAATGGCTGAGCTGAAATTCAAAATGCGGATACCCCTAGACATGCATCAGCCCAGTATCAGAGGATGTCCTAAAAGCAAGCAAGGCAAGAGGAGATACAAATCGCTGAGAACACTCAGTTTTGCTTCGTATCACCCAGATTTTTGTACAGCAAAGCCATCATAAGAGTGCTAACTCTGGAGCGAGAGAGATCTGTGTTAAAATTCTTATTCCATCCTTTACAAGGGGTGTGTTCTTGAGCAAAATGCTGAATATCTTTAAGCCTTAAATTATTCAATGCTGCCTCGGGGAGTAAAAATCATGTGTGCAAATCACCTAGCACCCTTACACACAGCAAACTTTCATCAAGTGGTATCATGGTCTTTGTATTTTCAAAATATGATATCCATAACTTTCATCCCTCCTCTCAGTTATGAAATTAACATCATTCCCATAAGCAGAGAAAGGACACAGACAGTGTAAGTAATTTACACAGACTGACAGTAGGTCAGCTCGGGCATGAACGCAAATCCAAAATTTCCTACTGTCCTGCCCAACCATTTGCAACTTTCAGCCTCCTCTGCCAGATTCTTAAGTTGCCCCTTTCCTCTTAAGTTTGCCTTTCTCACCCAAAAAAGAAAGTGAGCACTTGTAACCAATGTCAGATGAAAATTAGACAGATTTCCTGAGTGACAGGATGATCCTTTTGCATTTTCTGGGGAAGATTGGTTGCTGCCAACAAACTGGCAGAGAAAAGGTGACAGCAAGCCACATAAGTGCAAGTATCAGTGGGTGGAGAAATGTCAGAAACAAAGAAAACTCTTTAAAATATTAAATGCAAACTCATTTACTGGTGGCCACAGATAAGATGGAAGAGTTTACCATCGACAGGGACTGTGACAGTGATGAATGAAACCATTCTGGAACTGTGAAGGAAAGTGGCCTCTGAGAAGGGGTGCAGGCATCTAAGGGGGAGCAGGAGGATGCTGTGGGTGGGGGAACAGGAAGAGAATGAGAACTAGTTACGTGTGGGCTGAGGCATTTTCAGTGGCAGAACAAAAATATAGAAATAATGTTGCTGCTGGTACTTAAAAAGCCCAGGCAGGCATCAATTTCCACCCACCCCTAGTCCTCCACACTCTAAAATCAGGGAAGGTATGGCATGAAAGAAAGAATCGGGGGAAAGGGAAAATGGGTAAGACGCATTTTAACAAATGAAATTACACAGGGTCAGTTATCAAATCCACAAAGAAAGAAAAGGATCCCAGGGCAAGGCCAGTATAACAGATGATGCAGTCAGTGAATGCACAAAACAGCTATTCCTCAGCACTTAAAAGAGACTATTATTGAAGGACTAGGGAAGTTTGAAAGTCATTGTCCCAAGTTCTTTTCACTCCCCCATTTAAAAGACGACATGCTGCCAGAAATAAAGCAAGCCTGAGTCACAGTTTGGAATTGAAAGAAAGTGTTGAAAATGGAAGGAGAGTTATGGAAATGGGTTTGTTTCACATAAATGAAAATAAAGAATTTTAGCTCATGGCAATTCTCTAAAAGCTACTGAAAAGACAGAACTTTGCACACTTCATTAGGTACTTGACTATTTTAGTGACTATAACCATGCGTTTTAAGTTCACTTTCCCCTTTATTCCTGAACATAGCTTTGGTATTTGTGTTTCTCAAGGAAATCTCCATCATGTCCTCTGAAATCCTTCCATTCATTCTACAAGCATTTATCATGCTCCTACTGGGTGACAATCATGGTGTCAGATGCTATAGGACCAGGGAGTGTGGAAAGAAATATAAGACATAGTTCTTTCCTTCAAGGAATTTGGAGACGAATTGGAGCAACATCAAATGCATGAAGCAGGTAAATCACCAAGGCTGGATGGAAAATGAGGGACAACCAAGAAGTCAAGGTAGCTCTGAAAACCAAGAAAATCTTCATTGGCTTGAGTGGTCCTGGAACACACATGAGAGGAAATGAGCCTTACAGCATGGGTTCAGGGAGAGAGAAAGGACAAAGACCATTCCAAAACAGAAAGGTCCTTCTATAATAAGTTTCTCTTCTTTAAGCCAAAAATTCTTAGCTTGATGAATTAAAAGAAAAGAGAAATCCAAGTGCCAAATTTTCTAGACTTTTAAAAAGTCCTTTTTTTGGGGGGGAGAAAGGGGGACATCACACCCACCGCATATGGAAGTTCCCAGGCCAGAAACTGAATCTGAGCCATAGCTGTGGTGTAGGATACTTAACCTACTGCACCAGGCTGGGAATCAAACCTATGCCTCTTCAGCGACCCACTGCACCTTTTTTTGTCTTTTAAACTCAAAACTCCATTTCTTGGTTTTTAATGTTTTCCTACTTCAGAGATCCTCAAACCTGCGCGTGAATTTGAATTCATGCACTTGGGAGCATATTAAGCAGGCAGACACCTGGTCTCTGATTCAGCCCATCTAGGGAAAGGCCCAAACCTACATTTTTAACCAGATTCCTCCCCGTGTGAATTCTTTCACAAGTGGTCCAAGATAGCCACACTTTGAGGAAACATTGGGGCTACTCCAACAAAAATGTAACCCAGAAGCCTCCTAATAGCATTAAGCCAGAAGGAACCTGGAGAATAAATGTATAGATATTTCAGCTGTGATCCCATATTGTCCTGGCCCCCCACTCCCAACTGTTATTACATGGGATACAGAAAAACGGAGTCACAAAACTATCTGAAGAAAAAAACATCAAAACGATACAATACACATACATACTCAAAAAAAACAAAGAGGAAGGAACATCAAGCTGATATTGAAAAATTGGCCCAGGTTTAAATCAAAACCTATAAAGTTAACATAGGTTCAAAGAACAACAAAAAAATGTACCCTCTCATCCCATCCGAGCTGAGCTACCTGTCTTGGCCTGAGCAGTGACCTCAGGGCCATCGATCTAATAGCAACTAATAATAGAAAAATCCAGTTCTGAGTCTCCAAAACCCAATACATGACATCTTAAACAGCAGAACCTACGAATCTATTCCTATGGCTCCTGAGGTTAGAGAAAATAGTTCAGTACTCAACCTGTATTTCCTAGGCTGCCCAAAAAATCCTCCTAAAGCATAGCTCTGAGCAAGGTATTGACTATTCCAAAAGCTGACACTGACAACCCATTATCTACTCGATGGAATAAAACGCCTATTTCTTAATCTTGACTTCTTAATCAAATGCCTCCTTTATCCGACCCCTTTTATCAAGTAGATAAAACTTGACCTATTATTTCTACACTCTATATTCCGTTAACCCGGAGCATTCCCATTGTACAGACCTATCCTGCACTTTCCTACCTCTCTTGGCACTTAACATGCTAGGCCTTCTACCCAAAATGCCCACAATTTGTGCTCTTTCCCGCTGCCTTCACATGTCTCTGTGGAGACTTCCCCAGCCCAGAACCAAAAGTAATCTCATCAGTGCTTCCACCACATTTGGTAGCTTCCTTACGGCACTTAGTGTACTGGGCATACTTCTAACATCATCATGTCTCTCTCATCTCTGCTACTAAATTCTGAAGCCCCCTGAGGTGCCATGTCTTATCCCCCAGCACCGAATGCAGCAATTTACTAGATTAGTGAATTTTTTATGCTAGTACAGAAGGAGTTAAACACAGACTGTGATAACTGACAGATGGTCTGAGAAAATCTTTTCTATCAGTAGAACTGGCATCTCTCCAATAAGGACAGCCTGGATCTTGTTACTTAAAGCACATTTTCCTATAGATACTCTAAGATGTGATTCCTTTTTTTTTTCATTTTTCAATGATAAGAATCATTTGAAATTTCTGAGAAATGACAGTGTGACGAGCACAGCCAACTTTGATGGTCCAAGCTGTTTTCCATCATCCTTCACTTCCTCTGCACTAGCTTTTATCTAAGCCTTGGACCTAGTTGAGACAGCACTCTGAGATTTGGAGAACAGGACACCCAGTCTTGCCTGAACTGTATGACAGTGCTGCCCTCCATGCTGGTTTAGACATAATGCAAAAAGGGAAAGCCCTCATAAATCAGCAGGGTTGGTCAGAATCTCCTCAGAGCCTCTCCCTTGTTATAGAGCCCTCTGGGAAGCCCCAGGCAAGCTGAAGACGGACAGTCCCTTTCCACAAAGAGCTCACACTCGAGCTAGAGCCCCAGAATCCACATGCCCCTATTTTTTAGAGAAACTAAGTGTTAACAGATCACTATGGTGATCAGTCAGTGGCCACTAGGTTCAGGGCCGACCCTAAACACATGCTTAATTGGCAGCTGCCTATAGCAGGTGGTACAAGGGCCAAGGAAAATATGTCTCTACATCAGCCTGTTTTAGTATCCAAAATTCCCTAAAGGCAAGACACTAGGACATCCATTTAAAATGCAAACATTTCCTAGAGCTAGGCATTTCTTGGATAATTCCATGGGCAACTTTTCACAAATATATAGCCCAATGAGAAAGCAGGCATCTGCTGAACAGGGAGGAAGCCCAAAGCATAGCTGCTTCTGACAGGCACTTAAGACCACTGCCTTGGTCCTTTCTACACCATTCTCCACAATAAGCAGCTTGTAGTCTAGTGGGGAAGACAGAAATGTACATAAATAATTTCAGTATAACGGAGAATATGCTGAGACAGAGGTAGGCACAGGGGCCATGGGACTCAGGAGAAATAAAGCCCATTTGAAGGGGCTGGAGAATGCTTAGATGAAGTGATAGCCGAGCTGTCTTGAATTATGAACAGAACTAGTAAAGAATGTAGAAATGGTGTTCCAGGCAGAATGATTTGCATGGGCAAGGACAGGGAGAAGCATTTTGTGTGTAAAATGGGGAGCTGAGGTAGAAAGATCTATAAGCCATTCAATATTACTGTGGCCTCAAGTGTGGGGCAGGAAGTGGAGAGGGGAGAGAGATCATGACAAGAAACAGATTGTGAAGGGCCTATACATCATGTCAGGGAACATGGACTTGATGTTCCGCTTAATAGAAAACACTGAAGGCTTTTAAGCAGGGGAACAAGACAATCAGATTTATGTTTAGGAAAATCAGTGGAGAATGTTTAGGAAAATATGGTGCAGGATGGGTTGAAGAGAGGCAGGGCTAGAGGTAGAGAACACAATTAACAAGCTGGCTTGGTAAGCCCAAATACTGTCCCCGTTGGCTTTTTTCTCTTCTCCCTACTTCCTCCCTACTCTCTCCTGCCTTCAAACCAGTCAGTGCCTCAGGCCTGCCCCTGGTCCCTGGTGGAACTGTAGGGGGCTCTCAGGCTAGAGGGAGAAGTTCCTAATGCTCGGTCTTTGTCTTCATGGAAAATGTTCAGCCAACGTGGCACCTAAATGCCCTACCTGGTGATAACTACTAGGAGGGCTACAGA
The DNA here is from genome assembly GCA_004024745.2 of Catagonus wagneri. Taxonomy (NCBI): domain Eukaryota; kingdom Metazoa; phylum Chordata; class Mammalia; order Artiodactyla; family Tayassuidae; genus Catagonus; species Catagonus wagneri. The sequence goes on along the minus strand of PVHT020000015.1, from coordinate 27,684,753 downwards.
GTGAAGAGCAAAATTACCCACTCACTCTTACCCAAAAATCTCAAGACTCTCCCTGAATGCCTCTTTTATTCAGCCTAGCAAAAATAACTTGAGTTCAAATAACTTCTGCTTTTGACTAGAGCAATAAAGAAGTTCGAACTGAAGCAAATCCATGCTTCTTTGTTCATTTATCATAGGAGTCCTATTTTCATTTCCCCCTCTATTTTGCAAAGCCCTGGTAAACATTTGATTTTTCCTTAATAATTCCTTACCATCTCCCTCTCTGTTCCAGCAGGCTGCCTGCAAGCACACAGCATTTAACTTGAGCACTTTCCCATAATTGATTTTTCACCTTAGATATCATCTTTAACTGCAAAATATCTGAGAACAAATAGCCCAGACTGAGGATTAACACCTTCAGTCTGAGTGATACAACCACCCAATGGTGACTGATAGGACGATCTTAAAGTGAAGCTGACCTTGATCTCAGCTCAGCTTGGCTGGAGGAATTTCCAGTTCCCACCCAGTAAGAGGGCCCCAGTGGCAGTCCTTCAGGCTGACCAAACTTAATACAGTATTTCCCTCAGGTAAAATGAGCTGCAGGCACAGGGGTACTCCAGGCAGAAAAGCCCTCGGTGGTGCAACGGCATTCCTTCATCTTCATCAGTCCTTACAGTTGGAATCTATTACACTGGGCACATTGGACATGTCTTATCAGATTGTATTAGTGAGGCAGCAAAAGCTTGGAAAGAGAGTGGTTGTCTGGACTCCTGTGAAGACAAAAACTCAACTCCAGTCTCTGGATATGAAGATGAAGCCCAGAGCCCAGTTTTTAGTGTCAGAAGTAGTTTGCTCAGATCTCAGGTGATTGATCACAATCTAGCTGATCTGAGAGACAACGCCCATCTATAACAAAAGAACTAGAACTCAATTGCCAACCAACTCAAAAGTGCCAAGCTATGTGACATCAGCGCAGGCAATGAAATAGGGTTCAAGAAAAAGCCTTCAAAGGTGTGAAAAATTAGGGAGAGACTAGTGAGTTTTCAGGTGGAATACAAGTAACTTTTAAAAAAACCTATTATTTATTTATTGAATATTTACCATGTTTCCGGCACTTTGCCTTCACATTATTTCTTTAAAGCAAGTATCAGTATTATTGCCCATTTTACAGATGAGGATCTGAGGATCAGAGTCCTCAAATTACTTATCCAAAGTTAAATAAGGTGATACGTAGCATGGCAAGAAGTCAAACCCACATCAGCCCATCTTTATAGCCCATGCTCTTAATTACACTCTTGCCTCCAAAATGATCCTATGCACTGAGGCAAGATGGCTGAGCTGAATGGAAACATGGAGTTGGAAAAGACAAGGGAAGGGGATTAACACACCCATGTTATCTCTCTCTTCACTGGTATCAAGGGTTAATGCAAATGTGACTGTGAAAAGTGCTGAATGCCCTCCTCCTCTGAGCACACAGGCTTCCACTAATTGCCAGTAGAATAGAAAGCCATGAATCTCTCCCTCAGTTCTGATAAAGTTAGCACAAGTTTCAAACAACACAAAAAGAAAAACAAATCTAAGAATTTTTAGTTCAAGCCACAATTCTGTTTCTATGGAAACACATAAGGGCAAACTGTAGGAAATACAGCATAGGCAGGCTTCACCTCCACCCTATGCGCTACAAAGCTTTTTCCCTTTAAAATAAAGAAACCCTATGTAAACAAACCATTACAGTTGGGTGGCTGATGGGTTTGGGGAAGGAAGGGATTTAACAATAATGGGATTATAAGAACAGCTTGAATTCAACAGAGTTCCAGGCCCTTTGAATTATTAACTCTCCTTTGATATAGCAAGTTTCTTTGGTGTATAAATATTAGTCTCCTCAACCTCCAGCAATAAACTACCTTGAGATCTGGTTAGTTTGTGGACAGTAAGGGGCTAATTTGTCCCCGAACCGAATCATCTGCAACCTTCTATTAAAGAGCCAAACCTCAATTAACCAGAATCCAATTAAATGGAGTCCTCCAACTGCACGTAAGAAAATGAAATCAGGGAGGGATTGGATTAAGATGGCGGAATAGAAGGACTGGAGCTCAACTTCTCTCCCAAATAACAGCAAAAATACAGCCAAATGCCGAGCAACCTTCAACCAAATGGACTGTAAACTTCCAAAAAAGATACTCTGCTCCACAGCGGAGACCACATCAAGAGGTAGGAGGGGCGATTACGTGATAGAAGCAACCCCATACCTCCCGGGTGGGAA
>PVHT020000015.1:27605001-27681511 GCA_004024745.2 Catagonus wagneri | reverse complement strand
AAAAGACACAATGAACCTTCTTACAGAACAGACAAGGACTCACAGACTTTGGAAAACCTTGGTTTTTCAAATAAGACAATCTGGGGGGGTGGGGGGATGCACTGGGGGTTTGGGATACAAAATCTGTAAAATTGACTTGTGATGATTTATGCACACCGTAATTGAAATAAAATCCATTAAAATATAAAAAAAAATGAAATCAGAACATTATCTAACACAATACACAAAAATAAACTCAAAATGGATTAAAGACCTAAATGTAAGGCCAGACACTATAAAACTCCTAGAGGAAAACATAGGCAGAACATTCTTTGACATATATCACAGCAACATCATGTTTGATCCACCTCCTAGAATAAAGGCAATAAAGACACAAACCAATGGGACCTAATTAAACTCAAAAGCATCTACACAGCAAAGGAAACCATTAAATATGTGAAAAGACAACCCACAGAATGGGAGAAAATTTTTGCAAATGACTCAACCGACAAAGGTTTAATCTCCAAAATACACAAACAACTCATACAACTCAATAACAAAACATAACCAACCCAATTGAAAAATGGGCAGAAGACCTAAACAGACATACAGATGGCCAACAGGGACATGAAAAAATGCTCAACATCATTAATTATTAGAGAAATGGAAAACTACTATGAGGTACCACCTCACACCTGTCAGAATGGCCATCATTAATAAGTCCACAAATAACATATGCTGGAGAGGGTGTTGAGAAAAGGGAACCCTCATGCACTGTTGGTGGAAACGTAAACTGGTACAACCACTATGGAAAACAGTATGGAAATACCTCAGAAATCTAAATGCAGAACTACCATATGATCCAGCAATCCCACTCCTGGGCATATACCCAGACAAAAATTTCATTGAAAAAGATACATGCATCCATATGTTCATCACAGCACTATTCCCAGTAACCAAGACATGGAAACAATCTATTTTTGTCTTTTTTTTTTTTTTTTGCCTTATTTGGGCCGCACCCGAGGCATATGGAGGTTCCCAGGCTTTGGGTCTAACAGGAGCTTTAGCTGCCGGCCTTCGCCACAGCCACAGCAACGCAGGATCTGAGCCGCATCTGCAACCTACACCACAGCTCACGGCAACGCCGGATCCTTAACCCACTGAGCGAGGTCAGGGATTGAACCCGCAACCTCATCGTTCCTAGTTGGATTTGTTAACCACTGAGCCACGACGGGAACTCCATGGAAACCATCTAAATGCCCACTGGCAGTTGAATGGATTAAGAAGATGTGGTACATACAGACAATGGAATACTACTCAGCCATAAAAAGGACAAAAAGATGCCATTTGCAGCAACATGGGTGGAAATAGAAACTCTCATACTGAGTGAAGTTAAGTCAGAAAAAGAAAGGCACCATATGATATCACTTATATGTGGAGCCTAAAATATGGCACAGATGATCTATCTACAAAACAGAAAAGATCATGGACACGTAGGACAGACTCGTGTTTGTCAGCAGGGAGCGGAATGACTGGAATGGATTGGGAATCTGGGGTTAGTAGATGAAAACTCTTGCATTTGGAGTGGATGGGCAATGAGATCCTGTTGTATAGCACAGAGAACTATATATCTAATCACTTGTAATGGAACACAATGGAGGATAATGTGAGAAAAAGAATGTATATATATATTACATATATATATATGTACGATTGGCTTACTTTGCTGTACAACAGAAATTGACAGAACATTGTAAATCAATCATAATAAATTTTAGAAAAATAAAGTTTTAAAAAATAGAGTGTTCAACTAAATGCATCCACTTTCTGCAGAGAGTGCCCAATAAGAAAAAAACATATCACAGAAATTTAGTATGAGTGCATGGCAGGGGTTGGGTGGGGGTTATTCTGTATAACTGTGTGACTTTAGGCAACTTCTTTATACTCTCCATTTCTCCATTCCTTCATCTATGTAGCAGTTGTTAGCAAAATTAAATGAGATAACTAATGCTGCATGCATCACACGACACCTGGGACTTATTAAGAACTCGATAAATCTGAGCATATATTTATACTCTTTTCGGTCTATAAAATCACCCAAAACCACCTTCAAGGGGATGAGTTCCCACCCAACCCTCATTCTCCATCCCCATCCCCAAAAGTAGACAGTGGTCTATGAGTCTGAACAATATTCCCAATGCCTAGCAAAGGCTTTGCCACAAAAGAATCTCTAACATCACTTTCTGAAGCAGGGAAGAGAGTTCAAACATTTCTAAATATTTGAGAAGGTATAAAGCCCAAACAATATTCATTTTCCACTTCCCTTCATATTTTTAATCTCACTGCCCCCTCTTCTCCCCAAATGAACTGATTTTAACCTGTGTATGATAGAGACCACACATTTTGCACTGACCTAATACTTGCATCCAACAACCCAGTCTCTGTAAGTGTGTTAGGCTCAATGCAGAAATGGATAGGTCTATGAAGTTCTCTAAGTACAGCATCATGCCCAGTTAGGCACTTAATTGGGCACCACTTCCTGATGATGATAATTATCATTATTATCCCCACTACTAGCCTGAGGCAAAACTGTTCAAAAGACAAGCTGTTTTCTAGCCTCAAACAACCAATGGACACTTTTCTTTCCCAGTGTTTTCCCTCCAGTGGCCAGAGCCCAAAACCTTCTCTTACACCCATTCGCACTGAGGTATATTGGAACAGTGACAGTTAAAAGTGAATTTAAAGAAATATATGCAATGGAGGGTCTTCAGATGAGTTTGCAACGTCACTAAAAGTGTTCCAGGAGATGTAAAAAGACCTTCAGGAACCCCTGACATCAAACCACCTAGGCATGTGCTGCTCCACAATAGGAGGAATCAGCCTCACAAACTGAAACATAGAGCTAACAGGATACTCAGGATTTCTCCAGCGAGTCACTGCTACCAAGAAGACCTAGGACAAAACTGAAACAACATGTAGATGATGGCACCTCTTTACCTGATATCATATGAGGGACACCAAAATATCTATCCCAATGATCATCATGGGCAATTTCAAATGATAAGCTTTGTAAGTGTTATGTTACATCATTCAGAGCCATGAAAACCACAGTTCAGGTTTTCCTATAACAAGTTTCCAAGTAAAGAAAATGCCCTGGCGAAATGATGCAACAGTTAGCTACATTCTGATTTCAAAGACTGGAATAAAAGTGAAATCGGGAACCATCCGAGGTTGAGACCATGCCTTTTCTGCCTTTTTCCTTCCGTCAGTCCTTCTACCAGTGGTGAAAACAGGAAACAAGATGACAACAAAAGAGAGGACTACTTCACAGATGGCCTCAGACTAGTCCTGCCCTGGACTCAGGGCTCCATTCTCAAGTTAATGGTCTGCCCACACGCTTTCATTCTTTACAAATTCCCCAAATCCACTTAATGCAGTTAAAAATCTCCAGCTGAGTCTCCATCAGCACACTCTGTGGAAAGAAGATACCAAATGAAAGTGAAACTGTGCATGTCTGGCCCCATGAAGGGTGAAATATTCAGAAAACGTATTGGACACTTCAAATACCTTCCATTTTCTGCTGAGGCAGCTGACTTGCTGGGATTATGTTCTTTGAGAAGTAAAAAGTTAAGTGCTCTATTCCAAATCCTCAGTGGGGCAGTGAACTTGACAGAACATCAACTAGAGGAAGCCAATTAGCGTAGTTTTTACCATGACAACCAGTGTATCTTCCTAAGAAATCAGCGGGGCTCATGCACTGAAGGGGGAGAATAATGTCAAAGAATGTGCTGACTTTGAACGACCCCTTTTTGAAATGAGCCAGTATTATTCATTTTCTCGAAATGTCTAGAAATGGAGAATTATTCCTGTCAATGACATGACATTCGTTTAGCTCATGCATACATAGTTTCTGGATGGAGAAAAGGATTAGCCAGAGCAGGAGTCTGAGAAAGTACCCCAATTATATGAACGATTTATACACCACCTGGAGTGGATGGCATTAGGACAGGACATATACAAACACATCTCTGCAAAGATCATTCAGTTGAAGAGATGCAGACATCACTGAAATTTTAATACATGAATTAAAAGACGTTATCTTCATTCATGAATTACCATCTTTGCTAAATAAATTTCCATATCTCAAAACTCTCTTCTCCCCTCCCAATCTAAAACTCAAGTTCTTATACCTCCATGAAGCCTCCTTTCCAAAATCATCCCAGGTTCCACTGATCAATCTTTTTTTTTCGGACCTTCTGTTAAGAGTGCACACCACATAGCTGAGTATTGGATTCTATATTATTTTATAATACTATTTAGTTTATTTATGTCATAATTCCTATTGTTATACTAATTTATTTAAGGGCATATTTCTTCTATATGCCAAAGTACCACAGAACATTGGGTTAGAGTAAATACTGAGTGAAAATGTACATGGCCCTTGATTACTTAGAGTTCATGGACCTGTCTCTAATTTAAGGCTGACTACATGACCTTGAATTTTGTGCCTCTATTATTGCAGAAGGAAATAAGAATGCCTTATTATGCTCTCTATGGATAATAAAGGAGGAGACACACTAGTAGGCAGGATTTTGCTCCCATTATGGATTTCCTCTCTGCACATCACTAGGATGATGATGATGAACAGGATGAGTCATCATTTACAGTCCAGTCCCAGTAGGAATTTATAGCCAACTCTAGAAATAGCATTCCCACAACTGTATGCCTTAATTCTATCTTTCCTTCAAGGCTCAGCTTGGCTGTCACTTCCTCTGTGATTCCTTCCTTGTTTCTCCACCCAGAAGGACTCCCATACTCTTCTGAACTACCAGAGCATTTTATCTTTCCTCCTTTCATGACATATCACTTCCTGCCTTGTGTTGTAGTTCATGTCCTCGTTTTCTATCCCCTAGTAGACACACATAGTGACATAATATGTACACAATACTACAAATATACAATACCTGTTGAGCTTAATGTATATTTCTCTATTTAATACTCAAAGAAATGGAGTTGAAATAAATACCATTCATATCCTAATTTTACAAATGGGAAACCGGAGGCTTTGAGAGATTAAGTAATTTGCCCAGGATCATACAACACTAATCAGTGTCATATGTAGAATCTGATTTGAGAGTCAATAGTCTTAATACCTATGATATAATGACTCAATAAATGGTGAATGAAGGAAGAAAGGAATGAGATTAATTAAAATACAAAACTGTCTTACTTGATATAGGCTTTCCAGCCATCTACACTTCTTTAGGCTGAAACCTATCAAGGGTCCAGTGCTACCCATTTGCAGAAGAATAATCAGACCCAATATCAAAAGCAAGAGATGAAATTTAAGACTTTCAACCTCACCTGTTATTCATCTCAGAAACAGAGTCCTGGTTTACATTTTCAGTCTCTCCCTGATCTTCAAACTACCCAAAGTTCAAACCTGAAAATTCTGCATAACTGTCCATGAAGAAAACACTGGAATTCTGAAACTACTCTCACTCTTCAGGCTGGGTGATCAAGCTCTGGGCAATGTGAGCTTACCAAGCTCAGCTAAAGTTACATTATCTTTCATGAAACTATTGAAATAGAACCCACTGTCAGTGTTCAACACTAGAATCAGCATAAGGTGTGTCCTGCCTGTATATGCCACATTCGGTCTGTCAAAAGCAGCATTCACTGACTCAGTCAAAAGTGGTTAGTAACCAAGAGTACACCCATAAATGCTCATATAGAAAAATACTTAAAGGTTTTTTAAAAAAACTATAATATTTTGCCTTTATCTGAAGTCTTGGCCCTCTACAGTAGGCTCACTGTAGACCCATGCACAAAATTCCTCTAAATGTTCAATGTGGATAAATAGGAAAGAATGCAAATATTGTTTCTCCTAAAAAGTTCTATTACCTGGCCATTCCATCATATAGGTATGAACTCTGGATGTAGTGTAGTGTTTCAGAAGATAGAATCTGATGTCAGCCAGCCTAGATTCAAATCCTGGCACAACTATTTTCCACAAATTACTTAACTACTCTCTGCTCCATTTCCTTATCTCTAAAATGAGATAAGAAGAGCACTCACTTTCAGAATTGTTAGGATTATACATGCAAAACACTCACTCCTGGCCACAAACAAGTGTTACGTAAGTACTGTTATTATTTTAATTATACTATTTTTTAATACTCAAGATCTATACAGTGTAGTAATTACCAAACTGGGACAATTTTGCCTCTTTGGCACCATTTAGCAAAGCATGAGGACATTTTTGGTTGTCACCAAAAAGGTTGGGGGAGGAGATGCTATGGCATCCAGGAGGTAGAGTCCCAGGACAATGCTCAACATCCTACAATGTACAAAACAGACCCCTACGACGAAGAATTATCTGGCCCAAAATATTAATAGTGCTGAAGCTGGGAAAACCTGGCAAAGAGGCAACATCCATTTTATGAGAACTCAATGGAACAAAACTCCAAAGGGACAAATGCCAATAAATAACAGGTGATAACTCTATTTCAAAAAGCTTTCACCAAAGGGTCCTTTCAATACCATAACTCAATACACTTACAGGTGGCTTATAGAGTAATTATAGCTTCCTTCATATATTTATAAATATATATTTTTATACACATATGCCAATGGGAATTTTATAAATCCAATATTAGTTAATATATTTAAGGAAAACTAAGGGTAGAAATCTTGTAAATGATTTCATAAGGCAAATAAGTTTTTAAAATTTCAGTATTTTTGGATTTAGGCCTTCTTAAAGAAGTCACCTATTTGACAGGGAAGTGAGCAAGACCAAAACTTAAAGCTAACATCTTACACATTAGAGGCAGTTGAAGACAAAGCACATCTGAACTAATAACCCAAGTCAAAGAGGAAAGAGAGGGTTTGCGTCAACATCTACTTCTCAGGAACTGATCAACTTATAGAATGTGGCCCCATCTGTAAAGCCAATTTTAATTATCTAGATATTGTCTTATCTGCTCTATGACTGGTTATTAACTGAATGATTCAGCTAATATAGTCAATGTGCTTGTATATGCTTGAGACCTGTCACTACAACATCTGTTGGTCAATGAAGAGAAAAATCCAGCAAATCACCCTTCTTTGCACTGTCTAGATCTAGTTCCCTCATGTCACTTCACCTCTTCCCAGATAAACCCAGATAGCACAGTTATATGGATTTTTAGGTTTTATCCAATTGTTTCGGCTTTAGGTAAAGAAAGACCCCTTGTCCCTAGAATTTCTACCTTCAGAACCACAGTCCTCTCTCCTTTAAAATGAGTTGTATGTCATATGTACCTATTGTACACTCAGCACTAAAAAAAAGCTTAAATTTAGAGGTAACAAATCAAGTTTATTCACATGAAATAATTAAAGGATAATCTGTGAGAGTGTACAGTCAACCCGTGAACAATGCAGGGGTTAGGGGTGCAGACTTTCTACACAATTGAAAATCCACCTGTAACTCTGTAGTCAGGCCCTTTATCTGTGGTTCTGCATCCACAGATTCAACCAACCATGGATCATGTAGTACTACCACTCTAGTACATATTTTCAATAAATAAGTGGGCCTATGCAGTTCAAACCTGTGCTGCTCAAGGTTCAAGTGTATATTCAAGTTTTAGATTCAGTAGTTCAGACTGTGCTTATATAGTTCGGATTATTGGCCAACTTGCTGAATTAGGGTTCTCAAGGTGGACTTAATGGGATAGATCTAAGGAGCAGGAGAACAGCACCTGTCATATTTTATATAGGGTAGCCACAAGTTCCTTGCATACCAGTTATTATCTGCATATTCACCTTCATTGCACAATTTTTCTTCATTCTTCTGGAATATTCCTTCTATTAATGGTCGGTAATCATTCATGCAGTACCTGAGAGCTATTTTGGGTCTTCAACTATTGTTATACAGATTCCTTATCTGTGAGATTGTAAAAGAAAATTTTTTTCTCAAGAGAGAGCATTCAGGTAACTTCTGTTTAACATATATAAGGATTTTGATGAAATTCTTTAGGTAATCGTTAACTGCAAGCCATTGTTTTTATTATCATTGGTTTTTTGTGGTTATTCAGAATAGAAGGAGAGCTAAGAGGAAAAGGGGAAAGAGGAAGAGGAGGTGGAGGAGAAAAAAAAAGAAAAACAAGGAAATGGTGAAAGGTGAAGACATACCTAGAAAGGAATAAGAAAGGTAATCCAGGCAAAAAGTACAGCATATAGAAAGACACAAAGGCAAGAATGAGCAGGTTGAACATAAATTGACCCGTCTGATTGGATCACAAGGAACATGTTGGGTGTAATGAGACATCTTTTGATGCACAAGGAGAATAGCAATAGTTACTCGCTACCAAGTAACTACTTCCCCTTTAGGGAGTCAAACTTTGAAATACCACATAGCTATTCCTCTGTAATTCCAACTGTTTTCCTTCTTTGCACCTTTGAAAAAGGCAAATGCCCACTGATTTCAGAAAACACATTCAAGACACGACAGGCTCACCACCAGTCCTGGTCAGTGAATTGATTGCCCCAGGTACTTCTCCCTGGACTGGAAGGCATTGGTTTCCCACAACTCTAAACATTACCTGCAATTTCCAGTCACAGTAGGTTGGCCCAATCCTCCTTGAAATATATTACAAACAGATGAAGTCCTTAGCACCGTGTGTAAAAAGTAAGAGGCTAGAATGTTTAGAAACTGCCAGTCAACCCATAATGTCACCCACCTCCAAATCAGCCAAAGCTGGCACAGGTATTTAAGTGATCTCCCCATAATTCAGCATTTCCTTTGAATTTCAGGGATTTTTTTCAAAAAAGTTCTAAAACAATTAACTTTGTATTTTGGCTCACTTTCCATTCAAATTCCACCAAACAGAATAAATTACCCCCAAAAGGTTTTCAATAGATTTACTGCTGAGGGAGAAAGAAAGAAGATGAGGGGGGAGGGGAAGAGAGGGGGAGAGATGGAGGAGAGAGACAGAGAAGCAGAGTGAGGAAGAACATATTTCATGTGAATCAATCTGAGGTTTTATCTTAGGGAACCAAACAGATAATCCAAAATTAAATCATTTCCCTCAGCTTAAAATCCTAGTAAGCACTAAATCCAGCACCCTGAGCAGCCTGCACAGAGTAGTTAGTGAACAACAGAGAGCCACCTCCCAGCACAGGCCGCCCACCTTCAGTGGTTGGTCTGCTCTCAGTGCTTACTGAGCTGCCAATTTCTCAGAGATGGACAGCCCAACTCTTCTGGTTACAGGAAAACCTCAGATTCAAAGGGAAACAGAACTGGTGCTTTGTAAATATGTCCAGCAATGGAATCTATCTTTAGTACCCATACAACCTCCCTAACCCATCTGTGCCCCCCCAAAATGCCACTCCACTGCTGCCTGTGCAGTGCTCTCTCCTGTGATGAATTAGAAAGTATGAGGTCTTTGGGAGTTCCTATCGTGGCACAGCAGAAACAGATCCAGCTAGGAACCATGAGGTTGTGGGTTCGATTCATGGCCTTACTCAGTGGGTTAAGGATCCAGCATTGCCATAGGTTGTGGTGTAGGTTGCAGACACAGCTCAGATCTGGCATTGCTGTGGCTGTGGCATAGACTGGCAGCTGTACAGCTGTAGCTCCAATTAGACCCCTAGCCTGGGAACCTCCATATGCCTTAGGTGTGGCCCCTAAAAAGCAAAAAAAAAAAAAAGAAAAAGAAAGCAAGCAAGCTCTGGAATCAACAATGTGGGTTTGTCACCACTTACTATGTGACCTTAGTCATGTTGCTAACCTCTCTGAGCTTCAATTTAGTAATATAAAAAGGAGATAGAACCACCTGCTTCATAAAATCATTATGCCAATTAGGAAAAAACGTTCTTAAAATGCTTAGGACAAGGCTTGGCACAGAATATTCAAAACAAATAGTAGCTAAGGTGGCTATTACTACTAATGTCCAAGACCATCCCCCTCCCAACAGTAGTTATGCCTCCCCAGGAAAGGGCTCCATTATTTTCTTATCCATTGAGAATGTATTGAAAACCTATTCTGTGCCAAGAAATATCCCAGATATGAGAAGTATAGCAATGAACAAAACAAGGTGCCTGACAGTAAGAAGTTCACACTCTAAATTAAGAATTATAACCCAACCTTCTGATTGAGAGCCACACCCAGAACCCTGAGCATACGAGAAGCACGATCCACAATGGAATAGAATAGAGAGCACAGAAATAAACCTAGACACCTACAGTCAATTCAACTTCGACAAAAGAGGCACGAATATAAAATGAGAAAAAGACAGTCTCTTCAGTAAGTCGTGCTGGGCAAACTGGACAGCTGCATGTAAATCAATGAAACCAGAACACACCCTCACAGCATGCACAAAAATAAACTCAAAATGGCTTAAAGACTTAAACATAAGACAAGACAGCATAAAACTCCTAAAAGAAAACATAGGCAAAACATCCTCTGACATCAACCGTACAAATGTTTTCTTAGGTCAGTTTCACAAGGCAACAGAAATAAAAACAAAAAGAAACCAATGGAATCCAATTAAACTCAAAAGCTTTTGCACAGCAAAGGAAAACATAAAAAAAAAAAAGAATTTACAGAACGGGAGAATGGGAAACAATAGTTGCAAAGGATGCAATTGCCAAGGGCTTATATCTCCAAAATAGACAAGCAATTTATACAACTCAACAACAACAAGAACAAAAAAAAAAACCCAATTGAAAAATGAGCAGAATTGACACAACACTATAAATCAACTATACTTTAATAAAAATCAAATTTTAAAGTGAAGTCAGACAACAAGACACCAACATCAAACCCTATCGACTTACATGTAGAATCTAAAAAAAGGACACAATGAACTTCTTTGCAGAACAGATACCAACTCATAGACTTTGAAAAACTTACGGTTTCTAAATGAGACAGGTTGGGGGATGGGGGGATGCACTGAGGGTTTGGGATGGAAATGCTATAAAATTTGGTTGTGATGCACACCTATACATATAATAAAATTCATTGAGTAATAAAAAAATCAAATTTAAAAAAAGAAAAATGGGCAGAAGATCTAAATAGACATTTCTTCAAAGAAGACATACTGATGACCAGTAGGTACATGAAAAAATGCTCAACATCACTAATTATTAGATAAATGGAAATCAAAACTACTATGAGGTACCACCTCACACCTGTCAGATGGCCATCATTAACAAGTCCACAAACAACAAATGCTGGAGAGGGTGTGGAGAAAAGGGAACCCCCTAACATTGTTGGTGGGAATGTAAATTGATACAACCACTATGGAAAACAGTATGGAGGTTCCTCAGAAAGCTGAATATAGAACTACAATATGATCCAACAATCCCACTCCTGGGCATATATCCAAACAAAAATATGATTCAAAAAGACACATACACCTGCATGTTCACTGCAGCACAATAGCCCAGACATGGAGGCAACCTAAATGTCCACCAACAGATGAATGGATTCAGAAGATGTGGTACATATATACAACAGAATACTCTGCCATAAAAAATAATGAAATAATGACATTTGCAACAACATGGATGCAACTAAAGATTCTAATACTAAGTCAAGTAAGTCAGAAAGAGAAGGACAAATGCCATATGATATCATTTATATGTGAAATCTAAACTATGGCACAAATGAACTGATCTACAAAAAAGAAACAGACTCACAGACACAGAGAAGAGACTTGTGGTTTCCAAGGGGGGGGAATGGACTGGTTATTTGGGGTTGGTAGATGCAAACTATTACATTTAGAATGGATAAGCAATGAGGTCCTAGTACAGCACAGGGAACTATATCCAGTCTCTTGGGATAGACCATGATGGAAGATAATATAAGAAAGGGAATGTATATATATGTGTGACTGGGTCACTTGCTGTACAGCAGAAATCGGCACAACATTGTAAATCAACTATAATAACACATTAAAAAAAAAGTCCAATCCAATCCCAAGAAAGTGGAGAAGGGGAATTGGTAAGAACCACAGGGTTATCCGAAGTTCAGAACAGAAAGGATTTGCAGGAAGGCTGTGGCTCCTTAAGCACCCAGGGGCTCTGAGGTGTGTCCTATGCACGCGTGCGTGCCCACACACAGACACAAAAAAACAAGCTTGAGGATGCAAAAAATATTAGGGCTTCAGTTGGTGATACAGATCCTGCAGTGGTCAGTCTTGAGGGTGGGCTGGGAAAGCTCAGTTCTAGAGAGGCTGTGTAAAAACAGGGTCTAACAATATGTAAATAAATAAGAGTCAATGATATAAGGCCTATAAAAATGTATTAAGTGGTACATAAGCCAGAATCATCAGTCAATAAATATTACTGAACACTTGTTATAGGCCAGGAACTATTCTAAGGGCTTTGGTTTACAAAAAAGACGTATCTTTGCATTCATAGAGCTCACAGCACAATACAGGAGACAGGTATATATCACATAGTTAAATAATTACAGACAAGGGAAATTCTAACCACTGAACCTTCCAAACTGCCATCCAAATTCATCCACTCCCTGTATTATATCCAATTCCCAGAAAAATCTAAGTGGGTAAAATAAATAGTCGTCATTTATTTATTTGTCTTTTTGCCTTTATGTAGAGCCGCACCCGCGGAATATGGAGGTTCCCAAGCTAGGGGTCTAACAGGAGCTGTAGCTGCCGGCCTTCGCCACAGCAACGCGGGATCTGAGCCGCGTCTGCGACCTTCACCACAGCTCACGGCAACGCCGGATCCTTAACCCAATGAGCAAGGCCAGGGATCGAACCTGCAACCTCATGGTTCTTAGTCGATTTCGTTAACCACTGAGCCACAAAGGGAACTCCCAAACAGTGGTCATTTAGAGGGCTAAGTAGCCACTCCTCTCAGATAATATATGTAACATTTTAGGAGTGGCTATCCACTGTAAAGTATAATGACCCAGTCACTGTATATATATACATACACACACACACATATATACACACACATACACACACACACGCACACACACACAATTACATTTAGAATGGATAAGCAATGACATCCTACTGTACAGAACAGGGAAATATATCCAATCTCTTGGGATAGAACATGATGGAAGACTGTATGAGAAGATCTGTATTTTAGAAAGTTCTCTCAACTACTGGGTAGGAATGGAAGAGGAAGCAAGAGAAACAGTTAGGAGGCTCTTAAAATAGCTGAAGAAATGACTGAAATGGATTATTAGATTTCTGGAGGTGGGTGGTCATTTACCAAAAGAATAAATTCTAAAAGAAAAGAGGTTTCACAGGGAGGATTATGACTTTCATTGTATTTGGAACATTCAAAAGATATATATAGACGTAGATAATACAGATATAGCTAAGGTCAGTAGCTCAGCCCAAAATGCAAGGCCAGAGATAGAGATAGGGGAGTCAAATCACAATGGCTGCAATGAAGAGGATGACTTAGTGCAAAAACTGGGGCCAAAGAGGTAAGTTTGCTTTTTATTGGCAAAAAGATATAAAATATCCTAGATGTACATTAAAATATTTTGTGTTTTTAATTTGGTTAATTGCCCTTTAAAAAACAATGGGATATACAAAAAAGCCCAAAGATGATCAGCCACAAAAGTAAATTATACATGAAATCTTAAAAGGAACACCCCACGGTGGTACTCTACACACACAGCCTGTTTCCAAGGCTCCCAGGTCAAATGGTAGTAGTCTTTGTACTCTCCTCATCAGGAACAAAGGGTGAAATTGGGTTCCTGATGCTTTTAGAAAGTTCTGAAGGTGAGAAACAGGGCTGCAGCATGGTAGATTATGGAGCTGGGAATACCACAATTGCAAATTTCCATTCCATTTAGAGAAGCAGCCACAGAGCATTTCTAATTGATTAGGCTGAAATAACTGAGGCTTTGGTAGGAGTCATTCTTTCCTTACCCCAAGATTCCCATTAGAATTAACACCAGAGTGTCCAGCCAAGTGCTAGAATCACAACAAGCAGGAAAAATTAGGACACTGTGTGGCACTAGTGAAAACTGTATAGGATAAGAGGTTTCTACTTACAAAGAAAAATCAAAACAATAAAGGGGAGATAGTCAAATGTTTAAGAGCATAGTCATTGTCTATTAAAACATATTAGGTAGCTTCAATAATTAAAACTTTTTATAATAAAGAAATAGATATATAGATCACTGAGTAAGATTAGACAGAATGACAAGAGACTTAACCAAACGTAACAGTTTGAGATAAAAGTGGCATTTCAAGTTTGTTAAGAAAAATCATGCAATAAAGGAGTTTGCATCAACTAGCTAATCATTTGAAGTCTAATTCAAGGCTGCAGCCCTACCCCATTCCTTAAATCAAAATAAAACCGCTTGGATTGAAATAATTAAAACACAAAAAACAAGGGAGATCAGGTATTGTGGAGAGATGATTTCACCTTTGATGTGCCTGTGGGACATCCAAGTTGACCTACTGGGGAGACACTTGAGATGGTTGTGACACTCAGGAAAGAGAAAGAAGCTGGAGACAGAGATTTCGAAGTCATCTGCAAGTGTTAAGTTAAGCCATCAGGATGGATAATATTGAGAAATTATGTGGCATGAGAAGGGGGCCTAGTACAGAACCTTAAAGAACACCTACATTTAAGAGACAGAAGAGGTAGCAATAAGGACAAAGAGGTCCTAGAAGCAGGAAGCAAACAAAGATCTCAGAGTCACAGGAAAAGAGGTTTACGAAGGGAGTGGCCAACAATGTCAAATGTTTCTAAAAGGGCAAGATAAAAACAAAAGTTTCGGGAGGGAGTGGGATGGACTGGGAATCTGGGGTTAATACGTGCAAAGTATTGCCTTTGGATGGATAAGCAATGAGATCCTCCTGTATAGCATGGGGAACTATATGTAGTCACTTGTGATGGAGCACGATCAAAGATAATGTGAGAAAAAGAATGTATGTATGTGAGACTGGGTCACTTTGCTGTAAAGCAGAAAACTGACAGAACACTGTAAACCAACTATAATGGAAAAAATAAAAATCATTTTAAAAAAGTTTCCACTAGATCTTATATAAGGAGGTTAGTAAAAGTACATTTAAAGGAGTGATAATAATAGGCACTTATTTAAGTATAGACAGTGAGTACATATAATTCATTCATCAAATGTAGAATTAAGGGGTGGAGAATGATATAGGCCAATTGTTAGAAGGTGTTATGGGTTGACCTGTGTCCCCCCAAAAGATAAGTCCTAATCCTCAGTACCTCAGACCGGAAATAGTCATTGCACATGTAATTACAGTTGAACTTTGAACGGTACAACGATTAGGGGTGCCAATCCTCCATGCAGCTGCAAATCCATATACAGCTCATAGTCAGCCCTTCATATGCATGGTTCCTCTACATCCACAGTTCCACACAAGGATTCAACTGCAAATTGTGTGGTACTGTAGTATTTAATTTGGGGGGAAAAAAAAAACCTCATATATAAATGGACCTAAACAGTTTAAACCCATGCTGTTCAAGGGTCAACTGTAGTTAAGATGAGATACTGGAGTAGGGTAGGCCTTTGATTCAATGATAGATGTCCCCATAATAAGGACAAAAAAAAACCTAATCAAGATAAAGGCAAGCAGGGAGAATACCACTTGAAAACAGAGGGACAGATCACAGTCATGCAGCTGCAAATCAAAGAATTCCAAGGATCAACAGCCACCATCCGAAATTAGGAAGAGGTAAGAAAGAATTCTACCTAGAGTCTCAGAAGGAGAGAGCCCTGTCAACATCTTGATTTCAGACTCCTAGGCTCCAGAACTGTAAGAGAATAAATTTATGTTGTTTTAAGCCAACCAGTTTGTGGTACTTCATTACAATAGCCCTAGGAAACTAATACAAAAGGGGATGGAAAGAAAGTTTTCTTGGTGTCATTTTGTTTTCAAAAGTTGATGGAAACTTAATCACTCACTAAAAATCTGACAGAATAAGGTGGCCAAGATGGCAGCATAGGATGACTGACTCTTAGCTCACCTCCTCCAATAGGCACACCAAAATTACAACTATTTACAGAGCAACTATAGATGAGAACAATCAGAAGACTAGCAGAAAAGATTTTCTACAACAAAAATATTCTACATTCCTAAAAGGTAAGAAGGGCAGAGACTTGGTATAATCAAGACCCACATGCCCAGGTAGGTGACCCACAAATGGGAGGATAATTACAACTGCAGAGGTTCTCCCCAAAGAGTGAGGGTTCCGAGCCTGACACTGGGTTCCAAAGCCCAGGGGTCCTGCACCAAGAAGATGAGCTGCCAGAATATTTGTATTTGAAGACCAGTGAGGCTTCCTTTTGAGAGAGCCAGAGGACTGCAGGAAATAGAAATTTCACCTTTAAAGGGAACACACAAAATCTCACATACTCAGGGACCCAGGACAGAAGCAGTAATTTGAAAGAAGCCTGGGTCAGCCCATGTATTAACCTTTGAGGGTCTCTTGGAGAGGCAAGAGGGAACTGGGATATACTCTGGGGACATAAACACTGGCAGCAACCATTTTGTGGAGCTCATCCCACCACAAGGATACTGATGCCAGCAAGCACCATTTTGGAATCTTCCCTCTACCTTATCACAAAAGGAAAAATATCAATGGTAAAGGCAAATATACAATAAAGGTAGTAGATCAACCTTTTACAAATCAGTAGGAAGGTTAAAGGACAGAAATAGTAAAGTCATATATATCCTCAATAAGTACTTAAGAGATATGCAATACAAAAGGATATATAGTGTGTCAAGAAGAGTAAATGTGAAGTGGGGTTGTGAAGTAAACTGCATTTGAACTTAAATCAACAACTTAATTATTATACATAGAGATAGATATAAATAGGTATATAAATATATAAAGATTTCTATATATAAACCTCATAGTAACAACCAAAAGAGAAAGGAATCCAAACACTAAAGACAGTCATCAAATCACAAAGGAAAATAACAAAAGAAAGGAACAAAAAAGAGCTACAAAACAATTAACAAAATGGCAATAAGTAAATAGCTATCAATATTTACTTTATTTTTTATAATTTTTTATTTTTTTGCATTATAGCTGGTTTATAGATTTCTGTCAGATTTTCCAACTGCAATATTTACTTTAAAAGTAGATGGACTGAATGCTCCAATCAAAAGACAAAGAGAGGCTGAATGGACACACATATCCATCTATTTGTTGCCTATAATAAACTCACCGCAGATCTAAAGACAGACAAACTACAAGTGAGAGGATGGAAAAAGGTATCCCACACAAAAAGGGATGAAAAGAAAGATGGGGTAGCAATACTTATATCAGACAATATAGAAATTAAAACAAGGACTATACCAAAAGACAAAGAATGACATTACATAATGCTCAAAGGATCAATCCAAGAGGTAGATATAACAATTTTAAATATATATGCATGCAACATAAGAGCACCTAAATACATAAAGCAAATATTAAAGGGAGAAACTGACACTAACACATTGATAAGAGTGAACTTTAATACCCCATTTACATCAATGGACAAATCATCAAGACAGGAAATGAATAAACACTGGATTTAAACAACACATTAGACCAAATTGAATCGACACCCATATATAAACATTGCATCCGCTAGCATCTAAATATACATTCTTTTCAAGAACACATGGAACATCCTCCAGGACAGATTACATGCTAAGGCACAAAAGCAGTCTCAGTAAATTTAAGAAAACTGAAATCACATCAAGTATCTTTTCCAAATATGGCACTATGAGACTAGAAATCAAACATAAGGGGAAAAAAACAGCAAAAAAACACAAAAAGACTAAACAATATGCTACTAAACAATCAACGGGTCACTGAAGAAATTAAAGTGAAAGGTGACTAAGGAAATCAAAGAGAAAGTCAAAAATACCTGGAGACAAATGAAAATGAAAATGCAATGATCCAAAATACACAGGACACAGCAAAAGCATTTCAAAGGGGAAATTGTATAGTGATACAAGCCAACTTGAAGAAAAATCTCAAGCAACCTAAACTTATTAGAAAAAGAAAAAACAAAACCCCAAGTTAGTAGAAGGAAAGAAATCATAAAGAGGAGAATAGAAATAAAAGAGATAAATCAGACTAAGAAAACAATTGAAAAGATCAATGAAACTAAGACCTGGTACATTGAAAAGATAAACAAAATTGAAAAACATTTAGCTAAACTCACCAAAAAAAAAAAGAGAGGGCCCAAATCAATAAAATCAGACATGAAAAAGCTGAAGTCACAACAGACACCACATAAATACAAAGGGTCATAAAAGACTGTAACAATTATATCCCAATGAAATGGACAACCTAGAAGAAAAGGACAAATTCCAAGAAATTAAACTTTCCCAAGACTGACTCAGGATGAAATAGAAAATATAAACAGACCAATTACTAGTAATGAAATTGAATCAGTAGTTTTAAGAAATCCCCGAGTTCCCCTGTGGCACATCAGGTTAAGGATCCAGCGTTGTCACCACTGTGGCTCAAGCCGCTGCTGTGGCAAGGGTTTGACCCCTGGCCCTGGAACTTCCACACGCCATGGATGTGGCCAAAGTAAATCCAATAATCAAAAGTCGAGGACTAGACAGCTTCACATGTGACTTCAATCAAACATTTAGAGAAGAGCCAACACCTAATTTTTTCAAACTATTTCAATAAGTTAGAGAGGAAGGAATGCTTTTGAACTTAACCCTACAAAGCCAGTAACACCTCCATACCAAAACCAAAGATAGAAAGAGAAAGAGAGAGGGAAAGAGAGAGAAAAAAAGAAAAGAAACAAAAAGAAAAGAAAAAAGAGGAAAGAAAAAGGAAAGAAATTGCAGGCTGGAATCAATGCTGAACATAGATGTAATCCTCAACACAATAGATATAATCCTCAACACAATACCAGCAAACCAAATTCAGTAATACATTAAAAGGATCAAACTCCATGATGAAGTGGGATTTATCCCAGGGACACAAGAATCATCAATATCCACAATTCATTCAATGTAATATACCACATTAACAAAATGAAGAACAAAATGACCATCTCAATAGATGCAGAAAAAGCTTTTGACAAAACTCAATGTCCACTTATTATTAAAAACTCTGGAAAATGGGCATGGGGGAACATACCTCAACATAATAAAGGCCATATATGAAAAACCCATAACTAATGAAGTAATAGTGAAAAGCTGAGAGCATCTCATCTAAGATCAGAAATAAGGCAGGATGTCATCACTTTTATTCAGCATAGTATTGGAAGTACTAGTCATGCAATCAGACAAAAACAAAACCAAATTGGAAAGGAAGAAGTAAAACTGTCACTCTTTGCCAATGACATGATACTATACATAGAAAAGCCTATACTGTTGTGTCTATATTCACTAACAAAGAACTATCAGAAAGTGAAATTAAGAAAACAATCTCATTTTTGAAAATCACCTAAAAAAATACTTGGAAGTGTATCTAAGGAGATAAAAGACCTGTACTAAGAAAACTATAAAACACTGAAAAAAATTGAAAATGATCAAAAAAGAAAAAAGACACACTGTGTTCTTCTATTGGAAGAACTAATTTTGTTAAAATGACTATACTGGCCTAGGCAATCTACAGATTCAATGCAATCCCTATCAAAATACCCATGACATTTTTCACAGAACTAGAATGAAGAATCCAAGAAAAGTTTGTACAAAAACACAAATGACCCCAAAATAGCCAAAAACAAAGAAAAGAAAAACAAAGCTAGTTGTAAACTACACTACAAAGCACAGTAATCCAAATGGCATAGGAATGGCACAAAAACAGACACATAAAGCAATGGAACAGAAGACAGAGGCCAGAAATGAACCCACACTTATATGGGTAATTAATCTATGACAAAGCAGGCAAGAATACCCAGTGGAGAAAATACAGCCTCTTCAGTAAATGGTGTTGGGAAAACTCGACAGCCACATGCAAAAGACTCCAACTGGACTACTCTCTCATGCCATATACAAAAATAAACTGGAGATGAATTAAAGACTTAACTATAAGACCTGAAACTATAAAACTTCTAGGAGAAAACAAAGGCCATATGTTCTCTGACAACAGCCTTACTAATATTTTTTAATACGTCTCCTCAAACAAGGGAAACAAAGGAAACCTAAACAAGTACAACTACACCGAACTAAAAAGCTTTTACATGACAAAGGAAACTATCAACAAAACAAAAAGGCCGCCTACTTTAAGGGAGAAGATATTTGCAAATGATATATCCAATGAGAGATTAATATCCAAAACATACAAAGGATTCATACAACTCAACATAAAAAAAACAAACAACCTGGAGTTCCCACTGTAGTGCAGTGGGTTAATATCCAGCTTATCTCTGTGGAGGCGCCAGTCCGACTCCCAGCCTGATGCAGTGGGTTAAGGATCTGGTGTTGCTGCAGCTGTGTTGCAGCTCCAGCTTGGATTTGATCCCTGACCCAGGAAGTTCCATATGCCATGGTATGATTGAAAAAGAAACAACCTGGGAGTTCCCATCATGGCTCAGCAGTAACAAATTCAACTAGTATCCAGGAGGACACCGGTTTGATCCCTGACCTCACTCAGAGGGTTAGGGATCCAGCATTGCCATGAGCTGTGGTGTAGGTCGCAGATGCAGCTCAGATCTCACGTTGCTATGCTGTGGCGTGGGCCAGGAGCTGCAGCTGTCATTTAACCCCTAGCCTGGGAACTTCCATACATATTCAGCAGAGGCAGCTCTAAAAAGGAGAAGGAAAAAAAAAAAACCTGATTTTAAAACAAGCAGAAGATGTGGTGTATGTGTGTGTATATATATATACATACATATATATATATATATATATATATATATATATATACATACATAT
This sequence comes from Catagonus wagneri, assembly GCA_004024745.2. Classification (NCBI taxonomy): domain Eukaryota; kingdom Metazoa; phylum Chordata; class Mammalia; order Artiodactyla; family Tayassuidae; genus Catagonus; species Catagonus wagneri. The sequence goes on along the minus strand of PVHT020000015.1, from coordinate 27,660,668 downwards.
ATATATATATATATATGCGCAATGGAACACTACTCAGCCATAAAAAAAGACAAACTAATGCCATTTGTAGCAACGAGGATGGAACTGGAGATTCTCATACTAAGTGAAGTAAAAAGAAAAAGACATACACCATATGATATCCCTTATTTGTGGAATCTAAAGTATGGCACAGGTGACCCTATCCACAAAACAATCAGATCACAGCCAAGGAGAGCAGACTTGGGGTGCCCAAGGGGGAATGCAGGGGTTCCCAAGGGAAGGTGATGGAAGGGCAAAATTGAAGAAACACTGTAAATCAACTATACTTTAATAAAAGTTTTTAAAAAATAAAAACAAAAAAATAAAATGGGTAGAGGATCTGAATAGACTTTTCCAAATAAAACAACCAGATGGCTAATAAGAACATGAAAAGATGTTCAACATCATTAATCAAAACTAAAATAAGATACCACCTCACACTGGTCAGAACTGCTATCATTAAAAAAACAACAAATAAGTGTTGGCAAGGATGTGGAGAAAAGGGAACCTTAATACACTGTTGGTAGGAACATAAATTAGCACAGCTACTATGGAAAGCAGTATGGAGAGTCCTCAAAAGATCAAAAACATAACTGCCATATGATCCAGCAATTCCACTTCTGATTATTTATCCAAAAAAATGAAAACACTAATTAGAAAAGATATATGCACCCTTACGTTCACAGCAGCATTATTTATAATTGCCAAGATAAGACGCAACCTAAGCACACATCAATGGATGAGTAGATAAAGAAGATGTGGTGTATATACACAGTGTGATATTATTCAGTCATAAAAAGAATGAAATCTTTTGTAACAACATGGATGGACCAAGAAGGTATTCTGCTAAGTCAAAGTCTGACAAAGACAAATACTATATGATTTCACATAGGGGTGGAATCTAAAAAAGAAATGAACACATGTAACAAAAAACAAAAACAAAAACAAAAACAGAATTAAAGATACAAAGAGCAAAAGGTAGTTGCCAGAGCAGAAGGGAGTTGGGAGAAAGAAAGGGAAATGAAAAGGTACAACTCATTGTTACAAACAAATGAGTCACAGGTATGAACTGTACAGTGTGGGGAATATAATTAATACCTATGGGATAACTTTGTATGGTGACATATCACAACTAAACTTATCATGGTGATCATTTTAAAATGCATAGAAATATCAAACCACTATGTTGTGTAACAGGAAATAACAGTGTTGTAGGTAAGTTATACTTACAAACAAACCAACTCATAGACAATGGATATGGGGGGGTGGCAGCAGGAAGAACTGGTTGATGGCAATCAAAAGGTACAAACTTCCAGTTATAATATAAATAAGTACTAGGGATGTAATGTGCAACATGATAAATATAATCAACACTGAATGTTATATGTGAAAGTTGAGAGTAAATCCTAAAAGTTCTCATCATAAGGAAATTTATTTTCTATTTCTTTAATTTTGTGTCTATATGAGATGGATATTCACTAAACACTGTGATAATCATTTCATGATGTAAGCCAAATCATTATGCTGTTCACCTTAAACTTATACAGTGCTATATGTTAGCTCTATGTCAAAACTCAAAGTTCAAAGAGTAATAATGTATGTAAATTCTTTGGTTAACAAAATTTGAAAAATGGATTCTCAGGCTATAATTTAACCTCAGCTGGGACTAAAGCTATATTAAATTGCCAACCCATAAAGTCTGAGACCCCGGTCACCCATCTTTGGTAGAAACTTATCCTATTTTTTTTTTTTTTTTTTTTTGCAGGGGTCGGGGGTTGGGGGAGGAAGGTATTAGCTATTTGGGATATTTGCTGTTTTACCAGAGGAAAAACTGGTTAGGAAGTAAATGGTCACTTTTATAAGCCACGTTTTAACACTCTGAAAACTGGAACTTACAAAATAAATTACGGTGGACCTATTGAGAAAACGCTCTCCAGGAGTTTAAAAAAAAAAAAAAGCCTTTGTCCCTTTTCTAATGATTCTAAATAAATAGTTTCAACTGTTTAACATCAAGAGACACATTACATAACTTCAAACGAGAAGCCCAATACCTGCATTGAACTGATAACACACATCTCTATAACTTAGGAAAAAAAGTACTAAGTATGGCTGCGGAGCCTTATTTCCGCTGTTTCTTCTGGGCAAGATAACTTTTTACGCACACTCATTTTTCATTTCCACCACATTGTCTTCCTTTTCCAAACAGGATATAAAATGATTTCACAGGCACCTCTGGAAATGAGCACTGAGAAAAGCTTCCCCTTGAAAGACTACCCACCTCTTGAAAAACTCTAAAATTAGAAAGGCATTCTCTTTCACAAAAATGGAAACAATGTTTGCTAGCCTACTTTGCACAATTCTTCAAGGTAAGTATAACTACCCTTTCTCAGTTTCCCTGAGCTATGACACTGAAAACTACTTTAGGCCACCAAGCCTCCCAGGGGCCCCTTGGAAAGACCATTTATTTTCTATCAATGTTAGGCTTTAAAATGACTGTCCTTTCAGGAGTTCCTCATCAGAAGGTAGTAGATTCTGTTCCTTCCACTTGTTCGCATGCACAAGGCAGCTGTGTCTTAGGAAATTGCAAATTATCTTTGCCTCTTTCAAGTGGAACATTTTTAATTTCTATAGGCTGCATTTAAGATACACACAAGAAGGTGACTGGCGAGGCAGCACTGGGCGGTGGGAAAAGGGCTGGCTGACCCAGGAGTTAACAGACTGGAGTGCTAGTCCTGAGTCTTCTGTGAACTAACCATATAGTCACAGAGACTAATTAAAAATTTCTGAGTTTCCATCTCCACCAAAAATAAAAATAATGAAAATAACAATAAACAAAAACAATCAGTATTGGGTCTACCTCACAAGATAATTTTAAGGGTCTGAGACCATGTGACAATAATAAGTAATAGCAACATTTGCAAAAAGTGTTTAAAGTTTACAGAAAGCTCTTTCACATGCATTAGTTCATTTAATTCTGTATGAGCACTTTGAAAATTATAAATGGCTACGTTAGGCATTGTGACAATCACATGCATTAAATTTCTCTCAAATCAGCCAGGCCCAAAAAGCATAGCAAACCTCTTTAAATGTTCATGGCATTCATTCCAATTAATCTATGACCCATTTGTTGTGCTTTCATACCTTCTGCTGTTTTTTTCCTTCTAATGTATTTCAGGAAGGTTAAAAAAATATATACTCTTCTAGGAGTTCCTGTCGTGACTCAGTGTGGTTAACGAATCCGACTAGGAACCGTGAGGTTGCAGGTTCAATCCCTGGCCTCACTCAGTGGGTTAAGGATCCAGTGTTGCCGTGAGCTGTGGTGTAGGTCACAGACGTGGCTTGGATCCCACATTGCTGTGGCTCTGACGTAGGCCAGCGGCTACAGCTCCGATTAGACCCCCTAGCCTGGGAACCTCCATATGCCACGGGTGCTGCCCTAGAAAAAGCAAAAGAAAAAAAAGACAAAAAAAAATACCCTTCCATAAGAAAAAAGCTACATAAATATATTAAAGAGCTCAGATTTGAAATTATTTGTCTGGTAATTTGTTTCTTTTTTTAATTGTAACATATAAGCAGGCTTTATAACTTTTTGTAAAAGAAATTGTTCTCAAAAATGCAAACATAAACCTACCTCACTGCTTCTTAGGTAAAAACAGTATTCATAATCATAATTGAAAGATGTGTTGGTGCTGCTCATTTAGTCCTCCTTTCCACCTTTCCAGTACATGAAGGGACTGCTTTCCCTACACTCTCCCACTGCCCCCACACACACTAGATATAGCCATCTGACTAGCTCTGGTCAACGATGCAAGAGTCAAAGTGACATGTGTCACTTCTGAGGGGATGTTTTAAGAGCCAGCTCATAATACATCAGGCATTCTTCCCCTCTGCCAAGGTGACCAACGATGCTAGAGATGGCAGTTACTCTGTCACCCTGGGTCTTACAATGATGTAAGACAACATGACGACAACATGAATCAGACCCTTAAGCAATCAAAAATATGTAGCAAAAACAAGGGAAGAACTTCTGTGACTTAAAGCCATAAGATTCAGCGTTGTTTGTTCCTATTACACAGTGGCCAAAGAGACTTAATGATCATAAATTGGGGCTTTGAAGTCAAAAGTTTAAGTTCCATTTCAGATGTATAATCTTGAATAAAATTATGCAACCTCACTGAGCTTAATTTCATCATTTGTAAACTAAGCTAAAACAATACCTATCTCATAGGATTGTTTAGAGAATTTAATAACACATATGTGTCCATGAAAAGTGTCTAACACAAAGTAGGTGCTCAATGTTTATCATGTGATTCTCATAATAATCCTGCAGGGTTAAAAGGACTTACCGTGCCCATTTTGAAGATGGATGGAATCCAACAAAAAAATAATCTTGAACAAACTGGCACAACTATAACTGGAATAGAAATCTCCTAATACCTAGCCCAATTGTTAGATTTTAAAATGTAAATTATCTCCTGAATTTAGAATAAATGTTTTAAGGCTAAGGACCCTAACACCCAGGGGTTCACAGCAAGAGTAGCAAAAGTCTGTGATCTCATTATCATTTCCCCCACAAAAAGACAAACCAAATTTACAAAAACATCAAGTTTCTTACCTTTAACAGTAATCATATCAGCTCAGTTTAGGAACACTAGTTTCCTAAGGGTAAAGAGAAATCCTTATTGACAATACCTATGCTTTTGATTAGTAAAAATGAGAACTAATGAGTTAATAAAGGCCTTTTATGATATGAAAAAAGATTTACGCCATAACCATAAGAAAAAGGGGATGCCCATAATAATGGGCAACAATAAAGGGAGTTCCCACTGTGGCATAGCAGGTTAAGGATCCAGCATATGTTGCACCTGGAGCTCAGATTTGATCCCTGACCCAAGGGATCAAAATTGTGGGTACAGCTGAAAAAGAATAAAGAAAACAAACCAACTAATTAAAGCATATGCTTGATAGTGAAAAGGTTGTAAACCACTATCTTTTAAACCTTTATTGAGATGTGGGAGTTCGCGTCATGGCTGAGCAGAAACGAATCTGACTAGGAACTATGAGGTTGCGGGTTCGATCCCTGGGCTCGCTCAGTGGGTTAACAATCCAGTGTTGCCATAAGCTGTGGTGTAGGTTGCAGACGCGGCTCAGATCCCACGTTGCTGTGGCTGTGGCGTAGGCCGGTGGCTATAGCTCCGATTAGACTTCTGGCCTGGGAACCTCTACATGTGCCATGGATGCAGCCCTAAAACAACAAACAGCAAAAAAAAAAAAAAAAAAAAAAAAAAAAAAAAAAAAACCACAGAAAAAAACCTTTATTGAGATGCAATTTATGTACTATACAATCATCCTTCTAAAGTGTGCAACTTACTGGTTTTTACTATATATACAGAACTGTGCATTCATCACCACTAATTAAAAAACATTGGTATCATCCCCAAAAGAAACCCCAAGTCTTTGTAAACACTAATCTACTTTATGTCTCTATACATTTACCTATTCTGGACATTTATATAAATGGAATCACATATAGCTTTTGTGTGTCTGGTTTCTTTCACTTGTAATAATGTTTTCAAAGTTCATCCATGTTGTAGCACTTATCATTAAATCATTTTTTATATTCTATTGTACAAATATACATTTTGTTCATCCACTCACCACTTAATGGACATCTGAGTAATTTCCAGTTATTGGCTATTATGATTAATGCTGATATGTATACATACGTCCAACTTTTTATGTGGACATATGTTTTCATTTCTCTTGAGTATATACCTAGTAGTGGAATTGCTCGGTCATACAGTAACTCTTAGGTTTAACTTTTTGAGGAACTGCCAGACTGTTTTCCTAAGCAACTTCACCATTTACATTTCCAACAGCAATATATGAGGGTTCTAATTGTCCACATCCTCTCCAATACTTGTTATTGTTTATCTCTGTTTTTTAATTCTAGCCATCATAGTAGGTGTGAAGTCATATTTTATTGTGGTTTTGATTTGCATGTATGGGCCACCACTTCAAAAATAATCTCTGTTAACATAAACTGAATTACAGAACCTAAGACAGCTTTCAGAAAAACAGAGTATTAAAAAAAAGTTACCTTAAATTCACTGCCCTTCTTCAAAGGAAAAAAATTTTGTAAATCAATTGTAATGGAAAAAATAAAAATCATTAAAAATATATAAAAACAAAATTTAAAATTAAAATTAAAAAATAAATGACATTCAAAAATATTTTTAAAAATTTTAACAGTGAATAAATTTACATAGGCCCAATAAATAAATCATTATATAAATATTTATATTTTATTCATAGCATACCTCATTCCAAAAGTAGTTGAGGCAACCAAAAATACAGACAATTGGGGTAAAATAAGTCAAAAGACTAAAGTGAAGGGTAAAATACAAAGTAAAATGAAGACAAAGGTAAAACAGAAGTTTTACAAACACAGGATGTATAACAGAAGGTTCTAGCTGTCAAAAGTAGGTCACAAATATGTGTTTTCTAAGTCAATGAGTGATACATATTAAGTTATGACCTTATTCTATCCATATGACAACTGCTTATCAGTTACCCAGAAGAAATAAAGGCTTTCCCTGGTTCAGGTAGAAGGAAAAACACCTGTCAATTTTAATAAAGAGATACTAAATAGTGTGGTGAAACTTCCCAAACTACTATTCCATGGACTTATTTCATCAAATTAACCATGAGTGCTTGTTAACTATACATATTCCCAGAAGTATCTCAGATGACTCTTTTGTGCATTCAGGCCTTAGAATCACCTGTGTAGTGTAAAATATTCCCAGGAGTATCCAGCAGTAAATGCAATGAATTTCAACAGCTGCTTTTCAGAGTGCTCTTCAATGCAAGCAAATGAGACACAAAACTAAAGCGTGCTCTGTGAAACAATTAGCCAGGGTTTGTGAACTGAGTACAGAGCTGTCCAATTATCTCAATTGATCCAGGAGCCAAATATACAACATAACCCAGAAAAACATTTACTCGCAGAAATTCAAATTTTTGCATAAAATTTCAATGAGTACACAGACTTCCTGAAGGCCAGTCCCTGTTGAGCTTAAAGTGAGGACCTCTGCTTGAAACTACTTGATTCTCAAACTTAATGTGGGAATACAAAACACCTATGGAATCCTGTTAAAATGCAGATTCTGATACAGTGGGTCTGGAATAGGTCCTGAGATTCTCCATTTTTTCCAAGCTCTCAAATGATGCTGATGCTTTTGGACCTCCAAATTTTTGAGAACTGATCCTGAGGAACTGTGTACCACCAGCAAACAACCTAGTGGAATATTCTAGAAAAAAATGTACTTATTGCTTAATCCCACAAGTTTAAGGTTCATTTAGACTATCTCAGATGCAAAAAAAAATGGGTCCTCAGTCACAACACACTATTATGACTGGTCTATACTTTTGAATTACTTATTAATGAATTACCTACTAATTCATTATTATAATAAGTCCATGATCCCACTAACCCAATTTAAGAAGTAGAACACTGCCAATAACATACACCTCTCTGCTCCTCCCCATCCTATTCTCCTGTCTCTCTCAGAGATAACCAACATCCTAAATGTTTTAAATTATGTTTACCATGTTCTTATTTTTTGTTTTATCTCAAGTGTGTATTCCTGTGTATAATATACCTAAGCAATATGATATTTGATTTTGCTTGGATTTTCACTTTATACAAATGGGGTGATACTGTATAGTGTATCTTTGGGAACTCACATCATTTACTCCAATTTGTGCTATCAAGATTTATCCAAGCTATTGCATGTCCATTCATTTTCAAAACTTTATAATATTCCATTATGTCTATCTATCACAATTTACCCATTCTCCTGTTGATGAGAATTTGGGTGGTCCAGTTTTTTACTATTATAATAAACACTGCTATCAATATGTGTGGACAATGACTCCTGGTTTACAATCGCTAATGTTTCTCTTGGGAATATACGTCAGAGTGAATGGAATTACTAGGTCATAGTGAATATGAATATCCAACTTTACAAGATAATGCCAAGTTGTTTTCCAAAGTAGTTTCAACAATTTGTAATTCCAGAATCAACATACAGATGATAGTTTATCCTTCTCCTCTTTAACATTTGGCACTAGCTTAATCATTTTCAAATAACTGCTAAAAATCTCGTCTTGATTTGAATTTTCCTAATCCTCAGTGAGGTTTAGTACCTCATATGTTTTTATTTCATCTATAAAACATGTCTTTTGTCCAATTTTCTATTACGTTACCTTTTATGAGTCCTTTAAAAATTTTGATACCAGTATTGTGTTGATTTTATGTGTCACAAACAACTTCTCAGAGTCTGGAGCTTGTCTTTTCACTTTTGGTAAGTGGTATGTTCATTAACAAAAAAAAAAATTGTTATTTATTGAGTGTGATTTACTTTATCAGCCTTAGTTTTTTCTTTTTTCTTTTTTTTTTTTTTCGTCTTCTTCCCTTTTCTAGGGCCGTACCTGCAGCATATGGAGGTTCCCAGGCTAGGAGTCTAACAGAAGCTGTAGCTCCCAGCCTTCGCCACAGCCACAGCAACGCGGGATCCGAGCAGCGTCTGCAACCTACACCACAGCTCACAGCAATTCCAGATCCTTAACCCACCGAGCAAGGCCAGGGATCAAACCCACAACCTCATGGCTCCTAGTCAGATTCGTTAACCACTGAGCCACGATGGGAACTCCCAGCCTTAGTTTTTTTCTGATAGTGTTTTTATGTTTAAGAAATAGTTTGCTACTCCAAGATCAAAAAGATATTCACTGCTGTTTTTTACTAAATTTAGTTTTACTTTTGACATTTAACCTATTGACTCTTCTGAAGTTAACATTCATATATAATGTGAGAGGTAAAAACCCATATTGTTCCCATATTGAGTAACCAATATTTCCTGCTTCATTTATTTAACAGCCTCTCCTTAACCCAGTGATCTTCAACTCTGAAACATATCAAAGATCTATATAGGTGTGTTTGTTTCTGCACTCTCTTTTCTGTTCCACAGGTCCATTTCTCCTTTCTTGACCAATACCATACCATGCTTCACTGGAGCCCTTAAGACTTTATAAACCTTGATATTTACCTTTTTTTAAAAAGGCCACATTTGCAGCATATGTAAATTCAGCTGCCAGCCTACCCTACAGCCACAGCAACACAGGATCTGAGCCACATCTGTGACCTGCACCACAGCTTACAAAAACTCTGGCCAGATCCTTAACCCACTGGACCAGGCCAGGGATCTAACCTGCATCTTCATGGAAACTAGTCAGGTTCATTTTTGCTGAGCCACAATGGGAACTCCCTACAAACCCTGATATTTAATAGCATATGTTCTATACCTGTTCTACAAGATTTTTAAACTATTTTATGGTATTTGTATTTCCACATACATTTTAGGAAAAGCTTATCAATTTCCATTTTTTAAAAAGGCAGTGATAGTGATTAGATTTTCACTCAATATATAGACAGATTTAGGGAAAACTGACATCTTAAAATATTGAAACTTCTAACGCGTATTCTACAGTCAAACAGACCTCAACTGATCAATATTATATAGAAGCAAACCAAGAGATCCAAATCAATTATATTGGATTGTATAAAAGGGCTGAGAAAACAAAATGTCTCAGGAGCATTCCATTCACACCATCTTCAGGCCAAAGTTCCCTTACACTTCCAAGCTGATCTCTGTACCAGGTTATGATGACTGAAAACTGTTAGCCTAGGATGGTGTGTATATCTATCTGGTGTATATTGGTACCCATGACTTAAGTGTTGAGATTAACAACATTAAATTTCAAAGTCCAATTTTTCCTAAGCTTTACTCCCCATGGAGTCTGTGGTCATCAGGGCCCACCCTAGATAGACGCAATGGAGGTGGCCACTCTATCCTTTAAAGACACTTTCTATCCTTGTCTCTTAAAAAAAGAGAGAGAGAGAGAGAGAGACTTCTGAAACATAAATATATTATTCTCCCCATTGATTTTCTTTCCAAAATTTATAGTTTCTATTTAGAAGACTTGATCATCTTTCATTAGATTAATTCCTAGGTCATGTTTTTTGATAATACCGTAAAGATCAGGAAAACTGATAAACTTCTAGCAAGACTAACAGTAAAAAAAAAAAAAAAACTAACATCAAGATTAAGAGGGATTATTGCTACAGGTCTTACAACATTACAAGAAAGCTATACTATGAACAACTCTATGTACCTAAATTTGACATGTTAAGATAAAATTAACCAATTCCTCAAAAATCACAAACTGTCAAAACTCACTCAAGATGAGAAATCTAAACAGTCCTATAATTAAATGATTATGTAGTTTTAAAACTTATCCAAAAATGGTATCTCCAGGCCCATATAGTTTCATTGGCAAATTTTACCAAACATTTAAAGAAATAACACCAATCTACACAAACATATAGAAAACAGAAGAGGAAGGAACTCTTCCCAACTCATTTTGTAAAGGCCAGCATTAACGTGCTATCAAAACCAGACAACGATACAAGAAAATAAAACTACAGACTATTGTCCCTCACTAATACAAATACAAAAATACTCCACAAAGTATTAGGAAATCAAATCAGTCCATATATAAAAATAATACCATATAACCAAATGGAGTTTATACCAGGAATGGAAGTCTGGTTCAATATTCTCAAATTAATCAATACAATCCAACCTATTAAATGATTTAAAGAAGAAAAATCACATTATCACATCAATGAATTTTTAAAAAGGATTTGACAAAATTCAGTGCTAATACACAATTTTAAAAACTCAGCAAAAATTAGGAACAGAAGGAAATTTCTTCAACTTGATAAAGGGAATCTACAAAATCTATAGCTAACATTGCATTTAATGGAGAGAGATTAAACGCTTTCCTTCTAAGATCAGGCTGCCCTTGTTCACTATTCTTAGCCAGTGCAATAAGATAAGGAAAATAGGAGTTCCCGTCGAGGCTCAGTGGTTAACGAACCTGACTAGTAACCATGAGGTTGCAGGTTTGATCCCTGGCCTCGCTCAATGGGTTAAGGATATGGCATTGCCGTGAGCTGTGGTATGGGCCAGCAGCTACAGCTCAGCTCCGAGTCAACCCTGAGCCTGGGAACCTCCATATGTCGCGGGTGCAGCCCTAAGACCAAAAAAAAAAAAAAAAAGGAAAATAAATAAAATGCATACCACCTGGAAAGTAAGAAATTAAATGATCTTTTTTTGCTAACATGCTTGTCTAAGTAGAAAACTGCAAACAATCTAAAAACAGATAATTAGCATGGGGAATTCTACTTAATATTCTGTAATAACCTATATGGGAAAATAATCTGAAAAAGAATGGATATATGTATATGTATTACTGAATCATTTGGCTGTACACCTACAACTAATACAACATTGTAAATAAATTTTAAAAACTTACATCTCTCAATCATGTTCTATTTTCAACATTTTCACTACACGTGTTAAGTTCATGTCTAAAGCAACCAACTGTGAAACCACATTTCATCTGTTCTCCAAACTTTCAAGCTATTCTCAACATGTTTTTTTAATAAAATTCTTATTAATCAGCAAATAATTAAAAGTAAAATAAAAATCACAAAAAACTTCCTACTATTAATGAGTTTAATAACATTGTGAAAGAGAAGGCCAACACACAAAGATGAATCACATGTCTAAATATCAGCAATGTAAAATTGGAAACTGAAATTTGGAAAAAAATAATACCATTTAAAATAGCTCCAGAACTTGAGATACTTTAAATGCAAACCCAACAAAATACATACAGGATATGCACGCTGGAAATGACAAAATTTTGGTGTAGAAAATTAATGAAGACCTAAATAAATGGAGAGCTATAGCACTTTCATGGCTTCAAAAACTCATTATAGTTGAGATATTAATTCTCCCCTACATGATAAATTTCATCTCTTTAGAACTGTTGTAGATATAGACAATCTGATTCTAAAATTCACATGGAGTGGTTTAAAAAAAAAAAAAAAAAAGTAACCGGAGTTCCCCTTGTGGCTCAGTGGTTAACAAATCTGACTAGGAACCATGAGGTTGAGGATTCAATCCCTGGCCTCGCTCAGTGGGTTAAGGATCCGGCGTTGCCGTGAGCTGTGGTGTAGGTCACAGATGCGGCTCAGATCCTGCGTTGCTGTGGCTGTGGCGTAGGCTGGCAGCTACAGCTCCGATTAGATCCCTAGCCTTGGAACCTCCATATGCTGCGAGTGCGGCCCTAGAAAAGACAAAAAAAAAAAAAAAAAGAGAGCCAAAAATATTTTGAAAGAAGAACATATTTGAAAGGCACACAATCCAATTTTAAAAGTACTATAATACTATAGTAATCAAGATTGCCAAAAGGATAAATATATAGTTGTATGGAAGAAAATAGTGTAGAATTAGATCCACACACATATCGATTTTTAACAAAGGTGAAAATGCTATCTAATGGGGACAATAGTCCTTTTGAAAAAAAATTGTGCTGTGGGTCTTTGAGAGACATTTGTATATCCATGTTCCTAGCGGCATTAGTCACAGTATCCAAAGGGTGGATGCAACCAAAGTGCCCATAAACAAAAGAATGGATAAACAATGGATACCATTTACCTATGGTATGTATATAAAATGGAATATTATTCAGCCTTAAAAAGGAAGAAAATTCTGACACATGCTACAACACAGATGAACTTTAAGGATGTTATGCTAAGTGGAATAAGTTAGTCAAAAAGACATACTGTACGATTCCACTTATATGAGATATCTACAGTAGTCAAATTCATAGAAACAGTAGAATGGTAGTTAACAGGGGCTGGAGGGAGGAAGAAATGGAGAATTGTTATTTAATGAGTATAGAGTTTCAGATTTACAAGATAAAATGTTCTGGAGATTGGTTATATAACAATATATGAAAATACTTAACACTACTGAACTATACACCTACAAATGGTAATATAATAAGTTTTACCTTATGTTTTTTACCATAATTTTTAAATTTTTTTAAATAAAAAAGTGGTACCAGAAAAACTACATAGGAAGTAGACTACTGCTTTCCTACAGTAGGGTTAGGGATCAATTGAGATTAGCAGAAATGGACATAAGGGATTCTACTGGGGTGATGAAAATCTTCTAAACATTCATGGTGATGGTTTATGGAACTGGTAAATTTATTTTTAAATAATCAGTGACTTGTACACATTAAAAGGGTGATGTGATATGCAAAATATGCTTCTATAAAGTTATTATTCAAATAATTCAGGAACACTATCCCTAAGTAATACCTCCTTTGCTATAAATCGTTCTTAAATACACCAAAAGCATGATCCACAACAGAAGGAAAATGGAATTTATGAAATTTATAATTAAAAATCTTTAAATTTTAAAAACACTATTTAAAGAGAATAAAAAGACAAATTACAAAAAGAAAATTCATGCAAATCACATAGGCAAAAAGACAAAGAATGTGTAAAGAATTCTCAAATCTCAACAGTAAAAAAAATATAATCTAATTTTAAAATGTGCAAAAGCCTTGACCATATAAAAATGGGGAAAAAAAGAACAGAAAGATGTTCAGTATCATTAGCCATTAGGGAAATGCAAATTGAAACCATGAAAAGATACCACCACATACCTAACAGAATGCCTAAAATAAAAACACTGACAATACCAAGAGTTGGTGAGGATGCAAGAAACTGCAGCTCTCGTATACTGCTCACAGGAATGCAAAATCATATACTCTGGCAAATGATTTGGCCATTTCTTACAAAATTAAACATATAGTTAACCATAATGACTCAGTAATCCCACTAGTATTCTGTATCTTCACTGTGGTGGTAGTCTTATGATTCTACATATATTAAAACTCTTAAAAATGCATACCAAAAAAGACAACTTCGCTCAATGATAATCTGTTAAATAAAATTAAAAATAAATCCTAGTTCAAAGTGGCTACATGGTACATTTTATGTCACATATTTTTATCATATTTAAAAAATCAGGAGTTCCCGTCATGGTTCAGTGGTATGAACACAACTAGTATACATGAGGATGCAGGTTTGATCCCTGGCCTCACTCAGTGGGTTAAGGATGCAGTACTGCCATGAGCTATGGAGTAGGTCACAGGCCCGCTTCAGAACCCGCCTTGCTGTGGCTGTGGTGTAGGCTGGCAGCTGTAGCTACAGTTCAATCCCTAGCGCTGGAACTTCCCATATGCTGCGGATGCGGCCCTAAAAAGGTGGAAAAAAAAATCAATCCTAGTTCACTTTCAGCTCTGTGATCTTAGGCAACTTTACTTCATTTAACCTGTGTGTAAATAATAAAATCGTCTACCTCATAGGCTTGTCATGAGAATTAGATGAGAACTTTATATAAAATGCTTGGCATATAACCAGGGTTCCATAAATGTTATTTAGGAGTTCCCATCACGGCTCAGCGGAAACCAATCTGACTAATATCCATGAAGACACAGGCTGCGATCCCTGGCCTTGCTCAGTGGGCTACGGATCCACATTGCCGTGAGCTGTGGTGTAGGTCGCAGATGCAGCTTGGATCTGGCGTTGCTGTGGCTGTGGTGTAGGCCAGCGGCTACATCTCTGATTCGACCCCTAGCCCAGGAACCTCCATATGACACGGGTGCAGCTCTCAAAAATAAATAAATACATTTTATTATATATTTTACCCTGTAGATACTAATTTCTCCCTTTTGAATCTATCTTAAGTCCGTGTGAATATTTTTCTTAACATCCACCTTCATTATTTGCCCATCCTTTCATAATACCTTGTCTATTCAACAGTAAAACAAGTGGGCCCTCAGAAGGAACCCAAATTCCTGCTAATGAGTCCTTCAATCAATTCCTATCCTTGGGCACAAACAATGGGCCATAACGAAGAAGAATTTGCTACATTCTCAGGGCATCATGCTCTGACTGCTGCCTGCTCCTTTTGAGACAGAGACCTTTAGATGAATCCGTCCTGCCACGACCCCTGCATCCCAGGCCTATTTCTCTTTCCCTACAAGTTATCACCGAGGTTTCCGTATAGATGTAACAGAGGGGGATTCTAGATTCTCCAGGGGAGATATCAAGTGACAAGAAAGGCAGGAAATTAGACATTTTTCCAAGTTCACAGCCCATTTTTAAAAACCCCTTAGCCAATCTGAGACATAGAATATTTTATCTCAAACTACCCTATCATTTAGGAAACTCTTTGAAAAAGTGAAACACTGAGGGAAGCATTTGGATTTGATATTGGATGCCACATTTCTGCAGGCCACAGCTCCAACAAATCTGTTCTAACCAACAGATTATTTCCTCTGCTTAGCATATCCTGCCCTCTGTTCCACTTGTAAAAACATGTTTCAGATTCTGCTTGCTCCATAATATTCCACTGAGAAACAAGGCATGTATCATGCCCCCAACAAGAGCTCCCAGAGCATATAGCTGCCTGCATCAGAATCCATCATAAAGAAGAGAAAGAAATTTCCATCTCCCGCCCCCTCATGATCAAACTGGAGCTTCAGCCCACACAGATCTGTCACTCTGAGAAGGCTCCCCAGTCACAGCATCATCTTTGCCAAGGAAGAACAGAGAAAATTGAATCTCAGAGCTACACAAAGTTAACTTTTCTATTCTAGCCTGCATTTTAGCAGCCTGCCTTCTTAGAACAATTATCTCAAAAGTGCACTCAGTTTTCACCTAGAGTGGAAAATTGACTTGGGAAAGGAGTCTTCTGAACTAAGTTCACACTAGAGCCTAAGTCATATTACAAAAGAACCACAACATGGAACTGAGGGATTCAGAGTATGATACTCGGCATCATTAAAAAAAAAAAAAAAAAAAAAAAAAAAACTTGACAGGCACCCTCCTGAACTTGTCACCTGAGATGGAGAGAAACAGTCTTTTAAAATAGAATTAAATATGATATTTCTATCATGCCATTCTGCCATCCCAGAATATCAGCACTAACACTGACTCACATGTGCTGCAATCAAAACCTTACCCACTCTCTCAGGATCAGTTCAAATGTCATCTCTCTTAGGAAGCTTCTTAATTAGTCTGGCCCATATCTCATTTTCTGTCCCAAGCTTCCTAACAGAGGTTTATAACTGTGTCGTGTACTGATCAGTCATCGTGGAAAAAAATGTAAGGCTTCTTTCCTCAACTAGATGGTAGGCTCAAGGGCAAGTAGTGTCTACAACATTGCTGTTACACAGTAGGTGTTTCACAAGCACTTGCCGTGCAACTATAAAACGCTGACATGCTAAGGAAGCTTAAGCAACCCTGACTCCCACTGAGTCCACAGAGATTCATGTACAGAGGGCCACCCATTAAACCATTTCAGTGTTGAGAAGAAGGCACCTACCAACAATTTATACAATCCTGAAGGCTGTTTGTTGCTATATTAATGAAAAATGGTCCAAAATGCTCAGTACCCAACATCTGAGTCAGGAGATTCACATACCGACAGGGAGACTGAGGTTCAGGCAATGTAGCCCATGGAGACCTTTAAAGGAGATCTATGTTGGAGAGGAGGCAGGGTGTGGGTTGAAAAACTTGTCTCACTCATTAGAGCTTCTTTCACTGTTCATATTCACAAATTAAACATTTTGCTAGTAACAGAGTCCAAAGGCCAGTATTTCCTCAGGTCAGGTTTCCTTCCAACAGACTGAAAGTGGGTGTTCCTCTATGTTCTTGGGAGGAGAAGTTCTAGTGCCACAAATCCATCTGCAAGTCCTGCTGTGTCACTGCCAGGACTGTGCGTACAGGAATTACAGAGACAGGGCAAGAAGCTTGAACTGAGAAAGCCAAAGCAAAAGATGTGTATACCAAGCAAGGCAAAGGTCTGAGCAAGGGAGATAAACTGAAAGTAGGCAGTCACAGTGGACTTGAGGTGCAAATAAGCACTAGAGGTCATACATGGCAGAGGACAGAAATCAGACAGGCCATGAAGAGTCTGGAAGCACATCAGTACCAGAAAGCAAGGTGAGAACTGAACTGTACGATTAAACCACATTGCATGTAGAGCCAGAATCCCAGGTATGCTGCCTACTAGATCTGTAATATTGGACAGGTCACAGCACAACTGCCTAAACACCTTTCTCTATGTAACAGAGGCAATTAAATCCACTTCACTGCCTACTTCACATGTGTAACAGGGATCAAAGGAGATAAAGTGTATCTGAACATGCCTTCTCAACTCCAAATCACTATTCAAATATAAGTGATTACTAGTATTAAATCATTGTGTGGACGAGGATCAGAAGTATGAAGCACTAACAAGAAAGGCAAGCTGAGTGGTGAGTCCAGAACCTACACCAGAGACAACCAAAATGCAAAAATAGACCCCAGCAACAGAAAGAAGAGTCAAAGTAGGAACAACAAAGAGGCCCTGAAAGTAAGATCCCTTCTACTGCAGCAAGGAACTTACATACGCTAAGGCAGGACACAAAGAAAAGGCAGGACTTTCTCTTAATAGAATCAAATTAAGTAAATATCATGCACTTTGAGCGCCTATTGTGGAGCCACAGGAGATTGCAAGCTGAACGGGGCGCGCGCCAGGGGCGGGGCGGGGGAACACTCCTGAGGGAATGGGCTTACTTCTGTTTCCTGCCTCAGTGTCCAAACCAGAAACCTGAGAGTCATTCCTCCCCCTCCCTATCTCTGGTCTTTCTCATCTAATGGATCACTAAGTCCTATCAATTTTGCTCCCTAATACCTCTCAAATTTGTGCTTCTTCTCAACCCCAATCACCATGGTACTCAGTCCAATAGTTCCTTATTATCTCAACCTCCTAACAGGCCTCGAGGCCATGAGAGATTCTTTTTCAAGTATTAATCAGATCATGTAACTACTCCATACAAAATTCTACAATGGCTCACCACCATGGCCTGAAACCTAAAGTTCAATGGATAGTACAAGACAGTATAGTAAGCACATGTTAAATTGTATGTAGTAGACCAAGAGGTGCCACAGGAGAAGAGAAAAAATGCAGGTTGCTTTGCTGGGGAAGAGTATAAGAAGAGAATGAGACTTAAACTGAGCCTCAAAAGAACTGATAGAACTTGAAAAGTTGGAAGAATGTATGTATATCTGCTTCTGGGGATATGTGTGGGGGTAGGGGGTGGGAGAGTTGCAGAGATGTTTAAGGAGAATTAAACCTCAGAACAAGATGAGCTTCCTAAGATTCAGGGGGATAATGTCAGCCCCCACGCAGCACCAAATAAGCACATTTCCAGTTAATAAGGTGGCTTGCTCTTTGCTTTCTGAAAATGGAGAAATTAAATTATGGGGTTTAAAAAGGCAGCTTCAGAAGCACTTGGCACACAGATTGAATACGGAGCCACCATCCTGGCAGAAGATAAATCAAATACAGAATGGCTCTGACAAAGCTCAGAACATGCAACAAAAACTGAGAGACAGGACCTGGATTCCGGCCATATCCAGTGAGTCAAGGTCTCTGAGGGGCAGCTGCAAGCAGGATGCTAAATCAAAGACGAAGAAGCAGTACTTTTCAAAGAGATCATCGTCTCCAGAAACAGCACCCTCTCCAAAAAAAGAAAAAAAAATAGTAGCAATGGGATGCATTCAAAGCGCACTTTAATACAGAAGTGAGACAAACAGCAGGCAGATATGCAGAGGCTGACATAGTTGTTTCTGGGAGGTTAAAAACTGAGAAGCATTTGGAGAACTGAGCCGTGCCAAATCCCAGCACTGTGACATCCACGTGACACCAAGAGTTGGCTGAGAGTTGAGAAGTTCATAGAATTATTCTGATTTTTTGCCCACTTCTATGATACCGATAGTTTTTATTGGCGGTTTTTACTGACATGAACAATTGTGGTGACATCATGTCATTTGTCAAGTCAAATTCATCTTATGGAGACTTTGTTTTCTCTCTCTGCCAAGTAAACAGAAAATATTCCTAGCCCATGATATTGATATTAGTGAGAATAGCCTGGTCCTCGAACACCTTGTTTAATGGTGCCCTGGTCAGAGAAAGAATCTGGGCCAGAGTTGAATAACCAGAAAGGAGGGACTTAGGATTTGTATAGCACTGAAGATTCTGCTAGGACTTCTGGAAAATAGATATATAATAGGTCATAATGATAGGTGACAGAGATATATGGCAGACATAAATCATGAGATAGGGATAGATGATGAAGGAGAAAGACAGACTGTGATCACATTCCATTCCAACTAATCTGAAGCCAGAGCAAATGACACAAGGCTGCCCATTAGCTAGCTTGTGACCCTGAGCTGAACTTACTGCCTGTAGATGCGTGGCTCTCTTCATCCCCTTCACTTCTCCAGTATAGGCTAGAGAAGCTGGCGGAGCAAGTAGCTCCTAACACACCACCTGCACCCAAGCGCAAATAACTCCTTCCCTGCTCAAGATACACCCTGAATCATATCATTGTTCTATCAAACTTATTATTGATGGCCAGGCTTGGATCGCCACAAAATATTTCAAAGAAAGTTATAGAACTGTTTTATAGGAGTTCCTGTCATGGCTCAGTGGTTAACGAATCCAACTAGGAACCGTGAGGCTGCGGATTCGATCACTGGCCTCGCTCAGTGGGTTAATGATCCAGCGTTGCCATAAGCTGTGGTGTAGGTTGCAGACACGGCTCGGATCTGGCGTTGCTGTAGCGTAGGCCTGCAGCTGTAATTCCGATTAGACCCCTAGCCTGGGAACCTCCATATGCCCTGGGTGAGGGCCTAAAATGACAAAAAAAAAAAAAAAAAAAAAAAAAACTGCTTTATTAAAGTACCAAAAATGAATGCAGGATCTCACTTGCAAGAATTCATGGCCCCAGGTTCTACTGTCCCGACTTGAGCATGCACAGATGTGAGACAGTTTCTTTCTCCATTCTGTTCTCTCTTGCTTGGCCAGGGTTGGTTCCGTTGGATGAGGTGAACAAATCCACCTCCCTGCTGTCATTCCCTGAAAAGTTACTTTACTCTCATCAGGGAGCCAAAGGCTCCTCCTTTGGCAATATTGGCCTAGTTATTTGAGACTTGAAAGCTCAGCTCAAATGTCACTTTCCTCCCAGACTAGCTCACCCCCTAAATAATTCTTCAACACCTTGTCTTCTTTTTCACTCAGCACAATTGTTATTCATTGTCTAAGTACTGTCAAACAGAACTTGCTGTGATAATGGAAATGTTCCTAACCTGTGCTGTCCAGTACAGTGGTCACTAGCTCTATGTGGCTATT
Source organism: Catagonus wagneri (assembly GCA_004024745.2). NCBI lineage: Eukaryota > Metazoa > Chordata > Mammalia > Artiodactyla > Tayassuidae > Catagonus > Catagonus wagneri. The sequence goes on along the minus strand of PVHT020000015.1, from coordinate 27,640,416 downwards.
GAGCACTTCAAATGTAGTTAGTGTAACTGAGACATTGCATTTTTGACTGCATTTAATTTAAATAATTTAAATTGCTATACTTAGCTAGTGGCTATCATTGTGGACAGTGACAGCAATGAGATTCTATGTTTCAAGAGAGCAAGGGTTATTCCTGTGTTTTTGTCACACTGTACTCTCAGCACTCACACATAGTAAGCATTCAATGAATAAGTTATTACTTGGTCTGTTAATCAGTCTACTATCATCTATTTAGTCCACCAATATTAACTCTTGCAAACTATTCCACAAAATGATCACTAGGTATTCAGGCTGAGCGGAGTCAGTGTAAGGAGTGTAGGTAAAAGGAAAGGGAGCAGGAAGGAGGAGAAAAGGGCTACCTGAGTTCACATTCTGGTTCAGATACTTAGTAGCTGTATGCCCTTGGGAAAATAATTTAACCTCATTGAGCCTCAGGTTCCTCATCTGTACAGTTTGGACAATATTTATCTACCTAGGGTTGCTGTGATGGTGAAACAAAATAATGAATAAAAAGCACTGTAAACATAAATGGTATGTATTATAACTTTTTTTTTTTTTGGAAGAAGATGATTAGCCGGACAGGGATAGCATAACTCAAGTAACCAAATGTAATACCAAGAAAAAAAAATCCCTAGCTTCTCTCCTGATAAATTCCTTTTCTTTCTCTGTTTTCAACCAAATCCAAATAAGACCCTATATGCCACCCTCCTACCTCCTCTTTGTGTGGATAATGACTTAGCTGATACCTAGCCACCAAACACATGATTCAAAAGCATATTATACAGTGATATTTTTTTTCACCACATATAGGCTTCCTAAAACCACATAATCACCTCTATATAGGCCACTGTGGTGACATGATGATGGGTGCCTCTGTTTTTGACCCTTCCTACCTTACCAGCATAGCCACTGGACGAGATGGCGGCATTTCTGGCCATGATGCTCAGGGTGAGAAACAGCCTTCACAGTTTGGGACTGATAGCTAAGTTTAAGGATGTGAGACTTGCTGATCTGAACATCCCACATACTGCTTCTTAAACCAAGAGCAAGTTTGCCATATCACTCATTAACATTGCAAGGACCATCAAGCCTTCCCATTTCAGGGCAAAGTTGAAAACACTTTAAAAATTTGGAAAATAAAATGGAATTTGAAGTAAATTAACCCTATTTTTTTGAAAAATGCAGGAGTTCTCTAGCGGAAACGAACCCAGCTAGTAGCCATGAGGACACAGGTTTGATCCCTGGCATCGCTCAGTAGGTTAAGAATCCGGCATTGCTGTGAGCTGTGGTGGAGGTCGCAGATGTGGCTCAGATCCCATGCTCCTGTGGCTGTAGTGTAGGCAAGCAACTGCAGCTCCGATTGGACTCCTAGCCTGGGAACTTCCATATGCCATGGTGTGGCTCTAAAAAGACTTAAAAAAAAAAATGAATGAAAAATTCTGAACCCCTGGTATCTAAAATCCAGTCAATCTCCAATATACAAATAAATTGCACATAACCTATAACTTCAGGAATAGGATGATATAAAATCAGGATCCACATCTTTTTTTTTTTTTTTGTCTTTTTGCCTTATCTATGGCTGCACCCGTGGCATATGGAGGTTCCCAGGCTAGGGGTCTAACAGGAGCTGTAGCTGCTGGCCTTCGCCATAGCCACAGCAACGTGGGATCCGAGCCGCGTCTGCAACCTACACCACAACTCACGGCAACGCCGGATCCTTAACCCACTGAGCAAGGCCAGGGATCGAACCCACAACCTCATGGTTCCTAGTCGGATTCGTTAACCACTGAGCCACGAGGGGAACTCCCAGGATCCACATCTTAATGAGGTCCTGCCTTAGTTAAGCAAAACATACTACAGCTTCCAGTTTTATTTGCCAAGTGGCATAAGGAGAGGCCACAGAACATAGTGTCTACACTCAAAAAGCCTTTAGAAACCATTTGATCCAGGCTTATTGTTTCATAGATAAGGAACTAAAACTCAGATAGGGAACTTGACTTTTCCAAGGGCACACAAAACTGTTAATAGAACGGTGGACCCAACATTTATATTGCTGCAATATAAATTATTCTCCATATCCTCTACAAAATTCAGTGAAATCTATACTGCTAATACTTTGTGAAAGTGGTTTACATGGAGGATACTTGAACTTTTAGGTATCCAGGGGAAGGTTTTGGACTTCCACGGACCATAGAATTGGAAAGAGTTCATGCTAATTACAAGTAGGTCTGACACAGAGGTGGCACCTCACTGCTGAGGGAAGAACATCTCATGCTTTATAGAACAGGATGTTTATCTATCAAAGCCATGTCTCTTAAGTGCCTTGTCCCTAACCCAGCCTCCAATGATATAGGATTAAATCTCTGAGGACTGAGTACATCTGCATTAGAGGTAAATGGTCAAGAGTCAAAGATCTGAAAGTTAAGGCTTCTTAAGCGCCCCTAGGAAATGGGCAAAGCGTGATTTCCAAGTATCAGTGATTAGCTCCAGAGGAGGATTGAAGGGAAGAAGTGGGCAAATGTCAAATCCAGTTTTAATGGCCTGCTCAAAGACCTTTTCAAAGAATCAATTCTAAGGTAGTCTTGATACTAACTTCCGCCTAGTGATATATTCCTCTTTTCCTTGATTCATCTTGAAGGTATAGTCTCCAAGATCTCTGGGTTTTCTGGAATTTTCATTGACAGACAACTCCAGATATCCCAAAGATAACTGGGACATATTCAATCCCTGTTTTCTGCTAATACACATGTAGAAAGACCCTGGACGGAAAGCAAAGACCTGACATGATAAAGGTATGTGAAAAAAGCCCCCCCTTTCAGTGTCCTGAGGTCCCTGTTTCAGTAGTTTTCAAATTTAATGTGTAGAAGAATCATCTGAGGAAAACAAGGCTTCCTTGAATCCCACCAGAGAAATTCTGCCTCAGTCTGTGATAGCACTCAGGAAACTCCCTTTTTAATAAGATCTTTAACTGCTTCTTATACAGAGTGTCTGTCCGTCTGCTAGGGCTGACATAACAAGTAACCTCAGACTAGGTAGCTTCAACAACAGAAATGTATTTCTCACTGTTATGAACGGGGGAGTGGTTCCGAATATCAAGGTTTTGGCAGGTTTGGTTTCTCCTAAAGGCCTCTCTCTTTAGCTTGCAGATGGTGCTCTTGTTTCTGTGTCCTCAACGTGGCCTTTTCTCTGTGCGTGTGGATCCCTTGTGTCTCTCCCCCTTCATACAATAACACCAGTTCTATTGGATTAGAGCCCCAACCTCATTACTTCATTTAATGTTAATTATCTCCTAAAAGGCCTTATTTCCAAATACAGTTAAATTGAGGGTTAGGACTTCAACATATGATTGGGGGTGGGGAGACACACTCAGTTCATAACAGATAGTCTATAAACTTATTTGGAGAAATAATGATGGCTGAAATGTGAAATATAGAATACAATCAGTCAGAAATAGCTACCCAGAAGCCATCATATACAGATTCTAGGGTACTTATAGGAGAAGCTAAAATAGTAATTAAAATGCCCCTGCTTTCATGAAAATCCAAAAGTAAAATGGAAATTTTATAAATACACTCCAGACATTAAGTGCTAAATAAATATAGTGACCATATAATTTATCATCTAAATCAGAGTATTTTAGAATAAAACAAGGGAACAAGCATAAACTGGGAACATCCAGGGTAAACCATACCCTCTGGTCATCCTACAGATACTTTCTTCTTAAGTGTTCAGGGACAAAGCCAACTTTAAAAAGTAGGCAGCAGCCTAATCCATTTATTTTTACTGCACACCTAATAAAATGATTTCCTTCCAAGTAAATTCATCTTATAAAATATATATAGTACCTGAGAGGATATGTGGGTTGCAGGGAAGGGAGTGGTGATGCATGAAACCATTATCACTTATTAATGCCTTAGCTTGAATTAGTTTTCCATATTAACTTCAGTTCTCAGTTGAAGCCTGTTAGAATGGATATAGAACAGGCATGCTTTGATAAACGAAGGAGAGAAAAGGTGATGGATGAGAAAGCTGAGGTTCCAAGGAGTTAGGCAATTTGCCAAAAGTTACACAGCACATTAAGTGGAAAGATTGTTTTCCACCCAGGCCTTCCGCCTCCTATTCTCGTGTTCCTAAATATCCATTATACTCCAAGATCTTTAGTAAATAAAAAGTCTTACTTGAGTGTGTCAGGAATTCTGGGCAGCCAACGAACAGAACAGAAGCCTAAAGCATTTGACATGTGTGGTAGCAGAGTAACACACACCTCCAACCTGGCAGAGATGTCCATATCCCAATGCCTGGAATCTGAGAACATGTTAGGCTACACGGCAAAAGAGAAGTAAGGGTGCAGATGGAGTTAAGGTTGCTAATCAGCTGACTTTAAAATAGTGATTATCCTTGATTAGTTGGGTGGATCTAATATAATCAAAAAGATCCTTGACAGTAGGAAAGAGAGGCAGAAGAGTAGGTATGAGTGATCCCACATGAGAAAGATTTGACTGATCATTGCTGGTTTAAAAATGGAGGATGGAGCCACAAGCCAAGCAATGTAGCCTCTAGAAGTTGTAAAAGGGAACAGTCTCCCCTAGAGCCTCTTGGTTTACTAGCACAGTGAGACCCATTTTGGACTTCTAGACTTTGACCTCCAGAACTGTAAGATAATAAATTTACATTATATGAACCACTAAGTCTGTGGTAATTTGTTATAGCAGCAATGAAAAACTAATACAACATAGCAGGAAGAGTGATAAGGTGAGACAGTGGATGGGGGAGGGTACGTATATGTGTGAGAAACAGACATACAGCACAGAGACCCAACAGAGTTGAAGCAATTTATCTGCTAAGGCAAACTTCATCTACTTTGTTATTCTGCACAACAGATAAAATGAGTAGACACTTTACATAATAGGTTTTTTTAATATAATTAACCTTGGAGGAGTTTTCTAGTACTCAAAATCTACATGAATAAATCACTCATTTGATAATGCTGCAATAGCTCATTTGATCCCTAGGACATATGCAAAGTCCCCTCCCTTCCCAGTACACCTCTCTGCAAAGAATCGGCATTTTAAAACTAGAACTTCAAATAGAACAAATAAGAGAAGATTGAAATAAAATGTTTCCCTTCCAGACAATTTTCCTCTCAACAGATCATATCTTCCTGCATTACCCAAGGATGATGTTGCCAATGACTTGCACAAGCATGAAATTCTATTTACTCTGCATTTATTTTTCTATTACTTGATTCCATGGAGAAAGAAGAGTGTTAACCAATTACAGAGAAAGCTGACTCTAAAAATGCTTTTCCCAACTGACAACCAAATTTTCAGGGCCAGGGCTTCAGCTGTGAATATATTACACTGTGTCAGAGAAGGACCCTGAGCTGGTCTCTCACACAGTACCCATTCTGACAATAACGGAAATCTAATAGCTCTACAAATTTTACTACCTTGAGCACTGTATCAAGAGCAATGTTCTATCAATCTTTAAACCAACAGTCTAAAAAGAGATTTCTCTTCAACTGAATGTTAAACATTTGGATTACTGGCTCATGGGACTTAAGATTTTCATCAAACAGTCTCTCACCAGAAAGAGTTTAGTTCTTTCCAAGAGCTCAGCAGTTAATATCCACAGCTGGGAAAACTATTAGCCAATTCATAAAGTTAGGTTCAGTTGACATTTCTGTTGGAAAGGGAAATTGTTTTTCAGCTTATGTAAAAATCTATAACTTGATTTCAGGCAAAACAAGTCTTACACAGGTGTTTACCCTTGGAGAGACATTCCTTTTGTCTTAGGGCATTGTGACTATGAACATTCCAACCAGTGCCATTAGCATCATCACAACAGGATCATATTTATGAAGTCCACCTCTGTAGTGGATTGTGGTATCATCTGCCCAGCGTAATATTCCTTTCCCCTTTCTTCTTATAACCAAACCGCTCTTCCTATGGGAAACTCATTTAATTCAGACTGTCATCTCGCAATCCCCACCCTCCAGACTACTTGAGTTGGTATGTGACCCATCCTACTCGTGTTTCTGGCTGCCATGATTAGTTCAGAGATAAGTGCCTAAAGCATGCTAGAACAATGGGAGTTTCCCCTAAGAGTTGATATATCAACTATGAGTGTTAATAGTTTTTTTCTTTCTCTAGGACTACAAGCTATAAGGATCATATCGGCCTAGAGCTGTTGTGGCCATATTTCCAGCAATATGGAAAAAGCTTACCGAAGAATGTAAGCATACAGAGATGAGTCAAGAGATGTAATGAGGGTAATATCCCTGATGGCACTGTTTAAGCCCCTAAATGCAGAGATGCCCGAAATCAGACAACCCCTGCTTATCTTAAGTGAACCAGTAAATTCCTTTTTGCTTAAGCTGTCTTAAGTTTGTGTAACTTGTAACCAAAACAATCCTAATACAGTTTCTCAGAGCCTGTTTTATCTTCCCCACAAGGTTCTCAACCTAGGCAGCCCATTAGAATCACCTGGGAAAATTTAAAATCCCAATGCCCAGGCTACACCTCAGATCAATTTTAAGTCTTAGGAGGGAGGGTGAACCCAGTCATCAGCATTTTTGAAGTTTCCCAGGGAGTTCCAGTTTGTAGCCAAGGTTGAGAATCATGGCCCTAGAGAGCAAATGCCACTAGGTGACCTTTGGTATTAGATCAATACTTCCCAAGCTTGACTCGGCATGAGAATTCCCTGGGAAAGTTTTTTCAATATATTGGCTCACAAGTTCTAGCCATGGAGATTCTAAAAGTTAATAGACCTGGGCAAAAGAATCCAACTGCTTTCTGAATATCCCAAGATGCTCCTAATGCTCAGCCCAAGTTTGAAAACCAACAGGAAAAACTTTTCACTAGCTGGTGACTACAAAAGTGGTTTGCAGTCACCACTCCATGAATATTGTCAATCAATCAATCTACTAGGGTGTGGAAAAAGAACATTAAAATTTCTACATATATAATTTATTTCTATATATTTTATTAATGTTTATAATATATTAAATCAGTTTTATATGCAATATTTTGTAAATAAATGCACATCTATCGGGATACATACATTTTTGGACAAGGGTGAGCGAGCAAGTATGCTTGGCAAGAACTGAACTAGAGCCCTTGAGCCTCATAAGCATACTTTGGCCTTAAGCATAGTTAGCTGAGACTCCAAGCATCAAGTACATATTTCCAGACATGAATATGCTTTTTCCTACAAAAACACAATTTCATATAAAATAATGATACCCATTAATGACTCATTCTTATTTAAAAAGAAACCAAGAAATATAGTAATAGACTAAGGTTAATTCTTAATAGGAAACAGGAATTCTGTGGCACCATGTAGTATCCTTTGATTTTTAACTAGAAATAAACTGTTTCTCTACTAGTTTCCTTTGTATCCGCTTAGGCAACTTTTGAATTCTCTTCCATTTCTTCTATAAAACATTTAAAAATTTTTTCTGAACTCCTGATTGTGACCTGTTCACAGCCATCTGCAAACTGCTTGTCCTGGTAAAAAAAAGCAATCACAGTCCATGGGGGCTTTGATTTTTTTTCTTTTTTTTCCTGTTTTCCCTGTAGCATGATGTGAGGTACTACTAATTACATCTTCTAACCCTATCCCAATCTTAATGCATGAGTAATTAACATAAAAATAATTTTACAAAACACTGCATTTTCTATAGTCCTTACTTGCTTCCCATAGCAATTTCAAAATTACTGCTTTTTAAAGGGATGAACTCTTTTATTCCTACGAAAAAGCCTAAATACTGCCATTTCTTAGAGGCAATGTTTTCCACATTGTCTTTGAGAGTGCCCTGTTAAAAAGTAAAAGCCCTTGAGAGAAATAAGAGATTAATATCTTAGTGAAGGTGAGTTTGAAAGTACATCAAACCATTTTTCAAAATGCCAAATAGCTGAAAGCTGGGTCCCCAAAGCAGGAGACTCAGAGTAGATATATTTGGACAGAAGGGTCAGTAGATGGAATGATTTAGACCCATTAGTATAGAGCAATGGGTCTCAAATCTGGCTCTGCTTAAGTGTAGCCAGGTGCCTGATAAACATGCAAATTCCCGAGCTCCATCCCCAGAGATTCCAACGCAGTAGTTCTGGGATAGAACCCAGGAAACTGCATTATAAAAAAATAAAATAAAAAAAAATTAATAACTCCCACAGATGAATCAGGGACATAACCAGATCTGAAATGACTATCAGAGAGTATTACCTAGAGAAAGTAGGCATCCAGGGGACAGAATAAAGGGCCTGGGTACAGGTGGCCATGAAGAGCCAACAGAGTCCTCATAGAGGCCAAAGACAAATTATTCACTTAAAATTGTACTGAGCCCAGACCAGACTGCAGGTATCAGTGAATTGAAGTATTATTGATTTATTATTATGCGCTAAAAAGTTTCCTGATTTAATGAACTTCAATCCAATGAATATTTATTCAGCACGGACTAGTTATCAGGCCCTGAGATGGATGCTATGATGAATATGAAGAGAAATAAGGCAGTTAATACCTGCGCTCCAAGGTCTCATACACCACTGAGGGAGATAAGGATAGACTCAAGTAAACCAAAGCAGAGTCTGCTAAGTGCTCTAATACATGTGCAACCAAAGTGCTTGGGAAAATAAAGGACGAAGGAATTTATTCCAATCAGAGGCCTCTTAGGAGGCCTTATGGAGTAGGTATTATTGAGAAATGTCTTTGCAGACAAGCAAAATGAAGTATTCCTGGGAAAGAAGATAACAAACAACTGTGCCAACCTGAGACAGAGCTGGACCTGTAGAAGAAAGGCAGAGTCATCTCATTGACTTTAAGAGCACCTTACTATACTGCTTTTTGTGGATTAGAATTCTGTGGATGGTAGGTTGTGTTACATGAAATCAAGTGAGAAATGTAGGCAGAGATCAGATTGTAGGCACAAAGGACACAGGACATCATTCAATATTTAAGGGGGAACCATTCTGAAGGGCCAAATAACACAAGTCTATTTTTTGTTGTTGTTTCTGTTTTCGTTTTGTTTTCAGAAAGTTATTCTGGCCCTAATGTGAAGGATAGAAAAAAAAAAAAAAAAAACAACCAGTTAGGAGTAGGGTACAATAATCCTGGCCAAAAGAAAGAGGGCTTAGCCTGAGTCATGGCACTGAGAGTGCAAAGACAAAACACCAAACAGGGAAAAGTCATATGTCTTCTAAATTAACAATAGTGTTGAGAAAGAGTGGATGATGGTTAAAAATACAACTCTGAATGTTTTTTTCTCAGAACTTTTAGTCCTCCATAGGTTGCAGTGCCTAGTGAATTAGCAGAGGGAAGAGTAGAGAAGGCCACTAAAACTACTCTTTATAAAAAATAATTCAAAACCACAGGGAGAAAAAAATTTGGTTATCTTACTACATCTTTTCTGGAGATTGTGAGGAATTCACCAGCTTGATGGCCAACCTTATTGATTTAAGTTACCACTCTCTTTGGACTGTTTTTAAAATATCAACTTCACTTTCAAAAGACGAAGATTCAATTTCCACTTGCAGCCAAGATAGAGTAACAGGGACTGGATTATCCTCCCACTTGAAACACCCCCCCCCACCCCAAAAAAGAGAGAGAGGTGATAAAACAGTTTTCAGGACACAGGCCATCAAACAACAAAGAACTGTGATCCCTGAAACAAATGACTGTGCCAGTTTACTGACTGCAAAGAGTTTCCAGGACACATGCAGGAACAAAGAACTAAGAAGCCTAATGGATTTCCTGAGAGAAGAAGTAGCTGAGAGCATAAGAACAAGGAGATGAGAGTTTGCAGGAAAGATGATCAGAGAGGTGAGAATAGCATACAGAACCCTGGAAGTCAATGGAGTGTCCCCCTAAGTAGGCAGCAGAGTACTGATCAGAACATGCATGTTAGGAAACTACCAAGGATGAGGAAAGAACCACCTGAAAGGACTGGAGGGCACAGCAGCCAGTACTCACAGGGGGCTGGGCATAAAGCCTGTTCCTTTAAGCTAGACTGGGAAACCTGGCGCAGAGTACTTGTCAACAACTGTGAAGGGTCTGGGATTTCACTCTACTTGTAATCAAAAAAGAGAAAACATATGGTTTCATGGATACCAAAAGAAAAAAAAAGAAAACTCTTGGGTCAGAGACAGAATACTTTATTGCTCAGAGCATAGCCAGTAACATGAGCATCTGGGTATTTACTTGTGTTGTTTCTCTGTTATGGACTGTTTCTGTAATCCAAAAATTCTTCTGCTGAAGCCCTAACCCCCAGTGTAATGGTATTAGAAAGCACAGTCTTTGGGAGGTAACCAGATTTAAATGAGGTCATGAGGGTCAGCCTCTATGAGAGAATTAGTATCCTGAAAGGAAGAGACACCACAAAGCTTGCTTCCTCTTCTGCCTTGCTAGGATACAAGGAGAAGGCGCTGTCCCCAAGTTAGCGAGAGGGTTCCTACCATCATCTGACCATGACAGTACCTTGATCTTGAACTCCTCAGCCTCTAGAACTGTGGGAAATAAGTGTCTGTTGTTTAAGCCACCCAGTCTATGATATTTTGTTATAGCAGCCTGAGCAAGATTAAGACAATTCCCCTTGTCCATGAGTCCCAAAGAGGCGATTTGATACGGATGGACCTAGGTAAATGATATACATGTAGTGCATTTCCACCAGAGCTGAGGAATACCAAGCTTAGCTAAGTCCACGTTTTTATAAAAGCGGTAAGTCTGTGGATACCCAAAGGAGAGCTAACAAGTCAGAAAGGTAACCCAGGAAATCATTAGCACCCATCAAGCATGTAGGAACAAGATGGGTTTGGGACATAGGTTTGGGAAGATAATCAGGATAGGGAATTCGTAGGGCCAAAGCATGGCTCAAAGTTACCTAGCCCACAGACAGGAGATGACTCCTAAGCAAGCAAAGGTTGCATGGTATGATAGAAAATCATCTCATCTGTAAAATGAGGATACTAATCTTTACTTTGCAAGAGTACTGTGAGTCTCAATGATAATGTATAGTAAGCACAGTCCTCAGCATACATATGCTCAAATGTTATTTGAAGGCAAGGACCCAAACAGGAAGTACATATGGTACCAACAGCAAACAAGAATCTTTTAAAAGCACTGAGGCAGAATGGAAAGTGAGAGAGGGCTTTGAATTCAAGGAGGCCTGGGCTTGAACCATTTGCTATGTAATCTGAGGCATGTTATCTTCCCTCTCTGTTCCATGGTTTTCTCAAGTACCAAGTGGAAATAAAAACAGCAATGTTGCAATATTTAGAAATAATGTATAAAATTTAACTGTCACTTGCTCTGCCTTGATAACTAACGGCTATTATTTTATCATTATTAATACAATCGCTAAATTTGTCTTGAACTAGCCTCAGGCAAAGTGCCACAGTGTGGAAGATAGCCCTATAAACTCTTCAGCCCTATTTTCTGAAAGCAATGAAAATAGCACTACTGCTGATATCCCTTGGTCTTTCACAGATAGCGCAAGTAACAAGAGGCCAGGAAGCTCCATCCAGAGTCACAAGGCACTCAAATGAATTACAAGAAAGAAGTGTCACCAGCCACCTTAACAACAAAACAGAACATTCTGCTTTAAGGGTCTCCCCTTTACAAGTATTAGCAAGTATCAGCAGAATGTCTACATTCAAACATACTCCAAGTTCCTATTAATGGCTACCTGAGCCACCTTCATTTCTTTTCTTTTCCTTTTTTTTTCTTCCTATTATTTTTCCATGATAAACACTCAAATCTGTTCCCTGTTTAAGGCACTAAGAAAATGAAATCACACACACATACATACACACATTCTCGCCCACCCACCCCCACACAGAATCAGAGACTAGATCCAATTTATCTTCTTTCCATTAAGGCTAAGTCAAATGCTCTTAGCCAAATTTCCTAATAAACCAAAGAAATCAACAACAAGGAAGTGCACACTGAATATTAGCTCTCAAAGGTTCATGAGAAAAATAAACTGACACAGAAAGCCCCATCTCACTCATTCACCAAGGTGATCCATTGGTAACAAATTTTTCTAAACTCAAAGTCAAGACATATAGTATGGGAATTATGAGCATACTTATGAGGGCAAATGGTAAAATGCCTAAAATCACTGCTATTCATTCACTTTTCTACCCATACCCTGGACAGTCAGCAGTCCTAGACTAAGAACATTTTAACTGACTATCTCTGGATACTTATTATGTTCACTATATAATTACTTGGACTAAGGGCAAGTAAACAAATGTAATTCTACCAACAAAAAAGAAAATGAGCCAATAGATACTCTAGAAGAGAGAGCTCTAATTGGAATAGAGCATCAGAAGAGGACAGCAAAGGCCAAAATGAATGCCTGCACATTCTCAACAGTCCCAGAAAAAAAGGTGGGAAGACAGAGAATCTTGCCACAGACGAAACCAAAAAGACTGAGTTCACGACAAGTATGAAAGTGGACCTCACAGACCAGTAACACCTGTCGCTAGAATAAGGATAAGTGGTCTGATGGCTTTTGGCTACTCAGGGACAGCCCTCTGGAAAATAAGGCATCATGAAAGAAATTTATTTACCAATAATCTGAAATTAAAATACTGATGACTTCTCCAACATTGACCTGTACTCAGGACCTTTCTGGCTAACTATGAGGATAATCTGGTATAGTGAAGAAGGCCTTCTACTAGCAGTTAGGTGACTGACAAAGGAAGTATCACACATCAAGTCACCTATCTCGACTATTATTCTGTGGCTCTGTGTAATATATTCCATGTCCAACAGAATTCAGCCACTTTGGGACTGCCTGTGACCCATTTTTCTTCATTTTAATTAACAAGGTATTCATTATAATAACATATGGTGGGGAAGACATCAGTAAAAATGGTGAGGTAAGGGATCTCAAGGGCCCAGCCCTCCACAAAAACACCAAAACAGAAGAAGCTGATTAAAAACTATCAGAAGCAGCTTTATCAGAACTCCAGAATACAGTCAAAGCAAATACTTCAACAAGAAAAAGGTGACTGAAACCCAACGATAGAGCTTTGTGGCATTTTAGCTTACTCCTGCCGCTTATTGTGAGTCTTAAAAACATTAATCCACATTCCCAGAATCAGTTCCTGGTACGAAAGGGAGCGGACTGGACCTTGTTGTCAAAGAATTGTGATTGTTGGTTTTGACCTGGCTCATGGTTCCCTGAAGGACTAACACAAAAAGGTTGCCTTTATTTTGCCTAAACTGAACTCTCTCAGGGAGGAGAAGTGAGTGCACATTTGAAGTGAGAAGAAAAGGCAGCACTTGTCAAAAACATTTTAAAGGTAAATGAACATCTTCCACCTGAGGCAATGGAGATCCTATCCATTCGGGGAAACAACAGACACAATGAAAAGCGAAAGGAAAAGCTGGTTAAGACGCTTTATGGAATAAAAGGTCCCATATATTCCTGGGAAACTTAAAAAGGCCATGCATCTGCCCAACATGAGAAGCACGTTCAGAACAAATTAAGGAGTCCCTAAGCCCTCACCTCTGGCTGACATTCAAGCCTGCACAAGGAATAAATGAGAGCAAAGGCAGAGCTGTAAACTGAGTGTAGAAGGCCTGACCCAACACATGGAGAGAGCACAGGTACAAAGACTGTAAGAATTCTTTTTTGATCCAGGAGTTTAAGGAAATATCTGTCAAATCACCAAACACTAAGCTAAGAGAACAGAGACTTCAATGATCATACATGACAAATATATTGTCTTTAAAAAAATATACTTGAAAAGCCACTAAATCAACAAAACTGCAACCCATGACCAACAGAAATAATAAACCCCATGAGAAGGGAGGAAATCTGATATTCAGTGTGACCATAATATCATTTTCAAAATGTCTAGTTTTCAGCAAGAAATTATGAGGTATGCAAAGACATAAGAATATATGGCACATTTTGGAGGTCCTGTCATGGCACAGGGGTTAACAAATCCGACTAGGAACCATGAGGTTGCGGGTTCGATCCCTGGCATCGCTCAGTGGGTTAACAACCTAGCGTTACCGTGAGCTGTGGTGTAGGTCGCAGACATGGCTCAGATCTGGCGTTGCTGTGGCTCTGGCGTAGGCTGGCAGCTACAGCTCCGATTAGAGCCCTAGCCTGGGAACCTCCACATGCTGCGGGTGCAGCCCTAAAACGACAAAAGACAAAACAAAACAAACAAAAAAGAGAATATATGGCACATTTACAAGGAAAAAAAAGAAAGTAAAAGAAACCATCATTGAGGAGGGCCAAACACTGGACTTACTAGAAAAAACTTTGCATCTCTTCCAACATATTTAAGACAATTGATTTAAAGGAAACAATGGACAAAGAACTAAAGAAATCAAGGGGAACAACATCTTGCAAAATAAAGCACATCGATAAAGAAATAGAAATTATAAAAGGAGAACAAATTTTGAAGCTAAAAAGTACAATAGTTGAATTGAAATATTCACTAGAGGGGTTTAATTAACAGTTAAACACAAAAGACCCCAAATAGCCAAAACAGTCTTAAGAGAGAGAGAAGAACAAAGTTGGAGGTATCATGCTCCCTGATTCCAAACTACACTACAAAGTTTCAGTAATCAAAACACTATGGGACTGGCACAAAAACAAACACATAGAGCAATGGAACAGAAAACAGAGCCTAGAAATGAGCACATGCTTAGACAGTCAATCTACAACAAAGGAGGCAAGCACACAATGGAGGGAAAAAAAAACTGCTTCAATAAAATGGTGCTGGGAAAACTGACCAGCTACATTCAAAAGAATCAAACCAGAGTACTTTCTCACATTATATACAAAAATAAACTAAAAATGGATTAAAGACATAAATTTGAGACATAAAACCCTAACACTTCTAGAAGAAAACATAGCCAATATGTTCTTGGACATCAGTCTTAGTAATATTTATTTGAATATGTCTCCCCAGGCAAGAAAACAAAAATAAACAAATGGGATTACATCAAACTAAAAAGCTTCTGCATGGTGAAGGAAACCATCAACAAAATGGAAAGGCCCCCTACTAAGTGGGAGAAGATATTTGCTAATGATATATCTAATAAGGGGTTAATACCAAATATATAAAGAACTCATACAACTCAACATCAAAAAAGCAAATAATCCAATTTAAAAAATTGGCAGAAGACCTGAATAGACATTTTTTCAAAGACATTCAGATGGCCAACAGGCCCCTGAAAAGATGCTAAACATCACTAATCATCAGGGATATACAAATTAAAACCAAAATGAGATATCACCTCATACCTGTCAAAATGTCATTTATCAAAAAGACAACAAACAGGAGTTTCCATTGTGGCACAGCAGAAACGAATTCAACCAAGAATGACAAGGTTGCAGATTCAATCCCTAGCCTCGCTCAGCGGGTTACGGATCAGATATGAACCTCCATATGCCATGGGTGCAGCCCTAAAAAGCAAAAAAAAAAAAAAGGCAACGTGTGTTGGCAAGGATATGTAAAAAAAGGGAAGCTTTGTGTACTGTTGATGGGAATGTTAGTTGATGCATCCACTATGGAAAAGAATATGGAGTTCCTCAAAAAATAGAACTACCATATGATCCAGCAATTCCATTCCTTGGTATTTACCTGAAGAAAACAAAAAACACCAAGAAAATAGCTTAAAAATACGCAGGAAGGAAAATAAGGAATATAAGCATCACACTAGAACAAAATCAATTAAATACAAAGGACAGCAGGATTGGAAGAACAAAATGATGGATTAAGATACATAGAATATAATGAAATGGCAGAAGTTCCTGCATATCAGTAATATTTTAAAAAATAAACTCTCCAATTACAAAGTAGAGTGGCACAATTAATATAAAAACACAAATGTAATTACATGCTGTATACATGAGACTCACTTTAGATAAAAAAAACAAATAAGTTAAAAGGGAAAGGATAGGAAAAGATAGCAAATACTAACCAAAGAGAACTAGAATGCCTATACTAACATCAGACAAAAGAGACTTTTAAGTCAAAATTGTTACAAGAGAAAAGAAAGATACATAACAATAAAAGGGTCTATCCATCCAGAACATATAAACAATTATAAACATTTCTTTACCTAAAAACAGAGCCCTAGCAAACACTGACAGAAAGGAAGGGAGCAATAGGAAGTTCTACAATAGGAGCTGGAGACCTCAATGTCTTGATTTCAATAATAGATGGACCAATAAGAAGATCAATAAAAAAAAAAGAGGATTTGAGAACATAATTTTAACTAGACCTAACTGACATATACGAAACACTTCACCAACAAAAACAATATACACATTTTTTACGCATGCACATGAACTATTTTCCAGTACAGACAACATGTTAGGCCACAAAATATTTTCAATAAATTTTAAAATATTTAAGTTGTACAAAGTATCTTCTCTGATAACAATAGAATGAAGCTAAAACTCAACAAAAAGAAAACTGGAAAATTAAAAAACATGTAGAAATTAAACAATATACTCTTAACCAATGGGTCAAATATCACAAGGGATTTTAGAAAATATTTTAAGATGAAAAGAAAGTACATCATACCAACACTTATGGGATGGCATTAAAAGCAATATTCAGATGGAAATCTATAGCTGTAAATTCCTACATTTTAAAAGGGGGGGATCTTAAGCCAATAATTTAATTTTATAACTTAAAAAACAAAAAAAAAAGAACAAAACCCAAAACTCGAGTGGGAAGGAAATAATTAAATCTAGAGCAGAAAAACAATAGAATCAACAAAATCAAAAGTTGATACTCTGAAACAAGACAAAATTGACAATCCTTTAGATACTTACCAAGAATAAAAGAAAGATGCAAATAACTAAAAATCAAAAGTGTAATTGCATACATTTCTACCAACCTTACAAAAAAATTAAGACATTACTATGAGAAATTGTATGTCAATTAGTTTGATGTCCTAGATGAATGCACAAACTTTTAGAGACATACAAGTTACCAAAATTGACTGCAGAATAAATAGAAAATCTAAATCGACCTATTTTAAGTAAGGAAATTAAATTACTGATCAAAAATCTCCCCAAAAAGAAAAGCCCAGGATTCATTAGTAAATTCTATCAAACATTTAAAGAAAAATTTTATCAGTCCTTCTCAAGCTCTTCCTAACATTTGAAAAGGTAGCAACACATCCAAACTCATTCTATGGGGCTGAAGCTAAGGGTAGTTACCAGATCCATCAAACTATAATTTTCTTAACAAGTAATGAACTGTATGTAACCTGCTTTCACTGATCAAGCTTGCTTTGATACAGACTTGCATGTCCTCCAAGTGCCCTGCAGTCTAAAAAATAAGATGTTTGCCTGAGCTTGAGTAGATTAAGACCCGTGGGAACCACTGGCCCTCCAACTGGGCATGCGCAAGTCTGACCAGTGGCCTTTCAATGTCAAAGGACCAAAGACCCCCACCCTCAGAACACTGTCATTTCCATCCCATAAGAAGTTTGTAGCTTAGCTGCACTTGCTATGCCTGCACAGAATGATGACTACCTCACCTCTTATTTTCAATCACCTTTCCCCATGCTTGTCAGGCCTTAGCTTCATCCCATAAATACCCAGAGCCTTTTGCCCAGAGGCGGATTTGAGGTGGTTTTGTGTCGGGTTTTTTTTTTGGTTTGCTTTTTAGGGCCACACCCATGGCAAATGGAAGTTCCCAGGCTAGGGGTCGAGTTGGAGCTGCAGCTGTCGGCCTATGCCACAGCCACAACAATGGCAGATCCAAGCCACATTTGCGACTTACACCACAGCTCAGGGCAAAGCCAGATCGCCAACACCACTGAGCGAGGCCAGGGATTGAATCGGCATCCTCATGGATACTAGTTGGATTCGTTTCCACTGCAACACAATGGGAGCTCCAGATATGAGATATTTTCTCCCATACACTTGCTTGGCTTGTGAATAAAACTTTTCTCTGCTACAAACCTCTGGGCCTCAGCATTTGGCTTGCTGAGACAAAAGAATCTGGTTTGGTAACAAAGCCAGTATTTATCTAATATTGAAGCCAGACAAAGATGCTACACAAACTACAGAACAGTCTCTTTTATAAATATAGACATAAAATTCTCAATAAACTATAGTAAACTGAATCCAGCAGCATATTAATAAGGATTATACACCATGACCAGGTGGGATTTATCGCAGGAATACAAGGGTGATTCAATACACAAAAACTAATCTATACAATAGACTACACAAATAAGTTAAGGGGAAAACACATTACCATCTCAAATGATGAAGAATTTGACAAAATCATGTACCTTTTCATGACGTAAACACTCAGCAAACTAGGAATAAAAGGAAACCTCAACATAAAAGCCATAAATGAAAAACACACAGCTTACATCATACTCAATGGTCAAAGACTAAAAGCTTTCCCACTAAGATAAGGAACAAGACGAGGATGCCCACTTTTGCCAGTTCTACTCAATACAGTAATGTAAGTTCTAACCAGATCAACTAGGAAATAAAGAGAAATAAAATTCATCTCAATTGGAGAGGAAGAAGGCAAATTATGACTGTTACTAGGTGATAGGATCGTATGTGTAGAAAACCCTAAATATTCTAATGTTACAGCTAACAAACTCACCAACATTGCTGAATACAAAAATCAATGTGCAAAAATCACTTACATTTCTACATACTACCAATGAAATATCCAAGAAAATTAAGAAAACCATTCCATTTACAATAACATCAAAAATAATGAAATGCGGAGTTCCTGTCATGGTGCAGTGGTTAACGAATCTGACTAGGAACCATGAGGTTGCAGGTTCGATCCCTGGCCTTGCTCAGTGGGTTAACGATCCGGCGTTGCCGTGAGCTGTGGTCTAGGTCGCAGACGCGGCACGGATCCTGCGTTGCTATGGCTGAAGCGTAGGCCAGTGGCTACAGCTCCAATTAGACCCCTAGCCTGGGAACCTCCACATGCCGAGGGTGCGGCCCTAAAATGACAAAAAGCAAAAAAAAAAAAAAAGAAAAAATGCTAAGGAATAAATTTAACCAAGGAGATAAAAGACTTGTACACTGAAAACTACAAAAAACTGTGAAAGAAATTAAAGAAGTTCCTGCTGTGGCACAGTGGGCTAATGACCCAGCTGGTCTCCACAGTAGCACCAGTTTGATCCCTGGCCCAGCACAGTGAGTTAAGGATCTGGCATTACATAGCTGCAGATCAGATTCAATTCCTGGCCGGGAACTTCCACATGCCACAGGTGTGGCCCAAAGACAAAAAAGAAAAAGTAATTAAAGAAGGCATAAATAATTGGAAAGACAGTTTATGTTCATGGACTGGAAAACTTAACATTAAGATGACAATTTTACTCAAAGTTATCTAGAGTTTCAAAGTAATCTCTATCAACATCCCAATGGCCTTTTTTTTTTTTTTAAACAGAAATGGGAAAAACCCATCCTAAAATTCAAATAGAATTTCAAGGGACCCATCGCTTCTCGGCCTTTTGGCTAAGATCAAGTGTAGAATTTCAAGGGACCCAGCATAGCCAAAACAATCTTGAAAGAACATAGATGACTCATACTTCTTGACTTCAAAACTTACTACAAAGTGACAGTAATCAAACAGTGTGATACTAGCATAAAGATAGACATATGTACCAATGGAATTGAACTGAGAGTCTGGAACTAAACCCTCTCACCTATGGTCAACTGATTTTCAACAAGGATGCTGAGACCATGCAATGAGGAAAGAGTATTTTTTTTTTTCTTTTTAGGGCTGCACCCATGGCATATGAAAGTTCCCAGGCTAGGGATCAAATCAGAGCTACAGCTGCCAGCCTATGCCACAGCCACAGCAATACCAGATCCAAGCCAAATCTGTGACCTATGCCACAGCTCATAGCAACGCCGGATCCTTAATCCACTGAGTAAGGCCAGGGATCAAACCCACATCCTCATGGATACTAGTCAGGTTCATTACTGCTGAGACACAACGGGACCTCTGGAAAGAACAGTCTTTTCAATAAATACTGCTGGGAAAACTAGATAATCACGTGCAAAAGAATGAAGTTGGAACTTGACCTTCCATCATACATAAAAATTAACACGAATCAAAGACAAATCTAAATTTAAGAGCTAAAATCATAGAACTCTTAGAAGAAAACATACAAGGAAGTCTGTATGTGCTTGGATTTTACAATGGTTTCTCCAATGACACAAAAGAATAGGCAACAAAAGAAAAAACAGCCTTCATTAAAATTAACTTTTGTGTAAAGGACAGTATCAAGAGAGTAAAAAAAAAAATACAGAGAATGGGGGAATATATTTGTGAATCATATAGCTGATAACAGTTTAACATCCAGAATATACAAAGAACTCTTAAAACAAAAAGATGAAAAAAAGTTTAATAGGGAAAAGACATTAGCAGACATTTCTTCAAAGAACAGACACGTGTCCAACAAGCATATGAAAAGATGCTTAGTGTCATTAATCATAAGGGAAATGGCAAAATAAAACATCTCATCAGCAATCACATTTACTGAGATGGCTGTAATTTTAAAGAGGGAAAATATAAGTGTTGAAGATAGGGAGAAATTGGGACGCTCATATATTGCTGGTGAGAATGTAAAATGGTACAAACACTATAGAAAATAATTTAGTGGTTCCTCAAAAAGTTAAACATAGAATTTTCATATAACTCAGCAATTCCACTCCTAGGTATATACACAAAAGAAGATAAAAACAGAAATTCAAACAGATACTTGTACACCAAGGTTCATAGTAGCATTATTCACAACAGTCAAAAGGTAGAAATAATCCATGTGCCCAACAAAAGATGAATGGGTATTTGGAGTTCCCATTGTGGCTCAGCAGAAAGGAATCTGACTAGTATCCATGAGGACACAGGTTCGATCCTTTGCCTCATTCAGTGGGTTAAGGATCCAGCATTACCGCTTACATGTGGAAACTAAAAGGACACAATGAACCTCTTGGGAAGAACAGACAATGACTCACAGACTTTGGAAAACCTTGGTTTTTCAAATAAGACCATCTGGGGGGTGGGGGGATGCACTGTGGGTTTGGGATACGAAATCTGTAAAATTGACTTGTGATGATTTATGTACACCTATAATTGAAATAAAATCCATTAAGAAAAAACTAATAAAAAAAAAAGGATCCAGCATTGCCATGAGCTGTGATGTAGGTCACAGACATGGTTCAGATCTGGTGTTGCAGTGGCTGTGGCGTAGGCCAGCAGCTGTAGCTCCAATTTGGACCCCTAGCCTAGAAATCTCCATATGCCACGGATGCAGCCCTAAAAAGACAAAAAAAAAAAAAAAATGGTAAGCAAAATGTGGTATAATCTAGTATTTTTATTCATGGTTATTATAAGGCTGCTGTGAACATTGAATTAGCAAATACTGAACCACTGTTCCTAAGGGAAACTCAGGTTTGGGTTACTATAAACCTCTGGTCACAATATTTTCCTCATCCAGTCAATATATAATCTTGTTTTATGTATATTTTTCATTTAATATATATTGTTGATTCATTAACATTGAACTCACAGCCAATGGTACTATAACTCATACCTAAACAAAGCTAATCTAACACATATATTTTCTCCATAAGGAACATCACAGCCTTTTTGTGCTTAGAAACACTAGATAGCATTTAAACACTATGCTCAGAGGCAATTTTAAGCAGAAAAATCACCTCAAAAAGAAAAAAGCAAAGAACTAAGACCATGGCACTAACTAGCCTTTAAAGAATACACGTATTTACAGAATGAAAACTAAAGAAAGAAGACAGGGCATCACCTCATTTAACTTTAGCTGGGAACATGTACATATGTACATCAAGAGATTCAAACCTTTTGCCACTCTACAAAAAATTTTCCCTGCAAATGACTACATACATGCTATTAGCATTCATTTATGGATAACAAATAAATATTAGTGAGTAGGCAAATTCCCAAATACAGAATCCATGAATGATCAACTATAAATACATACAGTGGAATATTAGCCATAAAAGGAAATGAAGTTCTGATACATTCTACAACATGGATGAACCTTGAAAACATGATAAGTGAAATAAGCCAGACAAAAAATGACAAATACTGTTATGATTCCACTTATATGAAATACCAAAATCAGAAATTCACAGATACAGAAAGTAGATGAGAGGTCACCAGGAGTTGGGTAAAGAGTAGTATGAGGAATTATTGCCTAGTGGGTAAAAGGTTTTTGTTTAGGGTTATGAAAATTTTTGGAAATGAGATAGTGGTGATGGTTGCACAACCTTGTGACTATAACTAATGCCATCAAATTGTACCCTCAAAATCAGTTACAATTATTAGTATCAACAATAAATACTAGATAAAATATACATGCTAACTGCCCAAATGAAATTTTGTTTTTATGTTACAAAAATTACAAAAGAGTATTGGCACAGTCATGCCTTACCTCTCCCCCACCTCAAAGGCTACAGCTATGTTTAATCATTTGCCTTGTACTTCTGATTTGGTAAAGACATTAAACTGGAGAAGTCAAAGGAAAGATTTACTGATTTTGGAAGAGGAAGAGAGTCACTCATAAGAGATAAAAGTAGATCTTGGAAGGTATGGAGAAAGAGAACAATGTATGGAAGAGCCAGCACAGATAGCCAGATACTGGGCAATTTTCAGAGAGAGTAGACGAGAGATGGAGGAAAATTGCCATACAGTGAGTTACTGGAAGAGAGATGGGAAATGAGGATTCTAAGAGGTCTCTCTCTCGACTATAATTTTCATCCCTTTTTGATACCTCTTCAAAAACACTATTAAAAATAATAGTTCCAAATTTTGTATCCCAAACCCAAATCTGTAAAATTGACTTGTGATGATTTATGTACACTTATAATTGAAATAAAATCCATTAAAGTTAAAAAAAATAATAGTTCCAAAGCTTTCCTTAGGGCATGGATTTGGGTCTTTTGGACATACTTTGTTGGAACTGGAAAGCTTTATTCAGCTTATATTAAACAATGGCTAAAGGGGTTATTTAACTCAGAACTTTATGAAAATGAACAAAAGAATCTGTTAAGAATGGCTATGCCAAATATCTGTATTGAGAACAATATATACTTCACTCTCATGCCTAGACACACTGAACTACAAAGAATACAAACGATTATGACTTCAGTTGCCAGCTCTTTCTAAGGAACCAGTTAACAACCATGATCTAGTTATAGATTTGCTTTGTAACAAACAATCCCCAAAATCCAGTGACTTAAAACAATTAAAACAATAACCATTTAGTTATATCTCATGATTTTATGGGTTAGGAATTCCAGCAGAGCTTGAATGGGTGGTTCTTCTGTTTCACATGATATATGCTGGGATCACTTAGTGGTATTCAACTGGTGGCTTCATTCATATTCCTGGTGTCCTGTATCAAGGATGGTTGGAAGACCCATCTCAATGGGACACCTTTCTCTCTATGAAATCTCAGGGCTTCTCTGCACGGTCTCTCAGCAGAGTATTTAGACCTTTTACATGTTATCTCATTGCTCCAGGAAACCAAGGTAGAAGCTGCCAAGTACTCTTACTGGCAAGACCCAGAACTGACATAGCGTCATTTCTACCATATTTCATTAGCCAAAACAGGATCTAGCCAGCCCAGATTCAAGTGAAGGGGTGATAGATACCAATACTTGATGGAAGAAATGCCAAAGAATTTGAAGCGATCTTTGATTTCCCGCCAACACTTAACCAAAATGGCTAGGGGCCACCTATTATAATTCAGATCATCTCCTGTCCCACACTGCTTATTCCACATAATCAATTTTTTCTCTGGGGTTGTTGTTTTATACTTTATGGCCCTTATTAATAATGGAAACAAAGCCTTGAGAATGAAACTTTAGCCTTGAGATCTTTTTTGAAATTTCTGACGAAAGGGGGTGGACACAAGTTTCAGCCACTTCAAGGACTATAAGGAGTTCTCTCTCTCTAGAGATGAAGACTGCAGTTCAGGCTTTGGAGAGACTATCCCTTCATTTCACTCTTGGAGAAACCTGTGTAGTCACTGTTAAGGTACGTACAGAGATTACAGATGGAAATTTCAACTGTACTGCTTAATATATTGGGTCTATCTTTAGCTAGACTATGAAGAGATAAAAGTATCTTTAATACAAATTTATATTGGATTGTCTCTGAAAATTATCTTTTGTTTACAGAAATTTTAACTAGGTCTTTTGTCCAAATATTTGCTCCCAAGAAATTGGGAGAACAAAACCATGCCAAGAAGAGTATGCAGATCTGATAATTTCTTCACCTCATAATGGAATAAAGGCTGCGAAAAGAAAATGAACTAAATGTATATTAAGTGCTCTGGTTTTGAAGTATAAATTGTTGTTCATGGTTGAGCAAGGACTCTATTTCTTAAGCTTTATGCAACCTAAGGATGAGTCAAAAAAATCTTGCTAGACTATG
The DNA here is from genome assembly GCA_004024745.2 of Catagonus wagneri. NCBI lineage: Eukaryota > Metazoa > Chordata > Mammalia > Artiodactyla > Tayassuidae > Catagonus > Catagonus wagneri. The sequence continues at coordinate 27,615,946 of PVHT020000015.1, read as the reverse complement.
TATGAACTAAAATAGCATTATAACTGAACAGTTACTTATGACTAAAGAAGTAAGCATGGACTTCGCTTTTTGTTTAGTTTTTGTTTTGTTTTTGTTGAGATGTTATGAGACTTTGCATGAAGCAATGCAGCTTTGATGCCTAGGGGACAAAGTTTCATATAGTTAGGAAGACAGACATTCTCCCTAATTCCACAAAGAGCCCAGCGTTCCTCTCAGATCCCAAGGAGAGGTACCTTTGGAAGATGACATGCCAGGCACAAATGCAGATAACCATCTGAAGAATAACCCTAATATTAGCTATACTGAGGCATCCTAAACTGCTTCAAGGGAAGTGGCTATTGGCTGGAGGGGAAGGTGGAATAGAAAAAAATATCATGGCAGCTGCAACATGGTAGAGGACAGACGGGTTTGTGAAAACATTTCACTGGATACTTTCAGAAACTCCCAGATAAATGTGGAGGGTAAAGGTTGCTAAAGTCAAGATATCAGGCCAATGGGAATTCGAGCTATTTTAATTTGATCATTAAATGTTAATCTGTCAGGAAAGGATTTTTTTTTTTTTTTAAGTGGCCGCACCTGCAGCAAATGGAAGTTCCCAAGCCAGGGGTCGAGCCACAGCCACTGAAGAAGCAATGCCGAGTAGTTATGCTGCAAGCCACACAGGAAGTCCAGGAAGGATTTTTTTAAACAAGACTTTAAAAGCTTAAATCAGTTCTCGTCGTGGCTCAGTGGTCAACGAATCTGACCAGGAACCGTGAGGTTGAGGGTTCGACCCCTGGCCTCGCTTAGTGGGTTAAGGATCCAGTGTTGCCGTGACCTGTGGTGTAGGTCACAGATGCGGCTCGGATCCCATGTTGCTGTGGTGTAGGCTGGTGGCTACAGCTCCGATTAGACCCCTAACCTGGGAACCTCCATATGCCGCAAGTGCGGCCCTAGAAAAGGCAAAAAGACAAAAAAATAAAAAATAAAAGCTTAAATCAGAAAGGAAGGTTGATAAATATGAGCATATTAAACCAAAAAATTCTGATGATCAAAAGTCATAAAGGAAGTAAAATAACAAGCCACAACCTGGAGAAAGCTATCTGTAACACATATAATCAATAAAGTATTAGTACCAAAATTATATTACAGCTCATAAAAATAAAATTTAAAGCAGTATCCAATGAAAAAAGTGGGCAAAAGACACAAACAAGCATTTCACAGAAGAGACCAGAATGGCCAATAAAAATATGAAAAAGTGCTCAAACTCATTAGTAACCAAAGAAAAGTAAAAATCACAAAGAGTTAATAGAGTACTCTCACTAAATTAAAGAAATAAAGTTTTATACTACCAAGTGTTGGCCAAGAAGTTGGTACAACCAAAATTCTCAGACGTTGCCTGAAATATAATTATGTTCAATAATTTTGGAATTAAAAAAGGTTTTTCATTATCCAGAAAAGTAGAAGATATGCATGTCCTTTTATACAGCAATTCTATTCCTAAACATTTGTCCTGGAGAACATCTCACACTTAAAACAATATTCATATATGGCATTCAAAGATATTACCATAGTTAGTATCTCATGGATACTAGTCGGGTTCTTAACACACTGAGCTATAACGGGAACTTTGAGTGTCCCTTTTCTATGCTTATTGAATTGACCACACTTTTATTGATACAGTCTTTATTTACATATATTATTACAAAATAAAAATAATTCTGATCTTAGACATCTTCCCTCAGGTAATGGTATAAATCTACCCTGACCCATGTGTTAATTTCAGAGGTCAATTTGTCCCCCCCATTTTCCCATATTTTGGGGGATACCTCATTAAAGTTCCCAAGTACTTATATTCCCCATCTCCTAATGAACTTAAAGTACTTTCAGTAAAATGTAAATATCAACAAAATATTCAAACTATTTTGATCTATATATCAAACAGAAATTAGATTCCATTAATGAGGGAGTTACAGTTGTGCCAGAAAATAAAGATTATTACTGTTACTGAGTTTTCAATACAGCAATGCATATCCTGACACCCAAATCAGAAATGAAAGGCAAAAACAAACTGCACCTCCCAAAAGAGGATATAAATATCCTTTGGGAAGACTTCATGTAGAGTCTATCTGGTATATTATATAATATACCTCTTTGTTATCTTTGTAGAAAATATCGCTGCTCTTCCTAGACAAAGAGGTCACAACTTACCCACGATCAGGAGCCTGAAGTATTCTGTAGCTTGATCAGAGCCAGCCTCCTTTCCCTGACTGACCCTCAAAAAGTATCATTTATAATCAAGGTTGCAAACGCCCTCAGAAGCTTTTGAAGACAAGTTACCTAACTGTCCCTTCACAAATATAAAACTTTAGCCATGGTTTCTGCAGCACCAAGCTGAGCAAAACCACAGAGTTGGCTGGCCACTAATTTACCTAATCCCTATAGCAGTAAATCTTGGGTACATATAGTATCCAAGCAGATTTCACAATTCTTAGGAGCCCTCAGACAGTGAAAAGCAAGCAAAACCTAGAGTTATAGGAATTAGTAAATAGTTAAATATCAATGTCACAGCTTTAGTCACGTAACAAATGTGCCTGAGGAAACAACATACCCATACTTCCTCTAGGAAATATTTTCCAAAGATGCAAACACATTCCCATCCCAATTCAGTACATTTTCTTCATACTGAATTAATCAGGGTCCTCTCTCATGAAAAAGATGGCACACTCAAAAGGACAATTTAATAAAGAGACAACTTATAATGCTGTAAAAAAAAAAATTAAGAGAGATCAACAAACGAAGGTGAAGCATTCCAGGGCTAAAGAGACAAGGAGCCTTTACCACCACCCTTACCTAAAAGGCAGTAAAAGGAGGAGTAAGCAGAACCTGGAGAGAACTTCAAGAGAGAGAGCTGCCAGACAGAAGCTGAGATATTACGAAAAAGAACAAAGATAAATCCAAATCACATCAGGAAAGGAGTCTGGAATAGATGTATCAATCTCTCTTTTTTCCCCTCTCCAATTTCCTGGTGGTAACTCCCCTTGACTAAACCCAAAGGGCAGAGGGAAAGGGAACACATTAATATAGTCCATTAAGACTGGCCTCCCAGGGCACAAAGCAGGTGTAGGGGAGGAAAAATAATTTTCCCTCTACCCTTCTAGGATCCTGGCTGAAAGCTGCCTGTAATTAAAGTTTAACAGGAGAAAAACAAACATAAGTTTAATAACATGTATACCTTCCATATATATGGTAGATACCCAGGAAAACTGAGCAGCTCTCTGAAATGGCCCAAGCCATCACTTTATATACCATATTCATCTGAAGGCAAAAGGAGGTTGGAAATGGAGCAAAGCAGTGGGAGGTTATCAGGCACAGCCACAGTAAACCAGGTTGTCTGCAGATTTAAGTCCCCGCCTTCTCCACGGATAAGAATTTCTAGAGGTTTAATCATCTTCCTCTTTCTGGCACAAAAAGGGAAACACTCTTACAAATGAAGATTTCCCTTATATAAGAGTAACTTCTATTCCATTTCCATAGATTTTCCTATTTCATTTTCATAGATTTTCCTATTTCTGCCGTTTCTTAAAAATAACCAGCTCAAGATAATTTTTATGCCAAGAAGGTGTATCTTGCAGTGACTTACTCCGCCCTCCTTCACAGCCAAGAACACTATGCCTCTGAGAGATGAGCTGCCCAAGGTCACACAGATACTAAATGGCAGAGGCAAAATTTGAATTAAAGACTTCTGATTCCTCTCTTTTGGGAGAAGAATTAGAATGAAGTTCTTGAGACCCCTGACCATTTTCTCCATTCCATTTTTCACTTTCTGTACAAAGGAAATGAGAAGAACAGAGTAGGAGCAACGAAGCAAAGAGAACTAGTAGAAGAAGAGGGGAAGGCACTGAGGTTATAAAGAATTTACATGCAATCCAGCACTCAGACCAACTGATAATGCAAAACACATTTATATGGACAAAGCACCATAGCCAAAGGTTTACACACATGAATAAGAATATGTAACATATTGGACATTTTCTCAAATACATCAAGATTTATGAAATCTGCCAACAATCCTTTTGCTTTTTCTTATAACATCTGCTAATTCCCTCTGTGACTTCTAACAGCTCAATTTTCTAAAAGTTGAAATCAGTGTAAATGTAGAAGATACTCTATTTCAAGAAATAAAGTCAAAAAAATGGAGTTATCCTTTTTTAAATTTGTCCAGGCCAGAAAGATGTCCTGGTTCTGTTTCTTCCGTATTCCCTCCAGAAACAAGAGAATCATCAGTCCATTCTAGGTTTTAGCCTCAGCTCTGAAATAACTTACTGTCTTAACTAGGGCAAACTACTCTCTCTTTTTAAATCTTGGATTCCTCCTACGTAAAGTGGGTATACAGGATTAGATTTCTAAAATTCCACCCTAATAATGTTGCCATTATTTGTTCTACAGTTCTAGTGTTTAATAATTACCTAAGGCTCTGAGTTAACATAATTCTGTAAATTAAAAGTAGTCAGAAAGCAAATTTTACTTCCTAATGGACCCTTAGTTGTAAAGGATTTAACTTAAAAGGCATTTTAACACAAGCAAACAGTATCTTCCCTCCCTTTGCCATCATAGTCTCACTGAAATAACTGAAAAGATTTTTTTAAAAGAATAAACTTGATCAAAACTAAACCAAGAAAGTGTAGTTGACAATCTTCGAAGAATTCCTAGACTGTAAAAGTCAAATGATACCGGATTGGTGGATAAGCAGAGCAGATAAAATCTCATCACAGGACAGCAAAACAAAGAATGCTTAAAAAAAAAAAAAAAAAAAAAACTAAGAGCTGAAGTGAAAATTTAAACAGGAGAGAATAAAACCAAAGGCAGAGAGAGACTGGGCACAAGAGCGTTCATCAGTTTATTTCATTTAATAAATTGCATTCAAAACACCTTAACTAAGAGGAGTCCACTCCCTCTCCAATATTAAAAAGAGCAACAGGTAACAGCAGCTTTTACTCCTTGGACAGCTGTTCTCAACCTTGAGTATGTATCAGAATCACCTGGAGAAATTGTTAAAACACAAGCTTCTGGAATTTATCCCCCCAAATTTCTTATTCAGTATGTCTGGGATGGGACGTGAGAATTTGTATTTCTGTTAAGACTTCAGATGATGATGATAATACAGGCTTAGGGGCCATGCTTTGAGAACCACTGCCCTAAAATAAAACCCAAAGACCCTATCTTTTAAAAAGTACTCAGGCAACATAGGGATCACTACTTGCTTTTTTTCCATCTTTTCAGGGCCACACTCGTGGCATATGGAGGTTCCCAGGCTAGGGGTCAAATCGGAGCTACAGCTGCCAGCCTATGCCACATAGAACTCGGGATCCAAGCCACATCTGTGATATACACAACTCAAGGCAATGCCAGATCCTTAACCCACTGAACGAGGCCAGGGATCAAACCCGCAACCTCATGGTTACTAGACAGATTCATTTCCACTGTGCCACAATGGGAACTCCAGAGATCACTTCTAATGTGGGTGTTAGAACTTATCAGCAAAATAGGTCAGAGATTGTAGTAACACAATTGAGGAAGGGGGAATAAAGGAAAACTTTCTACTCAAGAATAATAATGATTAAATCATTTAAACGACACTCTCAGTAAATCTCACCTTACTTTGGAAATTTTGAGTAGCCATTATGAATCTCTCTGCCTGGTCCTTGAATTCACGTGCTATGGAAGACCTGCCTATCATACTCCATATATACTTGCACAGAATCAAGTCAGCCATCCCTTTCAAAGAAGTTTATTGATAAATCTATAAAACAAAGGGGAGAAACTTACTTGTACTAATCAATACAATCCTTTCATTTGTAGATCTGAAAGGACACCTGAAAAAAAATAGCATGAAAGGATCAAGATCAACAAAAAGGAGAAAGAAATAAAAGGAAAACTGAATAAAGAAATAATTCAGAGGATAAAGACTACTTTAAAAATTATTACTATCCTTATAGATATTTTAAAAGATATGGCATCCATAAAAGAGCATAATCTGATATGTAAAAAGGCAAAGATCAAAAGAGTTCTTGTACATTAAAATTATGACCCCAGAAACTTTTTTGTTTTATTATCAATTGATGGGATGAAACCACTCAATCAATCCAAAAAATGCAGTCAGAGAAATCTTCAAGGACATAGAGGAAAAACCAAGATGGAAATTATGAGAAAAGAGTTAACAGAACTGAACAAAAGATTGAAATCCTCAATGAGTTCCCGAATAAAAAATAGAAACTGTGAAAAAAATATATAGAAGAAAGTTTCCCTAAACTAGTAACAATACTTTATATCAAAAGGAGTTGCCAAATACTAATTAATAGGATAAAAAAATACACAAGTGTACATAGCCTCTTGACATTTCAGAAAGTCAAAACTAAAGAGAAGAAAAAAATATTGACAAATAAGATTCAAAGCAACAGATACAAAGGTCTTTTGTCCTTTTATATCCTAATTAGAAGGATAATTTTTCACAAAAATACTTGTTTTAGAGACCAAAACCCAAACTTAATTTCATGAATAGATCAATTCTCTTCAAACTGATCAACAGATTAAATGCAAGTCCAATAAAAAAACAAATGTTTGCATAAAAGTGTGTGTTGCCAGAGCTGCTCCAACTCTTTGCTCAAAACCTGCCAACTCCACCTTCAGCTGGAGTTAACATAAATCTTTAAGTTACAGGTTCCAGAGATAAGAAGAGAAACTACAAACAACAACAACAACAAAAAGATGGAACCAGTTAGGACCAAGATGATGATGAATCTGACCTCCAGCAGATCCTGAATCTCATTATACTTTGATTTTATTATACTATCACATTAAATTACACACCTACTGGCAGCCATGACTGGACATTAAGGACCAAAAATGGATAAAAAGCGGGTTGGAATCCCACTCACTCGAAAAACACTGTCCTTTTCTCAGTAGAAAAATGCATATGCCTCACTCCTCCTCCCTTTGTCTTTACGCAAGAAGAATCTGATCTGCAAACTTACTTCCTGCTTGTCCACTCTGTGGCTGCTGAATGCCTGTGCTGTGTCCATCTCAGCTTTGTATTCCTAACAGTCATCTTAAACAAACAAAAAAAACCCTCACCTGCCAAGGCAGAGACCCTCTGTCAGGCTACAGCCTGAGCTGGGGCCACACAATTTAATTTGGTAACAAAAGAATGTGTGTCTTATCTGTGGAATTTAAATTCTGATAATAAAATTATAATAATATTTAATTATTAATGTACAATATATAATACCATTAAATCACATATAATACTTATAAGTATTAATATGACAATATCAATACTATGTGATATCAATTCATAATTATATAATATTAACAAGTAATCGTAGGGCATCATATATCCCATACCAAAATTTGTCTCTTTTGCATAAGGATAATTTTAGGCTGCTTATTTTAAAGAAACTATAGACTGAGCAGCTCTTAAAATTGAGTAATAGCTATCCTTTTGTAACATTTACATTTATAAGGGAAATCTCCATTTGTAAGGATATCTCCCTTGCTCTGGCAGGAAGAGGAAGCTATCTAAATTTCTAGAAACTCATCCAGTAAGAGGGCAATCACCTAAATCTGTGTAACAACTTTACCCTATAACAACTTTACCCTCTTTTACTGGACTTTTCCTGGTCACTTCCCATAAACAACTTCCCATCCTCAACATCTTTTGTCTTCAGCTAAAGACTGTATTTAACATGATGACTTAAGCCATTTTGGAGAGTTACTTGGTTTTCCTGGGTCTTTAAACTTGTTTTCCTCCTGTTCATCTGTCTTATATCGCTTCAATTATTAGACTAGCCAAAGAACTTAGAAGTGTAAATAAAAAATTTCTCCTCCCCAGGAGCTGCTGCAATTGGCAGGACAAACCTCCCTGGCTGGACTCTGCTCCCTCCGAGGCTGCTGTAGAAGAAAAATTCTGCAACCTCTGACAATAAGTCCTTTGTCTGCTAGGTCTGATGGAAGCAAGAGTAGACAGAATCCTTTTCTTTTTCTAAACGTAGACTAGCTGGAGAAACTATTTGTGAAACTAATTTCTTAGGTATAGCAACTTTGGTAAAAATTGGTTATCAGTCTCATTTTCTATGGATTCCTATCCTTTCACAGAGGAAAAGTCATGACCAGTGAGAACAGTCTCTGGCCTCCGGCCACTGGTGGATGAATGTACTGGCATGCATCTGGTAGAAAACCCAGGAGGCTGTGGAAACTGATAAGCTAGTTAGTCAAAAACACATGTAACAACCTGGGCTTGCAAGTGGCATCTCAGCATTCTCCGACTGTGCCAAGCTCTCAGAAGAGTTTGTCATAAGGGACCTTTTTGTCTCAACCTTCACTGTCTCATTAGTGCTGGAAAAATCACAATCCAGTAGTGCCTGCCCAGTGTCAGATTAGTGGGTCTATACATGGAGGTGTCTCCTATTCTCACAGGAAACGGTAAATACCATTTGCCCTACACCATTCTTACTGCCTGTGAAAACAGTCTTTGTACCAGTTAAGAAGAGAACACAAAGCATAACAGCCTTAGGGAACTTCTTAATAAGATTAAAAACAGAAATTGGATTTAGAACAAAAAATAATGTCTACATCCAATGGAAATGCCCCCCTCTCAAAATCCAACCCCATCACCTCAGCAAATCCCATCAGATCCCAAAACTCCAACTTCCCGAGGAAATCCCTTAAAACACCTAACTACCTGTTTTGACTTCCAAGATTTACAGGCAGCATTCCAGCCTAATCTCAAAGCCTATAGTATACAGGTTACTTACACAAATACTGGAAACCAGGAAATGAATCTGGCAAATGCACTCAAGATGGGTAACAGGGCATTTTGCTGTCCCTTACAATTTTTCCTACTTTCCAGGGCTTCATAATCAAGGCGTTACCGGCTTCAGGCCTTTCTAGGTAGTGTCCTTTGCAGATATATCCTGAAACCCCACTCTAAAGAGTTCATGCACCCTGGACAGCAGCGGATCTTGAAGAAAACTACTGAAATCAAAGGGTACAATGTAAAGGAGCCCTTTCATTTTGTCAACCAGTATCATGAGCTTCTTGAGGAACCTTTACTGAAATGGATTATGAAGACCATTTGGGGGCTGAGTCTTTGGTTTTGAGTGCTGCAGAGTGGAGGAGCATGTTTGGGTTGATACAGAACCAGCAGCTCACTACCCAGATCATGATGTGATTAAGCGTCTCCTTTTCCCACTGAGCACCCAATACAAACTTATTCTTACAAAATTGTATAAAAAAAGTTTGGGAAGGCTTATCAAATTTGCTGTCTCAGCATCCCTTTATGTGTCTGAAAAATGCTAATACAAATATGATGTCGACTTAAAAAAATGCACAACTCACAACCTGAAAAGTTGAGAGTTAAGTTTTATTTGGGGCAAAATGAGGACAGGAGGACAGCAGACCTGAGGAGCTAGGATATATAGGAGTTTTTCCAACAAAGGGCAGGTATCAGGAACAAAAGAGGCCTGGGCTCACTGAAATCATTCCTTTGATATGCACCTCAGCTCTAAGGGCTAGTACCCTGAGTTTTCACAGCATGCAGGACTCCCTAGCTCTCACTCTTGGAAGTGACTGCATTCACAAATGACCGTGACATTCTTTATCTTTAACTACAGCCTGGGCAGCAGTATTTCAGATAGCTCTGAAATACCACTCAAAGAGGAAAGGCAGGGATCTCAGGATATGATAAAGGTGAGGGGGAGGTGCAGCCATACACACAATTTACAAAAGTTAGCTGCTGATCTCCTGAAGGTTACTACTAGTCACAAAGAGCAGATATCACCATGAAGGACTTTGGTGTCTGTCAAATATGAGGAGATGCAAGAATTGGGCAGATAAAATCTTCTCCTAAAAATATCTGACTCTCTGAAGACCTGTTCTTCCAGTTTTCCTATAGCAAAGAGTGCTTCACTCCTGATTTTCACCCTGACCTGGGGGTGCTACAGCTCAACAGCTACAGTGGCTCATAATTTAATCCATGCAGAGGCTGATGGCAAGTGCCAAACTCCAGTTTACAATGTTAATAACAAATGGGAAGGGTCCTAGTAAAGAATCAAGGGACTCTTAACGAGGTGAAAATTTTCAAATAGTTAAGAAATAAGGTGAATAAACTAAATACTGATTGAGGTAAAATCAAGAGGAAACAGAAGTGGGAGAGTCGTGAGACCTGTCCCAATAGAACAGAAATCTCCAGACGGTTATTAAGAAATCAGATGAATACAACGGACATTGATGGAGTTAAAACATAGGTTTTAATACAGCACTATCAAGGGCTGGGTAGGCCACAAGGGACACCCCCCCCCCAACCTTGAGCTCCCAACACTATATGGGCTAATTTATTTAAGTCTGTTTGTTTAATTAAAATAGACATTGAGAAACGAAACCTAAGGCAATTGAAACTTAACGCTCCCTTCTCGCTTCTGTAACATCGCTTGCTTGCTAAGTATCAGTTGTGACAGTGTTTCGCAACAAAGGGTCAATAAAACCGGCCAAGACATAACAGGCTGCCATTTAGGAAGTTTTCCATCCCCCCCAGGTCTGCAACTTTCAAAAGGCCTGCGCGTGCCAATTATAGCCAGTCACTAACCCCCACAACTGCTTCTGTAAACCTGCTTGCTTGCTGAATATCGATCGCACGATCCCAGGCCAATCATATAGCAGACGGTGTCCCAATTCAAATATCAGCCAATCGGCATCCCTCTCCTTTGAAAGCCTCCCCTAAGCCCCGGACTTGTTTGTGTGTGCCCATAAAAACCCTGTACTCGCTGCAGTCGGGACCTCTTTGCGTCACCGGTAACGAGTGCGCAGGGGTCCAGGTTCGAACCTGCAATAAAGGACCCTTGCCGTTTTGGCTTTGACTTTTGACTCTGGTGTGCTCGTTGCGAGGGGGTCTCGCGACCGCGGGCATTAC
>PVHT020000015.1:27531225-27604001 GCA_004024745.2 Catagonus wagneri | reverse complement strand
CTCCCCTAAGCCCCGGACTTGTTTGTGTGTGCCCATAAAAACCCTGTACTCGCTGCAGTCGGGACCTCTTTGCGTCACCGGTAACGAGTGCGCAGGGGTCCAGGTTCGAACCTGCAATAAAGGACCCTTGCCGTTTTGGCTTTGACTTTTGACTCTGGTGTGCTCGTTGCGAGGGGGTCTCGCGACCGCGGGCATTACAACATGTCTTTGGCATTATCAACACTGTATATAATGCAGACATGCAACTTTTAGTCTACCGGGGTTTATTAGTCAAATAAATTCATGCTGTATCTTATAAAATTGTCATCAAAAAAAAAATAGCTTGGGATGATAGCTGACTTTGCCTAATGTCTCATGAAGTTTTCATGGGTAATCTGAACATAACTGTAATTTTGGGGGCTAAGGGATTTAAATAGATATAAGTGGGTAAGAATTTTTAGGTGAATTTTTTTGGAATAATTATGTTTTATGATATATGCACCGTATCACAGAGACCTCTGACCTTATTTGACCAAGTATTTCAAAACCTTTTTGTTATTTTTAATGAACTTCCCAAATTCTAAATGTAATGTTTTTGTTTTTACCTCAAACCGTCTTAAAAGCGGCATCCAAAATCTTTCGGTAACTTGAAACCTTAGACTTTGCTAGGTTAAATGATGGAAATAAGAATAATTAATTACTAAACATAGCTTTATCCACTTTGGCTTCCTCTTACAGAAAAACTAAAGGTATTTGGGTATATTAGTAAATACATCTGGTGCCACACAGAAATTTTCTGAAAAAGCCCATTTCTAGAAATCATAAAAAGTAGATATAAATTTTCCGATCTACAAAATGCTAATGTAATGCTTTTTAGTTTTCATTAGCAATTAATGGTTTCTAACAGTTTACAAAAACTAATATGCAGGAAAAATAGGATGCATGTTTTTGGGAAAATAAGAATCTTTAGAAAGGAATTTTATGTGTGGTCAGAACTAAGACTGTAATGATTTAATTAAGCAAATGAGTTTTAATATTAAAAGTTGTACAAAATTAAAATTTGGTTTTCTCTGTTAAGAGGATGAAATTTTTTGCACTATTGGCCTGCTCTTGATAAAGACTGTTTTAAAAGGTAAAGCAAAGCCTTTGTCACTCTGTTTAAAAAACAAGGATTCTCGAGTTCTCCTGTGACACAGTGGGTGAAGGATCCAGCATGGTCACTGCAGCAGCTCGGGTCACTGCTGTGGCCTGAGTTCAGTCCCCAGCCCAACAACTTCTATATGCCGTGGGCTCAGCCAAAAATATCCCAAACCAAAACAAAATGAACCAAACAAAACAAAACAAAAACAAAGGAAAAACAACGATTCTGTGTTTTGTCAAAATAATTTCTGGTGTTCAGAAAACAATCTTCTCTATTAAAAGAGCTAAGGTTTTGTTTTTTTAAGGAACTATTTATTTTTCTGTATTTGTCTTTAAAATACATTTTCTAGGAGTTCCCATCTTGGCTCAGTGGTTAACAAACTTGACTAGTATCCATGAGGATACGGGATCCCTGGCCTTGCTCAGTGGGTTAAGGATCTGGCCACGCCATGAGCTGTGGTCTAGGTCCCAGACTCAGCTCAAATCCCACAGCTCATATCCACTGTGGTTGTGGTGTAGGCCTATAGCTACAGGTTCAATACAACCCCTAGCCTGGAAAAATTCATATACTGCAGGTATGGCCCTAAAAAGACAAAATTTAATTAAATACATTTTCTATTGTCATTTTGGTTAAATGGATAACTACGCATTGTATCACAGAGACCTCTGATCTTATCTGACCAAGTATTTTGAAACTTTTTGTTATTTTTAATGAATTTCCCCAAGTCAAATTCTAAATGTAATGTTTTTGTTTTTACCTCAAACCACCTTTGAAATTCCCCAGAGGGGACTAAAATATTTCAAAAGATTTGTTCCTGTCTCCTCATAAAAAGGAAGATGTTACACTAATTAGGCTTATTTGATATGTTAAAACACACGAGAAGCACTGTCAAGTAAGAAGCAATACTGTCTTTATGTTATGTATGTATAGGTATATGCTCTAAGTATCCCAGAAATTGTGTGAAATGCCTAGAAATCTGCTATTTCCTAGTATTGGTCATAACTCCAGTTGTTATCTTAAAATGTTACACATTACAAAAATAACCATTTGTTAATTCCATTATAATCAACTCTCATCAGGCCTTTAACAAAGAGCATTTTTTTTAGTCTTTTGTCATTTACAGAGAGTTATTGTTTTACCTTGAATCTTTTACAAGAGCTTCCTGCAAAGTACTTCATCCCAAGAGAGATTCAAGGAAAAGACTTGAAAAGTACAGCTTTCTGATAACTTTTTACATCATACAACTAAACCGAGTAAGAATTTCCAAAACTACTAGAAAAACTGGATAAAAGCAGAATATGAATTACATGGGACTGAATGAGCCAAGAAATATGATCATAAATTTTTATATTCAAAATACTGATTTTTTTAATGTTCAGTTTTTCCAGATTTAAGGAAATCTTTTTCTCTTTTTTATTACGCTACCTCTGGCAGAGGATTAAGGCAAAGTAGATCTCTTCAATAAAGAGTATTCAAAAAACAGGGTCCATATGGGGGGCAGGGAGGTGATGACATTGAATGCATACCAGACACAGAAATCAGTTCCAAGAGAAGAAAATAAGTTCCGTATAATAATATACAGAAGAATATCATTATGCTCCAGTTAAGGAAAGGTATCTTATAGCACAAGTAGTACTAACCATAAAAACAAAGATCAATTGAATGGAATTTCTTAATTTTAATAAAATCCATTAAAAGATACGAGGGAAGCTGGATCAAGGTGACACAATAGAAGGATGTGGAGCTCACTTCCTCCTACAAACGCATCAAAAATACACCTACATGTAGAACAACTTTCACAAAATACCTGCTGAATGCTGGCAGAAGATCTCATAAAACCAAAATTGTAAGAAAGATCATCATATAACCAAGAAGGATGAGAGAAAAAAATACATCAATCAGGATGGGACCTGCACCCCTGGGAGGGAGTTGTGAAAGAGGAAAGGTTCCCTCACTCTGGGAAGCCATTTCACAGGTAAGGATATCAACTGGGACAGAAAGGGAGCTTCAGAGGCTCAAAGGAGAGTGCAGCAGCTTGTTTGTGGCAGGTAAAACAGAGAGACCAGCACAGTGGGTCCTGGCCACCTCCTGCAGTCCCCAGCCTGAGACACGTATCTGCTGATGCACACAAGGTCTGGCTGCTAGAAAACGGGCTTAAGAGGAGAGACCTGGGGAGAAGACTAGGGCTGGCTATGCAGAGACAGCCTGAAGAGGCTGGAGTACCATCCAAACTGCAACCAGGGGTATGCTCAGGAAGGAGTCCAGTTCTACCATTGAAGCCCAATTGTTAATGTGGGCATGCAAAGGGAGAGGCAGGGTCCACCACAGCAGCATCATTCTCAGGGAGCACGGCTCCACTTCTATAAACTCAGAGCGTACAAGTGCCAGCAGGTTGCCCACACGTGGCAGTGGGGCTAAAATCTGAGCTCATCAAGGGCAAAGCAACTTCGGAAGCAAGGCTGACATCTGAGCTATGCCTCAGCAGCTGTGCAACCAGTGGATTTATGCTCCATAGGCAGCTTTGTAAAGACAGTGCCTGTGAGGCATCTAGCCAATTACTGATGCTCCAGTGGCTGGGGTGGGTCGCAAGCATGCTATGCGCTCTGTGGGTGTGCACACAAAGAGGCAGGGCCTGGATCTGGGCTGATTCAGCAGCCCTCACAGTGGGTCCAGGTGCATGAACATAGCAGTCCTGGTGCCTGACCTCAGGAATTCTGAGCCAGCAGATCTGTGGCACTGTGAGCATTGTACCCGAGTGACGCCCTGGCCAACTGCCTCAAATCCCACAGTTGAAGGAGGGTTGAGGGCAATGCCAAAAACAATGTACTTTATGAGTCCACACAAGGGGTGACAGGTGACACCAGAGTGCACTTCACCATGGACAGCTCCCAAAGAAGTGTACCCAGTAGCTCCTCTCCCAGCAGGGGTGCTCCATTTCCACCTAGCTCAGACCACAGTTCAGAAACAGATATGGAGGTATCTACTCCAATAAGTGAGGAACAGACCCTGCCCCTGACAAGGCAGTGACAACCACAGAGCAAAGGGAGGCCCCACCCAACATCCAGTGCAGGCTCTGATCACATGCTCTTACCAAGGGGATTAACAGCTAGCACACACTGAGGAAAGATGTTGCAGGCATCCATACTAAAAACAGCCCTCACACCAAAAATACTAGACTCACACAGGCTACACAGGCATGCTGCCACATAAAAACAGCCCTTTCAGACCACAGCAGATAACTGTTTCTCCTAAACTCAGTCAGAGAAACACAAGTAAACTGAAGTAGAAGAACCACTCCCCATTAAAACAACACAAAGAATTCCCCTGAAAGAATAAACAATGAAACAGACCTCCAGAGTCTATTAGAACCCAAGTTCAAAAAGGAGGTAATGAAAACACTGAAGGAATTAAGAAAAGCTACCACAGAAATGCAGATTACTGTCAAAAGGAACAAGAACCTATAAAGGGGAGCCAGTTAAAATCAGAAAGCTCATTTCCTGAGACAAAAGTTGAGCTAAAAGGCAATAAATAGCAAGAGCAAACTGGATAACACAGAAGAATGAATAAGTGATATGGAAGATAGAGTAATGGAAATCACCCAATCAGAATAGCAGATAGAAAGACAAGTTTAAAAAATGAAAGAAATATATGCGATCTATGGGATAATATAAAACATCCCACTCTACCCATAAGAGGGGTACTAAAAGGAGAAGACAAAGGGGGATTGAAAATATATTTGAAGGAATTATGGCTGAAAACTTCCCAAACCTAAAGAAGGAAATGACACCTAGGTGAAGAAAGATGAGAGGGTCACAAAAAGATGAACCTAAACAGACCTACACCAAGATATATCATAATTAAAATGGCAAAGGTTAAAAATAGGATTTTAAAGGCAACAAGAGAAAAACAAAGGGAAACACCCATAAGGCTATCAGCTGATTTCTTTACAGAAATATTGCAGGCCTGAAGTGAGTGGCAAAATATACACAAAATCCTCAAAAGGAAAAACTAGCTACCTAGGATACTCTACGCAACAAGGTTATCATTTAGAAGAGAAGGAGAAAGAATTTCTCAGATAAGCAAAAACTAAAAATACATCAATACTAAACCTATCCTAAAAGAAACATTTAAAAGCCTTCTCTAAATAGAAAACAAGGAAGAATCTATAGGAAAGAGAAAAATCACAACTGGAAAGTAGACAACTTAAGTCAGTACACAGATTTTTTTTTTTAATCTTAAAAGAAATTGTGAAAGCAATGGTAACTACAATGAACAGCAAAAGGGTAAACATGAAGATGTAAAAGAGGACATCAAAATCATAAAGTGTTGGAGAAAAAAGTAAGGAAATGTAGGGTTTTTTTTGCCAGAATGTGTTTAAGCCTATACGACTACCAGACTAAGGCATGTATATCTAGGAAGTGGTTAACATACTTGAAAAACAGTAACCACAAATCATAAAACATACAATAGATTCACAAAAAACAAAAAGAAGAGAATACAACCATAATACAAAAGGAACCCATCGCATCAGAAAAGAAAAAACAAAAAGAAAAAGTAGCAATGATGCAGATGGACAGAAACTTTCACCAACAGCAATGGAGATGTAAACTTGAAGAACCATTTTAGAAAACAATTTTGGTATTATCTTTTAAAATTGGAAATTTTCTCACATTTGACCTAACAATTTCACTCTTAGGTATATGTGATAAAGAAACTTTGTAGAGGCATACAGAGAGTTATGTCCAATAATCTTCACAGTAGCATTGTGTGTAATAGCAGAAAAGTGGAAAAGACGATGATGTCTAGTGAATAGATAAATTATATTTACATTAGAATATTACATATCAGTAAAATTGCGTGTGTTACAGATACACGGATGAAAGCATCTTAAAAGCTTTGAATGAAACTTAGAATATTTGCAAGAAAAACGGTTGAACTTGCAGAAAACAACATACAACATGACACATTAAAAAATGACTGGATTGAAGTTCCTGCTGTGGTGCAGTGGGTCAAGGATCCAGTGTTGTCTCTGCAGTGGCAAGGGTTTGATCCCCAGCCCAGCACAGGGGGTTAAGGATCCCGGCATTGCCACAGCTGTAGTACAGGTCACAGCTGCAGCTTGGAGTCGATCCCTGGTCCAGGAACTTGCATACAATGCAAGTGTAGCCAAAAAA
Source organism: Catagonus wagneri (assembly GCA_004024745.2). Classification (NCBI taxonomy): domain Eukaryota; kingdom Metazoa; phylum Chordata; class Mammalia; order Artiodactyla; family Tayassuidae; genus Catagonus; species Catagonus wagneri. Next base: position 27,597,707 of record PVHT020000015.1, on the reverse strand, counting down.
AGAAGAAGAAATGACAGGATCTCCTAAGATCAGGAACAAAGAAGGGTACTCACTTTTGCCACTTTTACTAAATATATTATTGGAAATTCTAGCCAGAGCAATTAGGTAGGAAGGAAATAAAAGGCATTTAAATTAGAGGAAGAGGTCAAATTATCTCCATTCACAGACAACATATATGTAGAAAACCTAAATAATCCTTTTTTTTTTTTTGTCTTTTGTCCTTTTTAGGGCTGCACCCATGGCATGTGGAGATTCCCCGGATAGGGGTCTAATCGGAGCTACAGCTGCTGGTCTATGCCACAGACACAGCAATGTGGGATCCAAGCCGCATCTGCAACCTACACCACAGCTCACGGCAACGCAGGAGCCTTAACCCACTGAACGAGGCCAGGGATCGAACCTGCAACCTCATGGTTCCTAGTCAGATTTGTTTCCACTGAGCCATGATGGGAACTCCTAGAAAACCCTAAATAATCTATACAAAAAAAGTTACAGATAATAAACGAACTCAAAGTTGCTGAACACAGAATCAACATGCAAAAAATCAGTTGCATTTCTATATCCAAAAAGGAAATTAAAGAAACAAGTCCTGGGAGTTCCCGTCGTGGCTCAGTGGTTAACGAATCCAACTAGGAACCATGAGGTTGCGTGTTCGATCCCTGGCCTTGCTCAGTGGGTTAAGGATACGGCGTTGCCGTGAGCTGTGGTGTAGGTTGCAGACACGGCTCGGATCCCGCGTTGCTGTGGCTGTGGCGAAGGCCGGCGGCTACAGCTCCTGTTAGACCCCTAGCCTGGGAACCTCCATATGCCGCGGGTGTGGCTCTAGATAAGGCAAAAAAAAGAGAGAGAAACAAGTACATTTACAATAGCATCAAAAAGAATAAATACTCTTAGTAATAAACTGAACCAAAAAGGTGAAAGATTTATATAATGAAAACCATAAAACACTGCTAAAAGAAATTAAAGGCATGGGCATTCCCATTGTGGCTCAGTGATAATGAACCCAATTAGTATCCATAAGGATGTGTATTTGATCCCTGGCCTCCCTCAGTGGGTTAAGTATCAGCATTGCTGTGAGCTGTGGTGTAGGTTGCAGACACAGCTCAGATTCTGCACTGCTGTGGCTGTGGCATAGGCTGGCAGCTGTAACTCCAATTCAACCCCTATCCTGGGAGCTTCTACATGCTATGGGTGTGGCACTAAAACGCAAAAAAAAAAAAAGGCATAAAAAAGCCATAAACAAAAATACTTATTTGTGTATGAGAAGATTTAAAATTGTTAAAATGAAAATTCTACCCAAAGGTGATCTAAAGATTCAATGCAATCTCTAAGAATATCCTAATGATGTTTTTGGTAGAAACAGAGATGGCTACCCTAAAATTCATATGGAATTTCATGGCACCCAGAATAACCAAAATAATATGAAAAAGAAGAAACATTGGAGGATTCACACTTCCTGATTTCAAAGCTTACTACACAAAGCTACAGTAATCAAAACAGTGTACTATTGGCCTATTGGTATACATATAAACAAACAGACTAGAATAAAAGTCTAGAAATAAACCCTCAGGTATTGGATCAATTGGTACAAAGCCCATTTGACAGGGAAAAGTTTTTCAACAAATAAGGCTCGATAAACTAAATATCCACATGCAAAAGAATGTAACTGGACCCTTACCCTATACCCTATACCCTATACAAAAATTAACTCAAAATGAACCAAAGACCTAAACTTAGGAGCTAAAATAGTAGAACCAATAAAAAAACATAGGCAAAAATCCTCATGGCACTGAATTTGGCAATTATTCCTAGGACACAACAGCCAACAAAAGCAAAAATTGGTAAGCTAATTGCATCAAAATTATAATGTTTTATACATTTAAAAAACACCAAGAGAATGAAACAACTGAGAGAACAGGAGAAAATGTATTTACAGATCTTGTATCTGATAAGAGAGTGATATCTAGAAAACAAAGAATTCCTATAATCAACATAAACAATAACAAAATAACTCAAAAATGGGCAAAGAACTTGAAAATACATTACTTAGATATGCAAATGGTCAATAATACATAAGTACATGAAAAGATACTTAACATCACTAATCATTAGGGAATCGTAAATCAAAACCACTACATCTAATTAGACACTGCATCTAATTAGGATAGCTATAATTTTTTTTAAAAAAAGGAAAATAGCTGTTTACAAGAATATAGAGAAACTAAACACTTGTGTGTTGCCAAGTGGGAATGTAACACTGTGGATAACAGTTTGACAGTTTCTCAAATGGTTAAACAGAATTACCGTATTACCCAGCAATTCTGTTCTTACACATATATCCAAAAGAAATAAAAACAAAAACTCAAAACAGATAATCTTTATATACTTATGTTCACAGCAAAAGTATTCACAGTATCTAAAAGGTGAAAACAACCCAAGTGCCCTTCAACAGATCAATATATAAACAAAATGCGGTATTTACATACAATAAAATATTATTCGGCAGTAAAAAGGAAGTGAAATTCTGACAGATGCTACAACAGATGAACCTTGAAAACATTATAGCAAGTTAAAAGGCAGACACAAATGGACAAATATTGAATGATTCCACTTACATGAGGTAGCTACAATAGGAAAATTCATAGAGACAGAAAGTAGAATGAAGTTACCAGCGGATGGGTGGAGAAGGGACTTTCTGTTTCGGTATGATGAAAAAAGCTCTTGAAGTGGATAGCAGTGATGGTTGCACAACAATGTGAATGTACTTAAATGCCACTGAACTGTATACCCCAAAACTGTTTAAATGAACAACACAATAAAACAAAAACTGAGGGGGGACAAAAAATACAGGAAAAACTGAATAATATATTGTGTAGGGATTCATATATATTCAATAAACATTACTAACAAGAACAGTAAACACAAAATTCAAGATACTCATACCTGGAGCAGACAAAAATAAGGGTGGGAAATGAAAGAAACACACAGATGTCAGGAGTACTGGTAGTGTTCTAGTTGGGTGGTGGCTTTACAAATGTTCATTTGATCAAAATTCAACACTTACGTGTGTTATATTTATTCCTAGAATGTCAAATATTTTACAATAAAACTGAATATCTCCCTCACCAAAAATAAACAGACCAGCATAAGACTGTTTTCATCAGCATCACATTATGCTAAAAGACAGACGTGAATTAGAAAAGTTTTAAGGAAAAATGGCTTTGTACCCAGCATAGTAAACCTTACCAAGTACTGATCAAGAATGAGACAAGACAAAAATTGGGGGGCATGCAAGAACTCAAAGTTTAATAAACACTCGTTATAAATTACTTAATTGAGATGGTTCATATAAAAATCTAATCCAAGAATAAGGAAAGCATGGGATATGAGGAACAGTAGCACAGGAGTATATTCCAGAGGAAGTCAAGAAGCCTAAAGAGAAACGAGTACACAACACACCTTGACACCTCTAATTTTCCTGCTAGAGGCAAGGGTTGAATAACATATTTCCTTTTCTTTGGATAAAATCTGATTTCCATGGTGAATAGTATTTCCATAATTCCATAATTATAAATGTGGTCTAGTGACATTTAACATGGTTTTAGAATTATAGACAAAACAGAATTTATTAAGAGACTAAATTTAAAAATTCTGAATAATGTAAAAATAATAGAATTAAAACGCTGGAAATGAAAGAGATGAGAGAAGTAGATATGTGTCAATATATTGGTTAACATTAAGTCAAGAGATGGAGATAAACATTTTTAGAATTATGGCGGTTACCAAAAAGTCATAAAGAAAGAAATATGTTTAAAGGAGTTACTATGGAACTTAAACTAGAAGTGATGAATAGATGGGAAATGGAAGAACATTTGGTTTTTATCTAATATCATAAAGGCAAAGAATAAAAGATCTAAAAACTTGGGAGGGAAGGGCATTTGATGATGTGTTAAATTTTTTATATTTCATTGTGGGGAGTTGACAGTTACTATTTAATGAAAACAAATCAAGAAAGGGGGCATAAGTATGGTACCTACAGTTAAAAAATCAGTGGTGTGTTGGTAAATGTTTCCCAGCCAACTGCCAGGAGGGAAGCTCTGATTTGTACCATTTGCTGATTTCCAGGACATAATATTCCCACCATAGCCCAATTTCAAGTACCATGTGACACCAGTGGGCTTGCAAAATTCCTGAAAAGTTAGTGATGGATTCTTATAATGATCCTGTTCTAGGTACCACTGGAAATGGAAAAACTAAAAACCAAAAGCTTGTTAATAGTTGCTGTCTCTATAGAGTGGGGCTTGTATAAAATTTTACCTAACATTTGATATACCCCTTTAATTTTTTAACCCGTTCATGTACACTTTTATAAATTAAAAAAAAAAAATAGCTCAGGAGTTTTCTTGTGGTTCAGCAGGTTAAGGATCTGGCATTGTCACTGCAGCAGCCCAGGTAGCTGTTGTGTGCAGATTCGATCCCTGGCCCAGAACTTCCACATGCCATGGGTGCCGCAAAAAAAAAAAAAAAAAATTGCAGCTTGGATGTAGAAATCTGCAAAGAGCATTATTATTATCACCTTAACAAGGAAAGGCCAAATAACAACAAAATCATACTTTTTTCTGCTACCACCAGACAGCTGACATGTCAGGGAAAACAACTAACCTGAAACCCAAGGAAAGGCAGGGACCTCCCAAGGTAGAAACAGGTCACAAACACTGTGGTAGAGCACAGGAGAAAGAGACATTGAGTACCATACATCTGAGTAAGAAGACTGTAGCTACCATTTTAATGTACTGTTAAAAATCAAGAATTAGCTAGTAGAACCCCTGGGCACCTCAAACACATGGGGAATGTACATCTATTCACAGACTCCTCTCACATGGTCCCTAGAAAGACTGAGCAGAAAAAGACAAAGAGCCTCTCTCAGTGGTACAGACCTAGAGAGGATAGGCTGCCACTGCGAGCAGGGCAAAAACTCCTCCTAGACTCTTATTCCTGAAAAACCAAAGTTTTCAGCCACTGGCAGAGGAGCAACAACCCTGTCACTCTCAGGGCACAGGTGAAGAACAAATACGGCAAATGGAAATGTAAAAGAAAACTACTCTACTACTAGGGAAGAAGCAGAAAATGGTCCAGAGCTCTGAATCCTACGCTAGAACCATTTGTGGTGTCCTATTGGGGAGTGGCAGGAAACTCTCCTGCACAAGATATCCAAAGATACAAGGCAGAGCTTGGCTAGAAAGGATAACTGAGAAAGCTCCACTTCATGAGACCCAGACATACAGGCCTAAAAATGAAACCAGAGAACAGAGAAATTCCTCTGGCCCCAGCATCAGACTGCCAAGCATAAAGTAAAGTAATAAGCCAACAGCAATCTACTGCTGGCATGGCAGACAAGAAGATGGAAGGAGATGCCCACCCCCCTGAGGTGGAGGTCACAGGGAAGCCTGCAAGCCAAGGGTAGAGCACCAACATTAAAAAAAAAAACTCCATAAACTCAAACCTTATCTGATAAATTTGCAAAGAGAAATGCAAATCACCCACAATTATAGTTGGATATTTCAATATCCCTCTTTCAATAATTGATAACAAGTAGATAGACAATCTCTAAGGATATACAAGACCTGGACAAAGCTAACTTGACTTCCCTAAAATTTATAGAATGCTCCACTCAACAAATACAAACGTGCACATAGAAAATTCATCAAAATAGACTATATTCTGGATCAAAAATCCTCAATTTTTTTTAATCGAACTGAACTCATATTTCTGACTGAAAAGGAACTAAAGTAAAACCAATAACAAAAATTATCAAGGAAACCAAGTATTTGGAAATTAATAAACTTATGATAACTCAGAATAAAAACATTTACCAAAATTTGTAGAATGCAGCTAAAGCAGTGTTTAGGATGAAATTTATATAGCATTGAATGACTACAATTAGAGAAGAAACAAATCAATTATTTCAATTTCATCTTAAGACTAAAAAAGAAATTAAATGCAATGCAATCAGAAAAAAATAACAAAAATACAAATGTCAATGAAAACAGAAAAACAATAGAAAAGAATCAACAAAACCAAATGCCAGTTTTCTGAAAAGGTTAATAAACCTGACTTTTAAAAATAAATAAATGAAAAGAAACAAAACCTTAAGTTTCGGGTTTTTGTTAATCAGTAGCATCCTTCCTCTCTCTCATATTGAAAGGAAAAAAAAAAGAAATCAGGCTCCCAACCTTAGAGGTCTGTCCATCCCAGTGGTGACCACTTCCACCAGGAAACAACATAAACACCCTAATTATACTCAGACCAACCTTCACGTTCATTAGTGGCTATTTAATCATCAATGAAGTTATGACTATGACGTTTATTAAATATTAACTTATGACAGAAGCAAAAGTACAGGGGTAAAAATATTATAAACATTCATTGTTATGCAGGAACAACCCCCACAGACCACCAGAATTAATGCCAGGCAAAATTATTAAATCACTGAAATCTTTCATTAGTGCCACTACTCCCAATGCTTTCATCCATTTCTCACCTCCTCCCATTAAAACCTGCTCTTTTAAGGAGAGAATTCAAGGTATAGATAGAGAACTGAAAACAGCTTTAAATGCTACCTCACCCAAGGAAGGAGAAATGAGGGTGGGAAACAACTGCTGGGCCAGGCACTTTATTTATATTATCCCAACTCATCTTCAGAAAAGCCACATGAACTAAAAACTATTATCCCCATTTCACAGAGGGGAAAACTGAGCCCAAAGACATGAAATTATTTGTCCAAAATGACAATCACACAGCTAAAAAATAGCAAAGTTAGGATTTATATTCAAGCTTGTCAGGTTCCAAAGCCCATGTTTTTTCTGTCACAACACACTACCTCTCCAAGGTGGCAAAGGCTGAATAACAATAGGGCCAAGAGCTGTAAACTACAAAAACCAACCTAGAAATTAAATTACATACAACTATACACACACAGACATAAACAGACATAAATGAGTGTATGTAGAAACTAGTGAGATTTGAGTAAGGCCATGTAGTTTAGTTAATAGTATTATTATACCAATGCCAAATTCCTGGTTTTGATATACTTTATGTAAGATTAACATTAGAGGCAGCTGAGCAAAGAGATTCATGAGACTATTTTTTTTTAAACTCCCTGTGGTCTTTATTTCAAAATAAAAAGTTAAAAACCTCTCTCAGTGTAGAGATAAATAAAATTAAAAATAAAATTCTGCTAGTGTTGATGGTAAGCCTGGTTCCCCAATCCCTTTAATTCACACCAAAATGGTGATCATCAACTGTGCATCCATGTAAGGTCAGCTATGGCTACCAGAAATCCACTGCAGTTGTATAAAACAGACCATTAGATGGAAAACAGGGGCCCAACTTTTTCCTGTAGCATTGATGTATAGTTGACAGGAAGCTCCACTTCTGATCAAATTCTTTCCTAAGGAACATGACGGGTATTACTGGGGGATCTTCACCCACAACCATCTTCATTCCTGTATCCTGCTGAATATATATGTCACAATTCACGAAGTCCATATGTATGAAAGAGCAAAAGAGATGGGTGTGTTTCACTGGATTCTCGTTATAGATAGTGTGATGTTATAGGAAGAGAATTGGTCATGGAATGGAAAAACCCAATTCTACAACTTGGTCACATCATGATTTGAGCAATTTTTTTTAACATAGCTTAATCTCAATTTTCTCATCTATAAAATAGGGACAGAAGTCTACATAACCACAGGAGATGACAGCTGCCAATTACAATTAAATTTTACAGGACTAAATGTCTTATAATTAAATACCCATGATTGATTTGAACAGGCTTACTGTCCTGGATACTTCACCCTCTATGTGCAACTTGCAAGTGACAACTCAGAGGCCCCTGATGAGGTTATTTCACCAGTGAACATTCACAAATCTCCATGCAGAAATGTGTTCAGGTATTCTCCATGGTCTGAATTTGCATAAGGATGTATTTTAGCTCCCAGCCCAAACTCTATGTGATAAGATTAATCCTTGGAGCTGCTAATTTTTAAGGCTGGAGAACTCCATTGGAGGTCCCAGTGTTAGTCACAGCTCTGGATTTAGGAACTCATAAAATATTAACTGCATTTCTGGGTGATTTGTGTCTGATTCTGTTTTTCACACATGATGCATTAAGTGAAGCACGCAATCCCCAAATGACATCAGTGCCCTGATAAACCTATAAAATTGCTAATGTTTAACTGTCTTCATACCCTAGCAATATAAAAACTGAACGATACAAACATGAAAAGGAAATCTATGAATTTCTTAAGTCCATTGATTTCACTACCTTATGCTGGAAAAGTTGGCCAAAGCCCAACATTAGCTAACTGGGCTCAACTAACACAAGTTCAGCTAGGATGACTAGGCTTTCCTGGTGATCTCCAAGCAACTTTTATTTTTCTATTTTTATTTTCTTACATTTCCTTCAGGGACGGTGGTACACATTGTTTTGGGGGAAATTGCTATCAGTATTTGCTATAGTGAAGGTTAACCACCTCTCAGAACAGGACCATAGTAGTAGGTAGGCAGCATAAATTTCACAAAGCATTGGCTCTGGAGATATTATGTAACTGACATGCAAGGTCACCTCCCCAACAGAATGAAGAGGTGATTCTTCTTGTTTGTGCATTTGGTCATCAAATTCCAAAACGGAAATAGGATCAAAATGAATTAAGCAGTAGGGTCACTGCAGCTTGGTACAAAGCCAGACTCAGGTTACACAATCCCCATGGTCATAAAAGATCCACAAAGAATTTCCCAAGAGTCTGGGATGGGGAAAGGGGAGGAAGATAAGGGAGCAGACAGAGGAACAGGGACCCAACAGAAGGGAGTAAAGACATCTTTGAATGCCTCAGGAAAAGTGAACCAATTGCCAACTGAAGGACCAGACAGCAAAGCAGCATAGGGATTTAAAAGGACAAAGCGACCTCCCATATAATTTACCATCTAAACCAGGAGAATTGGGGGATGGGTGAAAAGAGGGTTCTCTTAATAATAATGCCATAACTATAGGTGCATATTGGTTTATCCATGGAAGACTGAGACAAACAGCCAACCTTTCTGTAAGCTCCTCTCTGATCAGGCTCCTACCTACCTGCCTCCTCATGCCCATCCTATTGTGAAGCAGAAGCCATTCTTCAGGTACCTCCACTATCCTAAGAGATCAACAGCCAACTTTTTCCCCCGGAGGGAAGCTCCTGCTCATGTTGCATGTGCCACACTCCAGATCCCTAGCAGATTAGCTCAAGTTCCTAGGCCCAGCACACTAATGAGACTAAAGGAAAAACACCAGATCTCACCACCACCTTCTCATCCAGAGAGTTTAGCTGAGCCCTGATTGCCTAGTCACATTCTGGCCCTATACCTGGAACACAATCCGTGAGAAAGGAGTGGGCTAACAGAGACTCATTTACCTTAGGAACTTGTACATATCTATCAGTTTCTTTTGACCAAATTTTATTGACATCAAGATCTCTGAATTACCATCCACACATTGAAGAAGAAATGTAAAACTAGTGTAGCAGCCAGTGGGTAAACTCCATAGTCCAGGAATAGGTAATAGACACTACTTCATTCCCGTTGCTTAGAAGGACTATGGATCCCAGTCCTCCAGTGTCTGTCACTTCCGTTCTTGCTTTAACTCTTTGCTTAGCCCTCCCAAAGGCGATTTTCATCTCCTACATTTCCCTAAAACTCCAATTTAGGCTGTGATGGTCTGTTGCTTAAACTAAAATGCTCCAACTATCTTTTTGATTTAGACTTGATTATCAAGACTCTGCTATTTCTTTTACAGTGGCTTCCTAGCACCACTCCTGTGGCAAGTTCACATGACAATGTTTTTTTGCTTAGGAATTCTTTTCAAAGAGACCTCATGGACCTTTAAAAGAACTGACTCCTAGCAAGTCTGCCTCATAGTCCTTCCAGATATTCCCAGACATGTCCAATTATTAGGGTAATACCAGTTTAGACTTCAACTGGAACCATTTGCTACACTTACAATAAATAATGCTACTCATGACAAAGATCAAGTGTTACCTCTATTTTACAGTTGAGCCAACTGAGACTGAGAGAGTAGGATTTACCCAAAGGCATACTGTTAAGAAAGTAGAGACACAGCACTGCAATCTAAGGATACTTTATACTTACCGACAGGAAAATCAAGGCCAACCAAAAAAAAAAAAAAAAACCTGTTAATTTTGTTAAAGAAACATAATAACAGAATCAGCAAACCAGTTGTATGCAGACATAATCTAGACGTTTGCTATCTTTGTGTCTTCACACTGACCCCTCAGTGTCTAATACTTAGTAGATGCGTACTACATACCTACGAATCAGATGTCTCATGAGTATTGGTTGCAGCAGGGCCTATCACATGTTAAATTCTTCAGGACAGACACTGTGGGGTTTGTCCAACTATCTATCTTCCTTTAGCTTAAACAACTCACACCGAATGCCCGAGATGCATTTCATGATTGAAAATGAACCCAGAAGCTGAGCATTTAAAGTCCATTAGAAATATACCAGAGCTTGAAACCTCCAGAGTAAAGAAGGGAGGAGATATATATTATCATCCCCCAAACAGCAAAAACCTTACAACCCAGAACTGGCAAAAACTGGTTAGAGACTCTAGTTAACATGTAACAATTATCATTCCTTTGTTAAAGCTATCAAAGCATCACGTTTTTAAAGGGGTCTCCTGTGCCGCTGGAAACCACACCTGCAGAAACTGTCCCACCAGGCAACAAGCTAGCACAGCTCCAGGTTGCCCCTCCAAGCAAAGTGCAAGGTCAAATGACCTCTTCAGCCCTACAACTCACTAGTGTCCCATGATTTGACCATTTTCTTCCCACAATCACTCCCTTATCCCCCAAGAAACTTTAGACCCACAAAGCAAGTCAAATGATGGGTCAGTCTATCTGAACAAACAAGAGGTGATTCATTGACTGATTTGTCCTCCCAAAGTGGTAGAGAGGAAGAATTTATTGCTCATCTCAGGCATCCTTCAAGCTAACCTGCAAAGAAAGCAGGTTTAAAGTAACCTTAGCTTGGTACTGGGAGGTTTTTTTTTTGGCCAAACTCCAAAGCCACCTCCATTATTTGCATTACACACACACACAAACACACATCTTCGCCATACCAAGGTCACTCAGTATCAAGACCCTTAAATTCTCTCTAAAATGAAGCCCCATTATCAAGACTAATTAAATAATGACTAAATATACTAAGCAGTGCCTCTGCTTTAGACATGCTTATTCACTGTTCTGGCATGCGTTAGCAAAAAGCTGACTGCCAATATGCAAGTTATTTGCACCATTAGGTTAAAGTTCGTCCTCTTCTCCCTCCAACCCGCTGTCACACATACCTCCCCAACACCACCATAAACTTCAGTCTATATAAGTTTGGGAAAGAGTCAGACTTTAAGCTCTAGTGTTTGGGTTTTTGCATCCGGTAGCATTTTAGTCTAAAATGCTTGTCTCTCATTTTCCAGCACTCTGAGCCAAAGTCAGCTCCCATTCCATAATTCCACAGGCTCCATCATTATGCATGGCTTACAGTGCTTTAGGGAAAAGGTACAATGCAAACAGTCCCATCCAAGCACACATTATCAAAAAGAGCAGGCAGTGTGGGAGCGTGATGTACAACCTTGGACATAACATCAGTATTTAAGGGAGAAACTTCTACAAAATATGTAAAGGAAGGAGGAAGATGACAAAGAATTATACCCAATATCTCATAAAGCCAGGGAAGGTTAAATTCTCACTGTTGGTATCACTCTGCTAGTGTCAAATTTTGACAAGTAGATAAAAGTAATTCCCTGCAAACAAAATTTTGAAGTCTAGCAAGGAGGCTTCTCTATCTGCCTGACACCAATAGAAGCAGGACTAGATCATTCTCTTTCTATTACTTGATATTCGTAACATTCTATGGCTATAGTCCAAACTGGTTGATCTCCGCAGATACCGCCTACAATAGAGAATACCGTTGTTTCATTCTATTACTCAGGTTTTTAATGAGTTCAAGTGAAATAACAAGACAAAAAATAATCTCATCCACCAACCCTGCTACCCTATTATTCATGTAATATTAATCCTTCGCTATTTTATTAATGCCACAATTAGCCAGGTAATGCCCAATAAATAACATTCATTCCTACCTCTTTCCTTTGATTCATTCTGGTTCATATGTCTTCTTTTCAAAAATCTGTCTTGCTCCTATATTTAGTTCATCTTGCCTTCTCCATGAAATCTTCCTTCCCTGAACTCCTGGGGTAGTGGTTTTCAAACTTTAAATCAGAATTCCCTGTAGGGCTTGTTAAATCAAAGATTACTGGGACCCACTTGCAGAATTTCTGAGACAGAAGTTCTGGGGCCTGAAACTTTGCATTTCTATCAAGTTCCCCGGAATAATGCTGATGCGGTTGGTAGTTTATCTTTGGTATATCTAGCAATTGATTATGTATTTTATATACTCATTTATTTTTCTTCAGTTGATTTATGAACAGATGAGACTTCATGCTGTATAGAACATGAAACCCAATGCAAACCGTCTTAAACAAAACTGGATTTATTTTCTCACTTAACTGGATCGTCCAGATATTGGTTGATCCAGTAATTCAATATCTTCAGTTTCCTTTTATCTTTCTGTTCTGACATCCTCGGTGTCAGCTTTATCCTAAAACTGGTTCCTCTCCTGGCATGAATATGTTGCCAGCCACAATCAAGACTATGTAGTTCTTATAATATACAGAGGGACACAGAGAAAATCTTACCAGCATTCCAAACAGAGGACTAAAATTCACCCTGATTAGGTAACCTGAAGCCAATGGCCTATGAAAACCAGTGATGGGTATCAGAAGGAAAACATGAATATTGTGAGAAAGACAATATATCCTGTCAAGTCACCCAGTAAATGTCTACAACACAACCTGGCAAGAATATAAAATCAACTAGGGCAATGATGACATCACCAAGATCTCTTACACCACACAAAGAACACTCAATGGACGATTTACAGTTTTTAAATTATACCAATTGATTTCGATATAGTCTTAAATTACTGACCTGATAATCACTTAACTAAATTTTGTTCTGATCAACCAGTTGTTTCAACTTCATGCAAAAAATGCTGATAAGAGCTTTTTGTATTTTTCGTATATACACCTAAGTAAGCAAGCACAGACTTTTCTGTTAACATGATCAAAAAGTCATTCTTGTTTACCATGAGAGTAACTAATTCTCTTTAAAAGGAATATTTTTATCCAAAACATTCATGAAAAACTAGTTCCACTACCTCAATCAAAGGTCTGGGGTCTGTTCTAATAAGGACAGCTCTCATTGCTATGTACTGTTATAATTGTTAGGATATTCCATTTTATATAGTGAACTAAAAAATCAGTTTCCTTACAACTTTCACTCATTGATCTTAATTCTACTATTAGGGGCTCTGCAAACAATTCTTTCTTAAGGCACTGCCCATACCTTAGGACCTATATTTGAATGTAGGTGTCTTATACATTGGAAATTAACAAAACCATTTTTTAATTTTTTTATTACACTTGATTTACAATGTGAATTTCTGCTATGCTGCAAAGTGACCCAGTTATACATATATACATTCTTTTTTCTCACATTATCTTTTATCATGTTCTATCACAATATACAGCACGACCTCATTGCTTATCCATTCTAAATGTAAAAGTTTGTATTTATCAACCCCAAGCTCCCCAACCATCCCAATTCCTCTCCCTCGGCAACCACAAGTCTGCTCTCCATGTCTGTGAGAACAAGACCATTTTTAATACACTACTTCAAAGAAAAACCAATTTGGGAAGACATGGTAAGCTGTTAGTTTCCTGAGCTGCCATAACAAAATACCACAAACCAGGTGGCTTAAAACAACAGGAATGTATTCTCTGACAGGTCTGAAGGGTAGACATCCAAAAATCAAGGTATTAAGAGGGCCATGCTCGTTCTGAACACTCTAGAGAAGAATCTTTCCTTTCCTCTTCCTAGCTTCTCCTGGTTGCCAGCAATTCTCGGCCTTCCTCAGCTACATCACTCCACTCTCTGCCTCCATCATTACATGCCCTTTTCACCTATTATTTCTCTTTTGTGTCTCTGTGATACGATGGAAAAAGAGGTAAGAAAGATTTGAAAGCTAAGAGGGACTCAAACCCATCAGTGTCAGCTTTGAAGATGGAGGAAGGGGACCCAAGCCAAGTAATGCAGTTGACCTCCACAAGCTGGGATTGTCCATCAGCTGACAGCCAACAAGGAAATGAAAGGAGGTGAATTCTCCAAACAATCTGAAAGAGCAGGAAAATGGAATCTCCCTTAAAATTTCCAGAAAGGGACCCTTTTGAAAACTTGACTTTAGTCCAGTCCAGAAGCTTTATCAGAAGCCTTGTCAGACTTCTGACCTACAGAACCATAAGATAATAAATTTGTATTGTTTTGAGGCACTAAGTTTGTGGTAATTTGTTATAGAAACAATAGAAAACTTCTAGGATACAAATAACAGTAATTATATTATCACAATCACCACCACTACCACCACCATCCACAGACCCTAAAGACAAATAATAAGTATCAGAAAGATTAAATATTAAGCCTAAGGTCACATAAGTAATAAGTAGCAGAACAAGAATTTGAACAGAAGTATGCCCAAGAGCAGAGGCCATTTGCTTCCCTCCCCCACCCCAATCACAATGCAATACTGCCCATTCCAAAAAATAGTGAGATGCCAAAGAAATTAGTTTTAGAAATAAAAAAAATAAAAATTGGAGTTTTCTGTTGTGGCTCAGCGGTAACAAACCCGACTAGGATCCATGAGGATGCAGGTTCAATCCCTGGCCCACAACTTAGTGGGTTAAGATCCAGAATTGCTGTGGCTGTGGCACAGGCCAGCTGCTACAGCTCCAATTTGACCCCTAGCCTGGGAACTTCCATATGCCGCGGGTGCAGCCCTAAAAAATATATATATTATGTTGACTCTGTGAATCTCACACATTACTAACAGTGATGCCAGGAAATGTAGTCAAGCAGCTTTTCTTGTCTTTGAAAATACCTGACTTGCAGGGTTGACTTTTAGAATAACCGTAGCATGAGCAAATGTATATTTGTAAACTTTCTTCTCTCTTTTTCCTTAACAACTCCTTCATCCCTCTAATATCTCACCAACCTAAAATATCTTCATGGAGCAAATGGCCTAGACAAAATGACCCTGAAAATAAGTTATGGAGATTTGCTCCCCTCTCCAAAAATCTTAAAACTTTATAAAGCCACAGTAACTAAGATGGGGTAGGAAAATAAACCAATGGATTGGAATAGAGAATCCAGAAACAGACTTATGCATATATGAAAACCGGATATATGACAGAGTTAGCCACTAAAGGTCAGAAGGCAAAGAATGGGCTACTAATAAATGGTTCTAGGAGAGCTATTTATATGGAGCAAAAAATAAAATAAAATTGGATCCCTACATTATACCATACAAAATCTGTTGCAGACCAATTAAAAACAACTTCATTTGAAAGGCCAAACAAAAAAAAAGGGGGGAGGGACATCTTTTATGATCTCAGATTAGGAAAAATATTTTAAGCATATCAGAAAAGCACTAATCATAAAGGATAGAGTAGTCTGAAGCATCACAATTGAGAACTTCTGTTTATCCAAGACACTATAAAATTAAAAAGCATCTTACGAACTTAAAGGAAAGCAACTGTAAAGTCATAGAGCTGGCAAAGAATGAGTATCAGGAAGGATATAAAGAACTCCTACAAATTAATAAGGAAAAATAAAAATGATTCAACAGAAAAATGGTGCAATGATATGAACAGGTATTTGACAAAAGAGGAATTATGACTGGCCTATAAAACACAAAAAGCTACTCAACCTCACTTGTAATCACAGAAACACAAGAGAAAAACAATGATATAAATTTTACTACCACCAAATTTAATAAATTTAAAAGTCTGTTAATAAGCACTGGTAAAAATGAGGAACAACAAAACCTTTTACACTCTACTGATAATCTGAATATGAACTCTTTAGATAAGTTGAATATGCTTATTCTCTATGACCCAGTATATCTATTCCTATACACATACCCTAGAAAAATTCATGAACATGTCAAGAATGTACAAGAATGGGTTTGTTGTTTATTTTTGTTTTTGTTTGTTTGTTTTTTGACTGCACCCACGGCATGTGCAAGTACTTCCCAGGCCAGGGAGCAAACCCACCCCACAGCACTGACCACACCAGATCCTTAACCTACTGCACTGCAAGGCAACTGCCACACATGGACAACAATGTTTCAAAGCAACACTTATAATGGCAAAACCTGAGAACCAAATATTCACCAATAGGAAATTTTTTTCAATTTTAAATAGATAATAGATTTACATGGGACAAAACGCACAAAGTACATAATCTTTCCACTGAGTTCCCTGCTAATAGTATCTCTTATAGGCAGCTATGAATTTTTATAAGAATATTTCATACATTTACAAGAAAATACACAATGCTTTGAATTTTAATTTTCACACAAACACACAGAGAACATTCTCATTCTTTTTTATGGCTTTATAATATTCTATTGTATATAAATGTGCCATAACTGACAGATATGCAGGTTGATTACAATGGAGGAAATTTTAAAATTATATTCATACAATGGAATATAGTAATGAATAAAATACATAAACATGAAAGTATGTCAGAAATATAATGGTAAGTGCATAAAAAGTCACAGTATTATTCCATCCCTACAAAATGATAAACTCAAAAATAAACATTTTGTATAATAGTAGATTCATATGGGATTTTTAAAACTGAAAATAGCCAAAGGTTGATGAACACATAATTCAGTACAATGTTTTTCTCTACTGAGGGTGTGGCAGTTTTCAAGTGCACCAATAATGCTCTTATTTCTTATGCTAGGTGGAAAATACATGGGAGCTCATCTATTATTCTTTTGGCTGTATGACATAGCTCACTACAAACGTTTTATACATCAGCTTATTATTATGTATTTGAGGAGCAATATTCAAACTGTGCTCCTCTGAACTGCCTCAAAGACCCTATAGGAGGGAGAGAAAAGATGTCAGAGCTGTGGGAGTGCTAAGGAGGTAATATTCTGGCCTCCCTCCCTCTAACTTCACTCAGAGCAACTGCATCCTTTTGAACATAGACCAAAAAAAAAAAAAAAATTTTTTTTCAAAACCACTTCAGGAGTTCCCATCGTGGCTCAGTGGAAACGAACCTGACTGGTATCCATGAGGACACAGGTTTGATCCCTGGCCTCGCTCAGTGGGTTAAGGATCTGGCAGTTGCCATGAGCTGTGGTGTAGGTCGCAGACTTGGCTCAGATCCCGAATTGCTGTGGTGTAGGCCAGCACCGACAGCTCTGATTCAACACCTAGCCTGGGAACCTCCATATGCATGGGTGTGGCCCTACAAGGACAAAGAAAGAAAAAAAAAACCTTAATTTCAGGTAGGATTATTTTGCAGAAAGAAGGCTGTACACTGAGTCACAAGGTCCCATTGTACACATGTATTTGCTTCTATGGCATTAGCTATTTGGCAGAAGGCCAAAAAAATCGAAAGCCTAAGTAGCAGTATTCACTATTATTTAAATTAAAAAAAAAAAAAACCTTTAGTATCAGTAGCCATTGCCCACAGATGACAAATTCAAAACAAAGACAGTCAATGAAATGATATTCAGGACAGGGTGAGAAAACTGGTACCTACTTCAGTATTGATGCAACTTCTCAAGAATTCAACAATACTGAAATGGACAAAGTAACTTTTCCCTAAACCTCTGCCCTTGATTCCTTATTCTGACCACTTGTGAGCTTCATAATCATTACCAACATCAAAAGGGAGTCAATTATTCTTTATAATCCTACTTTTGCTACTCATTCACTATCTCTGATAAAATGTCCCATGTGGCTGTGTGTATATATACACACAGTTCCCAAGCCAGGGATCAAACCCCTCACCACAGCAATGACACAGCAATGACAATGCCAGATCCTTAACCTGCTGTATTCCCAAGGAATTCTTATTTTTTCTTTATAAATCATATCAGCAATTTGACAATTTCCCCAGCAATTATGTGATACTATTGCAAAAATATTCTGATCTAGCTTCACACTTCAGCAATTCCAGTTATCTAAATGGATACCATCAAAACATGTTTTTATGGCTTTTAATTTATATTTATTTTCTTTACAGCATTTTCAACCTGGTATAACACTCTTGCTGACTTTGTCTATTTGTTTGGCAAAGGTCAGTTTGTTCCTTGGCGTTGCAGCCTAAATGGAGAATCTGCTTAATGAGGGCAGTTTCCTGCTCTGAACTACCCTTTATTTTTTAATCATGTATTTAACATACTTGGTCATGGTAGTGCATCACTTTCTTTGTAAAGTTGTTTTATGAATGAGAACACTTATTCTAAACAGTATGGAATGAAGCTATCACAGAAGAGGATGAGACTTTACAGTTGACTAGGTTTCCAAAAGGTGGGTAAAAATGAAATTTCTGCATGACCTACCTTACCTTTCCATAAACAAATATGATCATTTCTAATATGCTTCATATCCATCTTTGAATAGTCATCACTACTGATTATTTGCCCTTTAACTTTTGATTTTACCAAGTTCTCTCCTCCAAGCTGTTAATGCTCTGTAAACATATATCAAATATACCAAGAGAATATAATATTTAAAGAACCAAAATGAGAAATTTGAGAATATTGGAAGGCATTTTATAGTGTAACTTATCACCTGCCTAATTTGTAGGGACTTTGAATTTTCGTGCACAGATCAATACTCATATACAAATATCATTCTAAAGGGTTCTGTATAAAAAGGACTTCCTAGTCCTACTGGATGACCTTGTACTCAGTAAAGGAGCCACTCTATATCATACATCACAAACTAGTGTACCAACACCAAGGGGATATACAGAAGTGTGCTACAAGATCTGGCATAGCTTCCTGGGATTTCACTGTTACTCTAAGACTTTAGGGACAGGGAGAAGTTCAAGTAATTTAAGTAATCAAAAGCAATTGTTTTTTAGCAAAACATTCTGAAATAGGAAGTTACGGTCATATAATATTCACATAATTTAAAGTACAACTATTCAATAAAATACTTTGCTTTCGCAAGTACTTAGAACTCTGTCCTCCCCCGCCTTACCCTCACAGTTAAAGTCTATGCTTCTCTACCATTACGGGTTCTGTGTCAGAAAAGTTTGAGGAGCTTTCCACTTTCTATTTGATCATTTCAAATGATCATTTTCACCTCCAAAAGGGGAAACACTGAATTGTTCAACAATCCTTTAAGGGGAGTTCCCTTCGTGACTCAGTGGTTAACGAATCCGACTAAGAACCGTGAGGTTGCGGGTTCGATCCCTGGCCTTGCTCAGTGGGTTAAGGGATCTGGCGTTGCCGTGAGCTGTGGTGTAGGTTGCAGACGCGGCTCGGATCCCGCGTTGCTGTGGCTGTGGCGAAGGCCGGCAGCTACAGCTTCCGTTACACTCCTAGCCTGGGAACCTCCATATGCCGCAGGTGCGGCCCTAAATAAAGGCAAAAAGACAAAAAAAAAAAACAGAAAAAAGAAAAAAACCACAATCCTTTAAGGACAGCAGGCTGCCTTACCTGCCTTGCGCTTCCGCCTTCTGGTACTACGGCACCTGCACGTGTGCATACATGCTTGCTCACCCCTTTCCCATTCCGGATTAGTCTCTTTTTCCAATTAAAGGTTTGTTTTTTTTTTTCTTGAAGCCTAACAAGAGCCGACTAAGCAACCTCAGCACTGAAACACTTCAAATACTCGTTTTTCTGCTTCTGCTGTGTCGGTAAGAAAAGGTCAAAGGCGGGATCACCGGGACCGAGACTACTTCCGCCTACTGTACTCTAAGAGAGTAGGGCGCATGCACTCCCTGTACTAGTAAGGTTGACTTCCGCTCCCATCGTGCTCTGCGAGCTGAACCATTGAGGACGCCGAAGGTCTCAACCTTCGTGAGGGGGACCAGTATGACTCTAGTGGGGGGGAAAGTCTTGTAGAAATGAGCAAAATGAGCAAAGTTCTATATCTTTTTTGGAACTTTCAGATAAACATTTTAGGTGAAAAGGATGATACCTCAGCTCATTTCTGTGACAAATGCAAATTACTGATTAAAATCTTCGGGCAGATGATTCCATGCAAGCATGCTTTTTGCTATTCCTGTGCTGTTTTACATGGAAAAGAAGGCAATAAGATGTGCCCAGGCTGTAGTAATCCTGTGAAGCGAACTGAGAAGCATACACAAGGCTCTCTCTTTATGTGCAGCACTGTTCAAGAATGCAAGAGATCGTATTTGTCACAAAGAGACTTAGAGGCTCATATCAACTACTGCCATCTGAGAGCTGAAAAGCCTATTGTCCATACTTAACTTGAAAAAGTTCATTCTGCATATTGTCCCAGTACCAACTGAAATCTCTGATCATCTTATAATGCCACCAGACAAGCATCATATGAACCATATTCCACCAAAGCAATACCTTATGGTACTTCCACCTCCTTTGCAACGTGTTCACACAAGCTATATCATCAGTCACAAGAAGATATTAGTGCTCCTCCAGCAGAATTAATTGTCCATGGCTTCACCTCTACCTCCTTCATTAGGTCAGAAAACCTCTGTATTTCAACAAGAGAACATAGCAATTTAATAACTCTCCCTCCTATTCAGAACAACTCAAATTCAGGTACTTAACAACTACCACCCCCTGCCTTCGCAACTGCTCACCATCATCTGGAATATCAGGGTCAACCATTGGTACTGAACATTCATCATACTATGCCTCCTCAGCCAGTATTCTATACCACACTACCTCCTCCACCATCAGTAAGTCATCAAATGCCACATCCTTCCCAGGCCACATGTACTTTTCACTTCATTCATAGCCAAGCTTCAGGTACAACAATGACTTCTACACCACCCTCTCTATAGACATATTATTGCTCAAGTACTACCTTATACGAAATACTTTCCACCAGGACTTGCCTCACCTCAACAGGATAATCAATAAGTACACACCCTTCTCGCCATTATAATGCTCACCTTTACCTCAGTTTACTGAAGATCAAGGAACTCTCAGCACTTCATTTATAACTAAGGGAAGTAAGTCATGGTATGTGGCCTGCACCCAGGGGAGCATACCTTCCTCCACAAATGCAGCGTCTGCCTTTCTCAAACGTCATTCCTTGGACTCCATTTCCCAGATCAGACAAGTTATCAACCATATTAACAACACTGTTTTGAACAGAAGATATGATGAGAACAAGAAAAGTACTGTCAAACTTCTAATTAAGCTCTGACCATTTGGGGAAGCAAAAGCATCTCTTACAGGAGTGGTATAAAAAACTTAAAAGTCTTTGTCTCTTAAAATGGTTTTAAACCTTGATCTTGAGAGTGATTTTAAGTACTTACAGTGCAGGTAAGTGGCTTGGTTGAGAATATGTGGCTTGGTTGGGAATAACTATGCTTTAACAACTTGGTTCCTCTAGTATAGCAAATTGACTGAGAAATGACCATTTGCAATATTATTTCCTGCTGGAGATTTGGGGGGTGGATTTGCTGTTCTACTTTCGAAAGTGTTGTTTTTGTTAAACCACGTTTTAGTTTTTCTTGTGATATATTTTATTAACCTGAGTAAAAGGAGTAAATTTCAACATGGTTGTAAAAAACAATTAGGCCTTTGTACATAAATCTGCCTCCTTGTAACTTCTGTCCTTCTTATTTCTAGGCCCAGACTGCTTCTTCTTCACTGTAGTTTAGGCTCTATGACCCAGACCATCTTCAGGCTGAGCCCTGCCCTGGATCCTAGAAACCACACAAATCACAAGTATTTAAGCAGCTCTAGCCCAGATCTGTCAAACAGCATCAAATACCTCTTGCAACTCCAACTCTGATCTTACGGCCCAGTTTTAATGGGGTTCCTGTGTTTAAAGATGAACTGAGACATAAATTTTAAGAGTTTATTTGAACAAAAATCAATTTGAATAGGGCAGCACTCAATCTAGTAGATAGAAAAGAGCTCAGAAGAGCTGTATAAAACGAGACTTTAAAAAAAAAAAAAACAAATGACTTATAGGCAGAAGGGAGCAGGAACAAAGAAGTTATCCTAGGCAAAAAAAAAAAAAAAAAAGCAGATTGGCTATTTCAAGGTTAGTTTCCTTTAGGGGACAGCAGGATTAGTTAGGCAGATTACCTAGCTATTGCTTATAAAATGCTTTATGGTTGATTGTCTTAAGATTCAATTTCTGAGAGTTCCAAAGCTATGATTAAGTCTCAGTTTGGTGACCTGGGGCTTACCGTAAGTGACTCCATTTTGTTGTCTTGTTTTTAAACAGCTGAGAGCCAGTGCTCACCTTATGCTGTAGTTCCAATTATTAAGGCCTTTTCTTCTTCCTATGTATGAGTCCTTATCCAAGTAATTTATTACATAGTATAGGCCCTCTAGGAATGACTTTTACTTTTTCTTGCCAGTGTAAAGGTAAACAAAATCTTAAAAATGAAAATAAAAATTTTCCCTAGGGCAAAGGAAGTAGAGAGCTTTCCTCCTCCCATTTTCTTTTAGCATTTTCTTCAGAAATATGAGATTATAAATGCTAGCTCTGCCTCTCTGAAATGTATGTAAATCTTTCTCAAAGCTAAATAAGCCTATTGCAGTTTTGCATCCCAGGAATGTCATTCCTGGGGGCCAAGGAGCCATTTCTTTGGAAAGTGAACACCAAGAGTGTTCCCTGTCTGTGGGAATTTAGATCCAAGATGGAACATCTTGCTTGTAAAAAGGATGAGAAGTTTTATTTTTCTTCTGGACAGACACAAATAATGTATATGTAATGGATTAACATATATCATGTAATATACAGACAAGTATATAAAAAGGTGGTAGTTCTTTGTCTTTGCAATCTATCGGGGAGAAGAAAATTTTCTCTATCCTTTGAGGTTCTTCTGGCTGAGTTTAAGAATTAAATGGACATAAGACAGATTAACAGGAGAAAAATCACACAAAAGCTTAATAACATGTATATATGGGAGAGACCCAGGAAAACTTAAGTAACTCACCAAGAAGGCTAAAGCCCTTACCTTAAATACTATTTTCAGCTAAAGACAGAAGAGGTTGGAGTTAGAGGTTTGGGATGTCAAAGGGGAGGGAAGGCAATTCACATGGAGATGGAAAAGCAAATGTTTGGTAAATAAATGTTTGCTGCCCTGCGCAGACACAATGGGACACAGAGTAGACACTGATCTGTAGACCTTCCCCAGAGTTTCTTCTACCACACCTAGCCCATATTCATCACAGTTATCTCTAGTGATAATTATTCTGAGGTCAGGCCCACTACCTAAATTCTTTTAGGCAGTTCAAGGGCAGGTCAAAATTTCCTTTAAAGCCCTAAGAGTCTTTGGGGCCTTAAAAATAATCAGGCTGAATTAATCCTCATGCCAAAGAGACTTATTATAGGGTGGCAAATTTTGCTTCCCTACCGATCTCTTTAGTGGGTTGCCTATGCTGCACATCACAGTCTGGTTTAATGCTTGCCAATTAATACAATTATCTCATTCTTTTCCACGTTTTATAGAGAAGTTTCATTGGGTTGGCAGGAAGTTTTATGTTCAATTGTTACTTCCCCAACAATCTGGCAATTCCTGAACTGGATGGATCAGCTGAAGGTCTTGTGGCCACAAAACAGTCATGTAAGAGATCCTGAATTATAGAACTTTTCCTTTCTAGCTCTCCATTCTTGGAATACTAGCCAGATGAATTACTCTTTTCCAAATTCAAGATCTTATTAAGTATAGGTGATACCAGTACTAAAATCCCATCAGGATCACATTGACTTTGTTGGTGGAAAAACATGGGATACTAGAAATGTTGCCTGCAGGTCTCTCTCTCAAATTGGAATACTTTTCAATCACATTTAGAATGGGTATACATAAGAGAATCAGTGTTACAGTGGCATGAGGACTTGTTTTTTTCCCTTTGGACAAATTAACATATTTATAGGAGTTCTTAGAAATGCCTCATTCCAGGTATGAAGCACTGTATTTATCATGACTACCATTCTAAGGAAAAAGTGAAGAATTATTTGATAATCAGAAGGAAAGACTGAGAAAAATGAAGAGGAAATTTGAGAATTAAATCACTTTTTCTTACACAGAGTTGCCCTCTCTTCTGTTATCCCAGCTCTGAATCTCTTTATCTTTCCCTAAATCAAATCAACACCTGCAGTGAAGGCAGTGCTCTTTTAGATGGGTGGTTCCTTCCATTAGGTTTCCCTCCAAGGAGGGACAAGGGTATAACTTCTCCACCTATTAATGAATCCCCCGCCCTATTTGAAGGCACATGTTTGTATGCCTCATGCCCTAGGCTGAGTCCACTTCACACCTCAGTCCTTGAATCCACCTCCGAGAGTCTCTTAGTAAACACTCACCATGTCACTAAGAAAGACGGACATGATAGATGTGATCAGGGAATGATTGAGAATCTGGGTAAAGGTAATAGGATAGAGTAGCTGCATTGGCCACATGGGAAGAGACAAAGGCATTAGGCCTGATAAATATCCACGTGGGAAAAGAAACCAAAGTGCCATATAACCCTATATTTTTCTTGCCTCAGTACAAATAAAACCAGCCCTACTATTTCAGACCACCAGTGAAGCTGATGCCATTGAGAAGCTACAGTTCTCCCAGGTAATCCCTGAGCCTTTCTCACTAGTGGGTATTAGTCATTTAAAGTCTCTTTTTCTTGTGCCACAAAAAGACTCACAGAAATACCCCACAGCATGTTTTCAGTCTGTAACCTCACATACAGGGATGTGCACTGGCTGTTACAGGGTATTCTACGACCAGCAGACTTCACTCAGGCTATGGAATAAACACGTTGGGAACTAGAAGGGGGCCCACCACAATGAATATAGTGGCCAAAGGAAGCTATTGGCCACCCACCACTGCTGTGGAAGAATGAAGGGCTTTTAAAATCCATCAAGAAGGGTTGCTAATGTGAGCTGGGAAACGCTGCCACAGTGTACCCAGAAACAACCAAGTCCCCAGTTGATTCCCATGAGCAGTGTGTTGTTTTCTCACAATTCACTGGCATGGATACGGGGGCAGATTAGAATTAGCCCCTAGTCCTGTCACTTTTGTCTTGGCTCTCTTGCCAGCTATCCAAACTGAAGTTAGGGAAGAGGTAATAGGGTACTAAGGACAGACTTACTAGAATCATAGCAGCTACACAGTTTTGTAGTGATCTAGAGAAAGTCAAAGGAGTGAAAAAATAAAAACCACAGTGTTAGCTCCTCACTTAAAACTATTTACTATAAGGACTAGCCCTACTCTGGCCAATCTATGCAGGGAGCAAAGGAAGAAAGGAAAACTGTATTATTACGGCAAAAAGTCAAGATGTTGGAAGAGAGATTGTATGAAGAAACATCGGAGGATGGAAGAACTGCAACAAGGGAATCAGGAAAATGCAGAAGGACAAAACCCTCCACTAGGAGATAATTGGCAAATAGCTCAAAATTGACACATTAGGGGAATCTCCAAGGTCGGAGCTGGCAAACCATATGCTTCAGTAATTTGCCCTCAGACTAACCTATCCTTGTATTTTCTGGTAGATACCAGCGCTACTTTTTCTGAAGTTAACCTGGAAACTTCTCATTTTGCACCTAGTGATAGATCAGTACAGGTTGTTGGTATTTCTTGTCAGCCTTCTAATTGTTGCTTTTCTTCAGTGGCACCCACACAGATTGTTCCTCTGCAGAACACGTGAACCTATCAGGGAGAGATGTGCTGTGCAGATTAAAGGCTACCATATTGTATATTCTAGCTGGAGTGTTTGCTGAGCAACCTCGGAAAAAGTCACCTGACTTGGATACTATCTGCCAGGACTGAAACTGATGCATTGCTTTGGGCCATTACTTAGGAATAATGATACAGGTTTATATGTTTGTAAACTTAACGTATGACAAGAGCATTTTTGTGCATTGTTTTGTGGTTTTATTTTGGCCACGGTGTGCAGCAGCTTGATGTGGATCACAATTCCCAGGGCAGGGACTGAACCCAGGACACAGTGATGAAAAGAGTCCTAACCACAAGACCACCAGGGAACTGAAACTGGTTAAATTTGAGATAGAGAACCAGTAAAAAAAAAAAAAAAAAAAATCTTACAAAAGGACAAGTCATGGCCATGTGTGAAATAAATATCCTTTGTTTAAAACTCAATTTAAAGGAATAAAATAGTTATAAAATATTAGGAGAAAAAAAGGATAATTTTAAAGTTTACTCTTCCTATAATACTCCCATACTTCTAGTAAAGAACATAAATTTGATATAGTTGACTACCATACAGATTTGTATCTCAAAGTAAATAAATTTTCTATTATATAGTTCCTAACCCTGCAACTATTCTGACTTCAGTACTATTGTCTGTGAAGTTTTTCACTGCCCACTGTTTCTTTTCTTCTACTGGACAAGTCTATATTTTTATTTGATTTATGAAAGAATCATGAATAAGTCTTAACTAAATTAGAGGATTGCAAAAGGGTGTGGGGACTCCTACAGTTTTCCCTAGTCACTTACAGAAAACAAGTTTTTCCCAAGAGACTCAATTATTAAATATATAGATGATCTTCTAGTAATTTCAGAAACTAAGGAGTAATACAAAACTGTGCTTTGGCTTCACAAAAGCTTAAGTCCTCACTAGAAAAATTGCAATATTGCCAAATCAAAACAAAAAAGGAAAGGCATCTGTTGTCAGCTAAAGGCTACAAAGTGTTTTAAGAGTGGGCCAATTATGCAGATGAAATGGCCTACTACCCAAAAAAAAAGCAGAAAAATCAAACGAAACCCTAATACTTAATAATACCTTACTAGTTTCCAAAATTCGTTAACAGTGAATTCCAGTTCTTGCAGAGTAGGCAAAAACTCTTAACAATGCAATGGCGTGATAATTCTTCACATCCTCTGGTCTGGTCCCTAGAATCTCAAGAGATGTTTGAAAAACTGAAATCTCTTCACCAGATTTAGGGAATTCATACTCTGTAAAACCTTTCCTTTTTTTGGTTTTGAAAACAAAGGTGCTGCTAATAGAATTTTAATAAAGTTGGGACTAGACTAGACCCATCTGGAGGCCATTGTACTAAGAATGCCCAAATGCCTCTGAACTATGGTGGCAGCTACCACACTTACTAAAAAGTCTCAAGCCCTTGCATCAGGTGATTGATTTGAATATCCCATATGTGGTGATGGTTATCTTACAAGTGCACAAGACCCAGCATCGGTTGATTACCTGTCAGACTGGTTATGAACAAGCATTATTATCCAATCCTAGTACTGTGCTTGAAAGATGCCATCTCTTAAACCTACTACTCTTGTACCAGATCCTAATCAAATAGATGATCATGATTATACAGTGGTAATTGAAAAAAAAACACTAGGCCCCAGTTTCATTTACTTGATAATCCTTTTTAAAAGGCAGATTTCATAATGTTTACCGTATGGGTCATTTACTTGACACAAAAGTGGCCAATGTAAGGCTTTCTGTGCTGTGGTGACTTGTCATGAAGCTTATGTTTTGTCTGGACTTAAGTTGGCACAAACAGGTAAGTTAATAGCCATTACTAGAGCTGAAATTCTTGGTCCTAGGATTAAAAGCAAATGCATGTACTGATGGTAAATATATGTTTGGTGTTTGTCATGCAACAGAGAAAATTTTGAAAAAAATTAGGGATTTTTGATTTCTATGAGAACTGAAACACCTCATGGAGAATTTAAAGCTGATTTGTTAGAGACTTTTTAAGTGCCTGCTCAGATTATCAGTAATCCATTATAGAGCTCAGAAAGGGCAAAAATGACAAAATTTCTAAAGGCAGTGATTTTGCTGAAAGGACTGTTGAAACATGACTCCAAATTTAGAAGCCCCATTTCTAATACTAGAAACTTCTATCCATTTTCAGAAACATGCTTCACAAAGGGAAATGAACAGAGAGGTTGAAAGAGTGCTAAAAGAAATTCAACTGGACTATTAAGAATTTCTAACAAAATAATTCTTATATCACAGTTTTTGTTTGCTGGACTAGTTATGTTAGCAACAAAATCAAACAGACTTTTTTTTTTTTAAAGGCACTAGACTCACTACATCTATCAAAAAGATGAAATTATTCAAAACATAAAGAGACCTGTCATTTGCCAGCAGAATTCTTTTAGACCATACCCAAGGTAGATGCCAAAAGTTTTCCCTTACCAACTTTACCAGGAACCAGTAGCAGTTAGATTTCACAGAATTCTCAAGGGGTGGGGTAAAGGCCCTCTCTTCAGATCCCAGAATCTTACTGACTCAAACAAGGGAATCATTTTATGTCCACTGTTGTCAAAGAATTTGCAGATTTCTAAAAACCATCGTACTCTAAGGAGACTGAAAAGACTCAAAAATCTAACAAACCCACTAAGATTCAGCAATTTATAGGTAAAATAGCCTAGAGATTTACCACTACCCTTGTTAAAAATTAAAGCAACTCTTGCAAGCAGTAATGTTCTCTTTGAACTTAGGTTTGGCAGGACTGTGACTTTTTGGGTCGGAAATCACTTCCTCTGCCTTGATTTAACTGAATTCTTTCATAATCATGTTCAGTACCTAAAACGGCTTTTCTCTTCCCTGGAAGCCTTGCAACAAAGTCAGGAGGACCTAGAGGACCTGCTGGAAGAAATCTGTCACTCCTATCAAACTAGGCAATTTAGTTTACATAAAAGTGTTCTGGAAGAAAGATAGGTTGTCACAATGCAGGGAGGACCACTTCAAATGCTGCTGATCACCTACATGGTGATCAGAGTAAAAGAAAACCCAGATGGATTCATACTTCCCATGTGAGCCCAGTTCTTCAAGAGGATTGGACTGTGGTTCCCACAGACTTGAACCTTAGGTTTTCTAGAATAATCGGTGTTGGTACTGAACTCAACTGAAAGGAGGGATTCTAATGAACTTATTACGATTCTCAGAAAGCCTTCTTGTATTATTCAAAGTTATTAGTGAATAGTAGTATAAAAGTAAATTAGGAGCTATTTCAGTTACTCTAAGAATCACATTTTACTAGAAGACAGGTTGTTACACCATTCTCTTTCTGTACGCCCACAATGGTTCCTACAGTCATACATTTCTCAATCAGTTCTAGATTGTACTCTCAATATGGGCATGGCCTGTACTTATAAATCCAATAATCTGATTATGAGTAGAAAAATAGAACCATATTCGTTAGTAATTTTTATAATATTAAAGTGAAAGCAACCAATACTCATCCAGATACTCAAGCGCCAAATTTGACACATATAATTTTTTTTAACTAGTTTGATTGAAAGGGTGGTATAGAAATGCACCTGATTACTAGAAAAACAAATCTGGCATGTATGGGTAGAGACTACAGAAGACATGTCTAATGTTACTGTTAATCACTTTGGGAACTCAAGTTTTTTCCAGTCCTAGTATAGATAAACATGCCTGTTATAATAGTTTATTAAATATCCATTAATAACTACTGGCTTAGACTGAGGTGAAAAATGGCCCATAGGTTGAATTTGTCCTCAACACATAAAATGATCAGAGCCATATACACTGAACACTGAAAGTTGAAGGGGAACACTACCATGCCAAAATATGCCTCTTTGGCATAAGGATTATCTTGACCTGGTTATTTTTAAGAAATAGCAGATATAGGAGAAGTTATTAGTAGTGTAGAAATTACCCTTTTGTAAGAGATATTTACATCTATAAGGTAAATTTCCATTCCATTTCTCTGTACCATAAAGAGGAAGATGGCTCATCAGTGACTCATCAGTGGAGAAGGCAGCAACTTAAATCTGCGAAACAACTGTACTATAGTTTTCTATGTTTTGCATGGTAACCTCCCGTAACTGCTACCCCCACCCCACACCCATCTTTTCTCTTTAGCTGGAGATGGTATGTAATCTGAAGACTTGGGCCATTTCAGAGAGTTATTCAGCTTTCTTGGGTCTCTCTCATGTACCTATAAGGAGGTATACATATTGTTCAACTTCTGTTTTTCTCCTATTGATCTTTTATTACTGAGAGGTTTCAGCCACAAACCAAGAACAATAGAGGGAAAATTATTTTTTCCTCTACAAAGTTTAATTTTATTGTAAGGGTAAATACAAATCTCAAAAATTTAAATTTTTCCTTTGCACAAAAAAAAATTAAGAACTTTTCCTTCTCCCTTTTAGCATATCCTTCAGAAAACTTCAGATTATAAATGCTCTCTGCCTCTTTGAGATGTAAATATATTTAAATGGTAAATAAGTTTCTTGCCAGTTTTATATACAAGAGTGTCATCCTTGGGGGTTAAGGGACTAATCTCTTTGAAAAACATCAAGAAGGGTGGTGCCCTGCTTCCACATCTGTGGCAGTTTAGCTCCAAGATGCAACTTCCTGCTTGTCAAAAAGATATGAAAATCTTTTCCTTTGGATAGACAATTAACATGCATATAATGGATTGTGTCTGCTTGGTTATATAAGAGTAAGATTTCTTTTTTGTCTTTATCATCTCTTTAGGGGATTGCCTGTGATGTGCATCACAATCTGGTTTAATGCTTATTCAATACTACTACTATGTTATTACTTTCTACATCTTTCAGAAAGGTTTTACTGGCTCACCAGGAGATTTTATGTTTATATTTCTCCAACACCAGTTACCTATTTCAGGACAAAAATCCTTCCTTGAATCTCTAGCCTGGTCGCAAAAACCTTGCAACACTTATTTCAAGCTAGACTCACTTATTGCAGACTGCTCCACGGCTGCCTAGATTTTTTTTAGCTCTCTTAAACTCTACTTAACTGACTGATAAGGTTAAGTGAAGCTTCAGTCTTCTCTATAAAACCTACTGATGTCCTCAGAATGTTAAATGCTCATAACACATAGACTACGTATAGAATTCATTCACACCTTAGTTTCCACCAATTGAATTGTATACTTGAGTCAACTATTTTAGTTCCCAAATATGTTGTAAACCACTTGCACATATTGTCATTAAATAATTAGAATTGACAGAACAGTAATACAAGTCCACAAAAAGAAATTGTTTCCATAAAAAGCTATATTGTTTTAGAAAGGCCTACTGACATTTAGTGGTCCCCTAGTGGAAAAAAAAAAAAACAGCTTGTCACTCTACACTGAGGCCCACAAAAAGATAAACCCCACTTACTCATAAATAACTTCCAATCCACTTTGCTTTCTTTTTAAAATCAACTTTATTGGACCCACTTTAGTGTACAGTTAAATGAGTTTTGACAAATATGTACACTAGAGTATGCCACAATCAAGTTATAGAACATTTCCATACAACAAAAAGTTCCTTCCAGCCCCTTTGCAGTCAGTCCCTACCCTATTACTGGGCCTCAGACAACCACCAATCTACTTTCTCTTACCATAGACCAGTTTTGCATTATTGTAGTATTTCATCTAAATGGAATTATATAATTTTTGGTATCTGATTTCTTTTGCTCAGTGTAATGTTTTGACATTAACTCGTGTTGTTGAATGTATCAGATTGTTTTTTAGTATGGATTAGTATTAATACATTAATTATATTAATCCACTATATTAATATACTACTTTTTTCCATTTAAATGTTGATAGGCATTTTGGTTGATTTCTAGTTTGAGACTATGATAAATAAAACTGCCATAAACACTCATGTGTTAATTATTTTGTAGACATTAGGTTTTACTTTATTTGGAACATACAAGTAAGTAGAAGTCCCAAATGCTGTGTAATATAGTAGGAGTATTTTGAATATTTTTGTTTTGGGGACAAATAAAGCTCAGAGACTGAGTTTGCCTTTGCTGGCAATTTAACACAGGTTCACTGTGGGAATTATAATAATTTCACTAGCCAAGAGAATATAAGATAGCTTTTAATAAGCCATTAAAGAAATAACATACTGCAAACAAATGATAGATTAATTACACTATTGTACCAAGCAAGGTGAAATGTAAGGAATAAAGTCCAAATTTAGTTAAGGTATACCTTTTCTATGAGTTTTGGTTTCTCCAGAAAGAAGGCTTTGCCAACCAAGATCTGACTTCCAGCTGCGAGCATGAAAATAAAAGTTTCTTGTTGCTAGAGCGCATTGCTAGGGAATGGTGGTGCCAGTGTCCGTGGGCAGGCTGATCTCCTCTGGCTGCCGTTCAGACCACTGCCAATAAAGTGTTGCCTTTACCAAGGCCGGAGCTAATGCTCCAAGGTCTTCAAAGAGCTGTTAGAAAAGGATAGCTTTTACCCAGACTGAAACTCTCAGATATTCCTCACAAACTCTCGGTATTTATAGTCTAAATGTTTCCTTGCCATAGTTCCTTCTCCTCATGTTCTTATCAATAAGCCCCCAAAAGGCCACTCAGCAGCTGAGCTACTAAGTGCTTCTCAATGACCACAGATGAAATTATGAAACCCTGATACAACTTACTTCATTCTTCTTGTCTCCCTCTCTCTCTCTCTCTCTTTTTTTTTTTTCCCCCCTTATCTAAGGCCGCACCCACGGCATGCGGAGGTTCCCAGGCTAGGGGTCTAACAGGAACTGTAGCCGCCGGCCTACACCACAGCCACAGCAACGCGGGATCTGAGCCGCATCTGCGACCTACACCACAGCTCACGGCAACGCCGGATCCTTAACCCACTGAGCGAGGCCAGGGATTGAACCCACAACCTCATGGTTCCTAGTCGGATTCATTAACCACTGAGCCTCGACGGGAACTCCCAACTCACTTCATTCTTGTATAAAAAAAACTTCTAATAATAATTTTGTTTTTGTCATAAATAAGTGGATTAAAACAACCTCACTTAAGTCATAAATAAGTGTTTTGAAATATCAAACCAAAACACAACACTGACTTTTTTTTTTTTAAATAAACACTGGAGTTCCCCTCGTGGCTCAATGGTTAAGAAATCTGACTAGCATCCGTGAGGACAAGGTTTTGATCCCTGACCTAGCTCAGTGGGTTGAGGATCTGGCGTTGCTGTGAGCTGTGGTGTAGGTCACAGATGCAGCTCAGATCTGGCATTGCTGTGGCTGTGTCGTAGGCTGGCAGCCACAGCTCCAATTTGACCCCTAGCTTGGGAACCTCTGTACGCCGCTAGTACAGCCCTAAAAAGTAAAAAAAAAAAAAAAAAAAGAAAGAAAAGAAAAATGAAACTGCCCCACTAGGTTTCCCAAGTAGCTGCACCATTTTACACAACCACCAGCAATGTATAGGACTCCCAATGTTTCCACATCTGCCCTCAAACTTGGGACTGTCAGTCACTTTAATTTTAGCCATTCTGGTGGGTATAGAGTGCTATCTCATAGAGTTTTTGATTTACATCTTTCTGTTGACTAATAATGTTAAACATCTTTTAATGTACTTATTGGACATTTGTGTCTTGTAAAATGTCTGTTTAAACCTTCTTATTTATATTACATCACTTGTCTTACTGAGATGTAAGAGGCTTTCATGTATTATGAATAAAAGTCCTTTATCAGAGGTATGTATTGCAAATATTTTCCTCCCTGTCCATGACTTGCCTTCCTATTTTCTTCTTGAAGAACAGAAGGGTTGTTTTTTCTTTTATGCTTTAGTGCAAGGCTACAAAGATTTCCTCTCATAGATGATTCTTTCAGAAACACTATAGTTTTAGAGATTTTTTGGTTTAGTTCTACAAGCAGTTTAAAGTAAGTTTTGTGTTGTTATGAGGTAATGGCCAATGTTCTTTTTCCATTGGTTATCCAGTTCTTCTACCATTTGCTGCAATGGCTATCCTTTCTTCAGCCAATTACCTTGGCAATTTCATCAGAATCTGATTGAACATATATGCGTAGGTCTATTTCTAGACTCTATTCAGTCTCATTTCTCCAAGTCAGAGTATACTTAAGGACAGGGATATTATGAGTGATCTGCTGGTTAATGTTCACCAACAGGCACTTTGGGAGCAGGAGTACAAACATAGAAACAAAAAACCTTGTACTATTTGCTGACTGCCAAGGTAGTCATTTTCCAGCCAGGGTCAATTTCAAGATACCTTGCACTGAAAACTCCAACTGCCAAACTACAATCTCTAGCTCAGCTCGGTAAGACTTCCATTTCTTTGCTTGAGTAACTTCTTCTCATGATTAGGTAGGTGCCCCCAAGGCAGAAAGCAGAAATGATTACAGAGATCACCTTGTTTCCCTGCTCTCCTAGATCACAGACCTGTACTGCCTCTAGTACAAAGTCTGCCTCTAGTACACTTGTTTCATATATTTGGTACAATTTTCTAGTTTGGTACAATTTTCTAGTTATTTATGGCAGGAGGGCAAGTCTTTATCAGTTATTCCATCATGATCAGAAGTGTTTCCCATTAAGCTTTAATGCCTTACTCTTAAATGTGAATATATATAGTCACAAACCACTATACATTTGAGGACAGCTTCTAACATGAAGCATATATCAAAACAAGCAAATAGAAGAACTTCGTAGGAAAAAGACAATATAGGAAGCAGAAGGAAACATTTTAGAATTATGATATCATCAATGAAACAAGAAATAGGATGCTGTAAGAAAAGGAAAATTCAGGTCTTAAAAATGAAATATATGCATGTACAAATATGTGTACACACACATATCTATATACAAGATAAAATATGTTATGGATTGGAAGTTGAAAAAAAGTTTTTCCTAAAACTTAAAAGGACAAAGATACAGTAGAAAAGAAATTATAAAATATAAGATCAACCTATATTTTATAATCAACTAATAGTGCTTTCAGAGACAAGAAGAAAGAGTAAGAAATTTTAAAAACTTGAAAATTTCTACACCTAAGGGTCATGTTTTCACAGTTTTAAAAGGCCCATCACGATGATTAATACAAGATACAACAAGTTTATCTTCACAAGTTTTGGAACCAGAATGGAAAGAAGATTAAGTTTTCAGAGAAAGAATATGAAACATACAATGACTTATAGAAGAGAATACATTAACCTTCAATGGCAACATTAGAAGGCAAAAGAGGATGAATGCTTTCATAATTCTGGAGAAAAAATTATTTTTGACCTCGAAGGCTATACTTATATACTGATCGAATATGAAGATAGACTAAAGACATTGGAGGCATGTTCCAAAAAATAAAGAACGGGAGTTCCCGTTGTGGCACAGCAGAAATTAATCTGACTAGGAACCATGATGTTGCAGGTTCAATCCCTGGCCTTGCTCAGTGGGTTAAGGGTGCGGCATTGCCCGTGAGGTTGTGGTGTAGGTCACAGATGCAGCTAGGATCTGGCATTGCTGTGGCATAGGCCAGCAGCTGTAGCTCCAATTAGACCCTTAGTCTGAGAGCCTCCACATGCTGTGCGTGCAGCCGTGAAAAGCAAAAATAAGAGTAATAATAAAGGATGAGCTCCAGCATAAAGAAGGGAGTAAACCAAAAAAGATGGCGCCAAGGAATCCAGAAAGTACAGCTATTACAGGAGAGAATAAAGTTGTTGTGTTTTTTACGATAGTGAAGGGAAACTCCAGGATAACAGCTATACAGCAGATCTCAAAGGCAACCAGTCCAGGCCAAAATGGCATGATGGGAAACTTTAGGAGGGACGTCTCATAGAACAAAATAAAACTGACAAGTTCCTGTGCCTTCCTGTGTTAAGAAAAGCTTAGAACTCTAGAGGGATTATGATAGTTACACAGAAAACTAGACCATATACGAGCACACTTAATTCCAAAGAAAAACAATTCATAAGAAAGTGTCTTAGTCCATTCAGGCTATAACAAAATATGGTAGACTACATAGCTTATGAACCACAGCAATTTCTCACGGTTCTGGAGGCCAAAAGTCTGAGATCAGGGTGCCATCATGGTCAGGTGAGGGTTCTCTTCTTCACTGCAGACTTCTTGTTGTAGTCTCACTTGACACAAGGGGCTAGGGAGCTCTGTGGGATCTTTTTTATAAGAGCGCTAATGCCATTCACGAGGGCTCCACTCTCACGATGTTCTTAACACCTCGCAAAGACCCTTACCTACTAATACTATCACTTTTGGAGGTTAATATAACAACATACGAATTTTAGGGAGAGACAAACATTCAGACTATACACAAGAAAATAAATAGGAAAGTACAAAGTTCAACTGGATGTACACAATATTTATACAGCTGTAATGTAAGCAGTCAATGATGATTTATCATATGTTGGGATAATATGAAAAGAAATGTGTGTGAGAAAGAGACAGGAGAAAGATTTTGATAGCTAAATCTTCATATTAAATAGTATGAAATCGATATGCTCAAAGTTAAAAATCAAGAAAACCCCCAATAGAACATTTTAAAATAGGAAGGTAGTAACA
This sequence comes from Catagonus wagneri, assembly GCA_004024745.2. NCBI lineage: Eukaryota > Metazoa > Chordata > Mammalia > Artiodactyla > Tayassuidae > Catagonus > Catagonus wagneri. Next base: position 27,561,266 of record PVHT020000015.1, on the reverse strand, counting down.
GAAGAAACAACTGCTGCTTTTATATATATGTGCCTTGCAGTTCTAGTAGTTGACTTTTTTAAACTATGAGCACACATTGCTTTGATAAAAATTTTAGAGAATAATTTCTTCCTGGCACTATTTCTATTTTTGGCTTGGACGTAATACCTCAAAAATGGAAAGGTCAAAGCATGACTAGAAGAAGGAAAGGAATGACATTTAATACACCCGAGTTGTGAATTATTACCCAGTGATCCACCCTCACTATTCACACTATTCAATTCCTGCCAGTGCTAGATCTTCAGTCCAGACTTGCCAGGTTCTGGAGTTAAACAGGCCTGAGTTCAAATTTTGTCTTATGAGAATCCAAATGCTCTTTTCCCCAGGACAGAAGACTAATAAATTACTACTATTGTTTTTAAGAAGGAAGGCCAGAGTCACTGAGCTTTGTTCCTAAAGTTGTGTATCTTCATTAAGGGAAAATGAGTAACATCTGGTGGTTTCCTGATTCAATCCCCTTAATTTGGAAACACTGCTTGCTCACTTGCTTTTATAGATGTGTGTCTCCGTAGATAAATTAGGGAGAAATCTATCCCTTTATATCCCCAAAATGGCAAAGGAAGTCGTAATTAGATTTCATTGATAGAGTTTCCTCCCTAAGGGGAAGAAATAAAGAGAACGGAGACTACTTTCCCTAGTTAGAACTGTCATCTTAAACTTCCTACAGAAGTTTGGCTCCGGACTGGGGAGGAAAAAAAGCTCATTCATCAAATGAGTAATTCTAGCTGTGCAGTTCAGGATTAGCAAGACAATTTGAAGATTCCCACCTTCAGACAGAAAACTAGAGGAAATATGGCTGATATCAGGCTATTCGAGGGGTTTTTTTTAATTTTTATTTATTTATTTATTTATTTTTTTATTTATTTTACTTTTCTAGGACTGTACTCACAGCAGATAGAAGTTCCCAGGCCAGGGGTCAAATCAGAGCTACAGCTGCCGGCCTACACCACAGGCACCCAGATCCGAGCCATGTCTATGACCTATACCACAGCTCACAGCAACACTGGATCCTTAACCCACTGGCAGGGTCAGGAATCGAACCCACATCCTCATAGATACTAGTCGGGTTTGTTTCCGCTGAACCACAATGGGAACTCCTGAGGGTATTTTATTTGATAGAGAATAGCAGTAAAGCTCTTAAATGAGCATTTTAAGTTAAAATGAAACGGATACATTATCTTTTCTAAGATTCCCTGATATAACTGATTTTTTTTATTAGCTAACCCTAGTTCTGATCATATCAGATAAGAGGGCCTTTGTTGTATTGTTTACTCTTCAAATTTTCCACTGCAAAGCCTCACTTCATCTCAGACACATAGACACAGATACATGTCCAGTAAGTTACTGGCCTAGGCTGTTACAGTCTGGATGTTCCCATATTTTGAGGTAACCAATTCTGCCTACTGCACTGTGAACTTCCTCCTAGACTCTGCAGTTGAGTCTGTGCTTGTCTCAACCTGGTTATGCCAGTCTCGTTGCAGAGCACAGTCTTTTCAAATCTGCTCCTTCTTGTTCTATGACACTAGTTCTGACCTCTGTGGTTTTACAGAATCTACCAGCCCTTCAAGCTCTTAAACACAGTCAACTCCTATCCACAGATTTTCTTTTTCATGTGTGAATTCACTACAGAAAAGCTGCATTTAACTTGGATTTCTTTCAAGGAATGTAGTTACTGGATTCATTTTAGCCAAATGCCATTATAACAAAAATACTCTAACTTGGATTATCATGGGGTTTGTCCTCCTGCTGCAGTGATTTTCTTCTTTTGTTTGCTTAAAAATCTCCACAGGGGTGGCTAAAATGCCTATTTCTGGGCCACATCCCCCACCCCCAAAAGAATATGAGTCAATAGGTACAGGGTGGAGTCCAGGAATCTGCAGTTTCTATACGCACTCAGGTGATTGTGATGTCAGGGGTGCTATGGACCACACTTTGAAACACCATGCTTACTAGATTGTCAAAAGTCCACATGGATCCACTCAAGCACTAGGAACACAAATTCTCCTTTCAAGTGCCTTGAAGAATTGCATCAAGAAGTTTGCTTTTCTCAGTGGTGAAAAGCTGAAAGAATTTCCACTGAGATCAGGAACATGACAAGGATATCTGCTCTTGACACTACTATTAACATAGTTTTGGAAGTCCTAGCCACAGCAATCAGAGAAGTAAAAGAAATAAAAGGAATCCAAATTGCAAAGGAAGAAGTAAAACTATCAATATTTACAGATGACATACTATACCTAGAGAATCCTAAAGACTCTACCAGAAAACTGTTAGAGCTCATCAATGAATTTGGCAAAGTCACAGGATACAAAATTAATACACAGAAATCAACTGCATTTCTATATACTAACAACAAAAGATCAGAAAGAGAAATTAGGGAAGCAATCCTGTTTACCATCTGCCTCAAAAAGAATAAAATACTTAGGAATAAACGTGTCTAAAGAGGCAAAAGATCTGTACTCTGAAAACTACAAGATGCTGATGAAAGAAATCAAGGATGACAGAAACAGATGGAAAGACATACCATGCTCTTGGATTGGAAGAGTCAATATTATCAAAATGACTATACTATCCAAGGCAATCTACAGATTCAATGCAATCCCTGTCAAATTACCAATGACATTTTTCACAGAACTAGAACAAAATAGTTTAAAGTTTGTCTGGAAGCACAGAAGACCCAGAATAGCCAAAGACATCCTAAAAAAAGAAAAATGGAGCTGGAGGAATCAGGCTCCCCGACTTCAGACTACAGTACAAAGCTACAGTCAACAAAACCATATGGTACTGGCACAAAGACAGAAACAGAGATCAATCGAACAGGTTAGAAAGCCCAGAATTAAACCCACGCACCTACAGTCAACTAATATTATGACAAAGGAGGCAAGAATGTACAGTGGAGAAAAGACAGCCTGTTCAATAAATGGTGCTGGGAAAACTGGTCAGCCACATGTAAAAAAAATGAAATTAGAACACTTCCTAACACCATGCACAAAAATAAACTCAAAATGGATTAAAGACCTAGATATATAAAACTCTTAGAGGAAAACATAGGCCAAACACTCTGACATAATCGACAGCAACATCTTCTCAGATCCACCTGTTAGAGTAATGACAATAAAAACAAAAATTTAAAAATGGGACTTAATTAAAAAGTTTCTGCACAGCAAAGGAAACCCTAAACAAAATGAAAAGACAATCCACAGAATGGGAGAAAATGTTTGAAAATGTTTGCAAATGAATCGACTGCCAGGGATTAATCTCCAAAATTTATGAACACCTCCTACGGCTCAATACCAAAAAAAAAAAAAAAAAACCGTCAAAAAACGGGCAGAGGATATAAACAGACAATTCTCCAAAGAAGACATACAGATGACCAGAGGACACATGAAAAGATGTTCAGCATCACTAATTACAAGAGAAATGTAAATCAAAACCACTATGAGGTATCACCTTACACCAACCAGAATGGCCATCATCAAAAAGTCTATGAACAATAAATGCTGGAGAGGGTGTGGAGAAAAAGGAACCCTATTACACTGTTGGTGGGAATGTAAATTGGTGCAACCACTGTGGAAAACAGTATGGAGACTCCTCAGAAAACTGAAAATAGAATTACCATTTGATCCAGCAATCCCACTCCTGGGCATCTCCCCAGAGAAAAACGTGACTCAAAAAGACATGTACTCCAGTGTTCATTGCAACACTCTATACAATAGCCAAGACATGGAAACAACCTAAATGTCCATCAACAGAGGAGTGGATAAAGATGTGGTACATATACACAATGGAATATTACTCAGCCGTTGAAAAGAAATAAATAATGGCATTTGCAGCAACATGGATGGACCTAGAAAGTATCATGCTAAGTGAAGTCAGTCAGACAATGAGACACCAACATCAAGTGCTATCACTTACATGTGGAATCTAAAAAAAGGACACAACGAACTTCTTTGCGGAACAGATACTGACTCACCGACTTTGAAAAACTTATGGTTTCCAAATGACACAGGTTGGGGGGTTGGAGGATGCACTGAGGGTTTGGGATGGAAATGCTATAAAATTTGGTTGTGATTATTGTTGTACACCTATAAATGTAATAAAATTTATTAATTAAAAAAAGAACTGCATCGAGAAGTTTGCTTTTCCCCTCTGATGGCATTAAAAGCAAAGAGAAGGAAATCAAGAGCTAAACTGCTGGCTCTGCCCCTTTAAAGAGCATCACTATTTCTGAAAATGGAATGTTTGCTTGCTTCCTTCACAAAGGAAAAGTTCTGCTTGCCGTGGGAGTAAAAGGTGTTATGATTGCAAAATTTTTGTTCACCAAATTCCAGATCTTTCATATGGCTTTAGACAATGCTCTCTCAACTGTTTGTACAGCACTTCAAAATCCTGAGGAGGTGGTTTGAGTGTGGGCTAATGCCAGTGTTATTTAGAGAACATGCAAACAGAATCGAGACTTAGAGCCGCTCAAGAGGACAGCACAGTGGCCTCCCCAGCAACAGGGACTTGCGCTTGCAGGAAGCAGTGAGTCACTGTGGAGCACAGACTGCCCACTTCTCTTAATGGCGTGGGAAGTACATTATTTCTCAAGCTCAAAGGCCAGAATCTAGCTCAGATCCATGGGATGCTCTCCCTACTCTGAATTCTAGACTCTCCTAAGATCCCAGGCAGTGACAGAAATATGAGATTTCAGTTGCAACACTGACACTTTACTGACTATAAGACCTTGAGGAAGTCATTTCACTGTTCTGAATTTATAGAATTAGGATGGTAATATTTACCTCACAAGATGGTTGTGAACATTTACTTTATGAAAATATTTAGCATAGTCCCAGACAGTGAACCACTGCAACATTTTTTTTTATTCCCACCACATAATTTGGTCTGAGGTCAGTGACACACCAGTACCTCAATGGCGAGGAGTCCCTCCAACCACTATTTAGTTCAGGGCAGCACCCTTTATCGTGGGCACTATATACCATTTAATGTGGTTGATTTTATGGACTGGCAGTTAAGAACAGTTGGAGTGTGGTTGTCAGTTACCAGTGTAATAGAGTAGCAAGCAGATAATAGGTTTTAACACAAATTGAGAATTCTTCTCTCTTCCTTAAAAACCCCATTTTGACTTATTTTCATAGTATTTTAATGAAGTTTAAAAATTATATACAGCAAATTCTGGATTTACCTATCAATTAAGGCACAGGCTCTCAATGGTACAAAGAAGGATTTGCAATTTTCTGAAAACCTGATGAATGCTATGAATCCTCACTCTTTCCTCTGAAGAAAAACACACATACACATCGAATTTCAGTTGATGGAGGTTCACAGACTTCTCACAGACCATCAATGATACCCCAGGTTAAGAAGCCCTGATATAGTATAATTACTCACTTACCATTCCTTCTCTAGTTAAAGAGCCTAAATCCTAACCCTGAGAACAACATGGGGACTTTTCCATGAAGGCTGTTAAAACCCCACAGACTTGTGTGGGCTCCTTTAACAGACACTTGGGTTCTCAAAAGGACTTCGTACAGCATATGCCTAGGCAATGATGGGGTTGCCATGGTGAAGCGATTAAGAATTCAATCTTATAGTTAGCAAATATGTCTTCCAGCTTCCGTAAATCAGGCAAAGATGGAAGGCAGGGTGCGGAGAACAGTCCAAGGAAAATGAAGTTTTCTCCAAGGGCCCTGCTCAAATTTTAAGGGTCATGTTATCCACATTGCTCAAGTCATAGTGCAATTATGCTGGACAAATGCTTCTGCTCCACCATCAGGCACTGCCCACCACCGTCCTAATTCTGCTTTTTGTAATGGGGATTTCAGACTATCAACTTGCCAGTGCTCTGATTTTCAGATATCAAGAGTCAAATAAGTGAAAGATCTTGTTTTTCAGGTGACAAGCAGCTGCGGGAAGCGAGGATCAAACAGGCTGCACACAGTAAATAACAGGAATTAAACATCAGGCAAAAAAGCAAATGGTAAACTATGTTCAATTAACTTCTATTATTACTTTTTTTTAATCTTTCAGTGTAGGCATAGCATAGTTATTCATAACCCATCTGCCTCCCACAGAGAGCTATGTTTTAAGGGTCGGAACACAGTATCATTCAGATATAAAGATAACAAATCCTAGCTTTCCCCCCAACAAAATGTGAATGCAGAGTTGCTCCTCTGTAGGAATCATCTCCACTCCTTCAACCCTTGTATTTAAAGATATACTGTTGAGAGAACACTGGTCAAGTCAGGAGTGCAAGTTGTGGCTAAAGAACAAGACACGTGTGGCTCACATACATCATCAGGTATGTGGTTTCTATGCATGCCCTTGACCTCATTAGCACAATTCTTTGTCCTCCTCAGCCCCACCTGAGGAATCAAATGCAAACATAAGATGTGTTACTTTCCTTACAGAGGGATGATATCCAGGGAGAAAATTAAGGCGGTAAATGGTAGCTCTAGGAAAAAAATAAGTGATTTTGAAATGAGATTCATCCTGTTCTAATACTTGGCTAATACAGGAAAGCAGCTCTCACCTTAGTATCTTCAGCAATGACATTCAATGAAGATATCCAAATGATACCTGTTCCTAAGACTTATAGGATAAATACCAACTTTTCCACTAATGAGTATGCTAGACTTTCAAGTTCTCAGGCATCGGTCCTACATTTTCTGCTCTTCTCTGGTTATGTTCTTTTACTAAAATATCTCATCTATTCCCACAGCAACTATTCAACACACAAACTATTCTCAAATTTATTTCTCCAGTCCTGACTTCACCCTGATCTGTATGCTCAACTGCCTACATAACTGCAATTCACAGGGTAATTAATAAAGTAACTAAAATATATACAGAAAAGGAAGTGAAAAGGGAAGCAAAATGGCAAAATAGGGGAAAAAAACAAAAAAGGCAGTATTGGAGGAATTAAGGAACAAAAATGACAGAAGCAATATAGAAAACAAATAGCAAACTAACAGAAGTCTTTCCTTATCAATAATCAATTCAGGAGTTCCTGTTGTGGCTCAGCAAGTTAAGAACCCCACTAGTATCCATGAAGATGTAGGTTCGATCCCTGTTCTTGCTCAGTGGGTTAAGGATTCAGCATTACTGCAAGCTGCAGCATAGGTTGCAGGTACCACTCAGATCCTGTGTTGCTGTGGCTGTAGTGTAGGCCGGCAGCTGCAGTTCCGATTTAACCCCTAGCCTGGGAACTTCCATATGCCACGGGTGTGGCCCTAAAAAGAAAAAAAATCAATTAAGATGTAAATGCGTTAAACTCAACTATTAAAAAACAGATGGGCAATTATGGATTTAAAAAATGATTCACCTATATGCTGTCTAAAGCAGACTCACTTTAGATCCAAAGACACGAGTAGGTTGAAAGTAAAAAGATAAAAAAAAATATATATTCAATGTCTACAGTAACAAAAGAGCTTGAGTGGCTGTACTAACAGACAAAATAGACCAAGTCAAAAACAGTTACAGGAAACAAAAACTCATTATACATTGATAAAAAGGCTAGTTCATCAAGAAGATAACAATTATAAACATATGCACAAAAGATCCCCAAATTTATGAAATAATTATTGACAGAACTGCAGAGAAATAGTTATACAATAATAGTTGGAGACTATAATACAGACTCTACTTTCAATAATAGAACATCTAGACAGATCAATAAGGAAATGGACTTGAACAACAGTATAAACCAAATACACCAAACAGAGAAAATAGAACACTCTGTCCAGTAGCAGAAGAATATACATCATTCTCAAGTGCACATGAAATACTCTTCAGAACAGACCATATGTTAGGCTACAAAACAAGTCTTAATAACTTAAAAGGTAAGAAGCCATACAAAGTATTTTCTCTGCCCACAATGAAAGGATTCTAGAAATCAGTAACAGAAGGAAACCTGGAAAATCCAAATTGTGAAGCACCATGTGGTGTGAAACAACACACTCTGAAACCACCAATGGGTCAAAGAAAAAAAACAATCACAAGGGAAATCAGAAGATACTATGATACAAATGAAAAATGAAAACATAGCAAACTAAAATCTATAGGAAGCAGTGAAAGCAGTGCTCAGAGGGAAATGCATAGTTCTAAATGTATCTGTTAAAACAGGAGATATATCTCAAACCAACAGTCTAAATTTATGCCTTAGAAATTTAAAAAAGCCCAAAGCTAGCAAAAGAAAGGATAAGAAAGGTTAAAGCAGAGATCGAAGAAATACAAAGTAGAAAATAAGAGGGGATCAATTAAACCGAAAGTTAGTTTACGTAAAAGGTTAACAAAATTGACAAACCTTTACCTAGGCTAAGAAAAAAGAAAATTTGAATAATGAAAATCAGAAATATAAGAAGCGACATATTCCAAAACTTTCAGAAATAAAAAGGATTATAAATGAATACTATGGACAATTTTATGTCAATAAACAGCCTTCTAAATTAAATGCAGTAGAAAATATTAGTAGACCTATAACAAGTAAGGAGATTGAACCAATAATCCAAAACCTCTTAAAGAAAAGTCCAGGATTAGACGGCTTCACTAGTAAATTCCACCAAACATTTAAAGAAGAATCAACAGTATCAGTATCTTCTTTGCGCAATAATTATTATCTTTCAGTTGCAAAAATACACAACGTTCCCTCCCATCATGCATTCCAATTCCTAGAATCCTCTTCTCACATTTTTCCCCATCCCAAACTTTTACATCTTTAAATAACTAGCTCATCATCATAATTCTAGCTTAATGCTTCTCCTTCATAGAGGCCTTTCCAAATCACGTTAATAGTCCCCTCTATTTATTCTTTATCACAGTATGCTGTTTATTTCAGAACACTTATCCTTATTAGCCTTATTTGTTTACTTTTTGCTCTTCTGTCTCCCTTCCCACGAAATTGAAGTGCCGAGAGGCAGAAGCCTTGTTCATCTTATTTTCAGTTGTATAGCTAGAGCCTAACAAAGTACCTGACACACAGCAAGGCACTCAGCAAATTCTGGTCAACTAAAAAAAAAAAAAAAAAAAAAAAACACTTTAAGATCAAAGGTTTACATAATCAGTGACTAAAAATCTGGCACAAGAAATAAATAGGTTTCAAGTTTATATTTCAGCAAACTAAAATTATTCATCTCTGATCTGTTCCATCTTTCTCCAATCTTTTAAAACACATAGATTCAATATTCTCCTAGAAATTTAAGATGAATTTTTTTCTAACTGTAGCTAAGTAGTATACTTTGTCATAACTCTCTAGATAACCAAATGTCATATTCCCTTAAAAGAGGCCAAAAAAGTCCAAACTACTAATGCTTTATTTGGACATAAACTTACGATAAGTCATTCTAGACAGTGTTAATAAGTAATAGTATTATGTATCACTCTTCCCCAAAGGGAGATACTGAATAATAAGGCACTGCCTGAATGTTACATATAGGCATATCAGTCCATGATATAGGTGTATTCTCAGTCTACACTCCCAGAGGAGACCCAGACCACATTACAATGAGGCGGAAAGGCAACAGCTTCATCAGGTTGGTTTGCCTGATTTTTTAAATGCTGATTTAGATTTCTAACTTATTACCCACAATTGTCTAGTGACCAGATTCTCTGGACAAATATCTTACAATCCCACAATGCCTCATAATGATCCCAAAATTCAGTTGAGGCACTTGCGTTACTATGAAATCACCAAAAGCTAAAACACAACCCAACTCTACATTGTATTAGGATGTCAGAAAAGGAGAAAACAAGAGCCATTAAATATTATCAGCAGTTAGGACCCATTCACATAACTAGAAATATTCTCCTCAAAAAATCTTTATCATTTTAGCTAATGTGTATTGAATGCATACAACAAGCCAGGATTTTTCAGGCATTTATAATTTTTAATCTAAATTTCACAGTAACTCTTAAGAAGTAGGTGCTACCATGACGCTCATTTTACCACTAAAGAAACCAAGACTCTGGACGGTAAGATAACTTGCCAAAGGCTAACAGGTAGTTAACAGAAACTCTAAAAGTTGAAGCTATGTGGTCTGATCCAAAGGTTAGAGCTATTACCAGTTATGCCACAATGCTCAAAGGAAAAAGTTATCTAGAGAAAAAGAAATTCTATTGAGGATGCAATTTCAAATATCACATGGTTGGCAAGTAAGTTGACTGAACCAGCCTGACTCTTCTTATTCAATGCCACTTAATTCTGAAAGTTCTCTTCATAATTTTATTATTTAAAGGGATATGGATTAATGCATCAATGTTTACTCAGCAGGTTTATTTAATATTCATAAACACTAGGTAGTCCCAACCCTTCTTTTTGGTCCCTTTTCCAACTAAAAGTCCTGAGCAACAGGACTTGCTTAAATGTAAGGTCTGAAACCATCAAGCTCCTAGAAGAAAACATAGGGAAAAGGCTCCTTGACATGGGCCTTGATGATGAGTTTTTTAGAAAGGATACTAAAAACACAGGCAACAAGAGCAAAAAAATCATCAAGTGGGATTTCAAACTAAAAAGCTTTTGCACTGCAAAATATCAATCAACAAAATGAAAGGGCAGCCTACAGAATGAGGGGAAGTAAACGCAAATCATTTATCCGATAATGGGTTAATATCCAATATGTAAAGAACTCACAACTCTTTATAGCAAAAAAAAAAAAGAAAAAAGAAAAAAACCTAATTTAAAAATAGGCAGAGGCACTGGACCAAAAAAAAAAAAAAACACATAAAATGGATAACAAGTACATGAAGAGATGCTCAACATCACTAATCACCAGGGATATGCAAATGAAAACCACAATGATATATCATCTCATAAGTGTTGGCAAACATGTGGAGAAAACGAAACCCTGTGCCCTGTTGGTGAGAATGTACATTGGTACAGCCATTATGGACAATAGTATGGAGAGTCCTCAAAAAATTAAGAATAGGAGAGTTCCCGCCATGGCGCAGCCGAAAGGAATCCAACTAGGAACCATGAGGTTGCAGGTTCGATCCCTGGCCTCACTCAAAGGGTTAAGAATCCAGGATTGCCTGGATTGCAGATGTGGCTCAGATCTGGCATTACTGTGGCTCTGGTGTAGGCCAGCAGCAACAGCTCCAGTTAGACCCATAGCCTGGGAACCTCCATATGCCTCGGGTGCAGCCCTAAAAAGACAAAAAAAAAAAAAAATAGAACTTACAATTAAAAATAGAACATACAGGAGTTCCCATTGTGGCTCAGCAGTTATGAGCCCAACTAGTACTCATGAGGATATAGGTTCAATCCCTGGCCTTGCTCAGTAGGTTAAGGATCTGGTGTTGCCATGAGCTGTGATGTAGATCACAGACATGGCTCGGATGCCTCATTACTGTGGCTGTGGTATAGGATGGCAGCTGAAGCTCCAAGTTGACCCTTAGCCTGGGAACTTCCATACGCCATGGGTTCAGACTTAAACAGAAAAAAAAAGAAAAAAAAAGAAAAGGAGACTAGAACACACAAAATACGATAGTATGATACAGTTATTTAACTTCTGGGTAATTATCCAAAGAATATGAAATCAGGATCCCAGAGATAGCTGGACTCCCATGTTAATTACAGCATTATTCACATTGATCAAGATATAGAAACAACCCAAGTGTCCACGGATGAATGAAATAAGAATGTGGTGATAGGGAGTTCCCAGTGTGGCTCAGCCGATTATGAACTGAACTAGTATCCATGAGGACACGGGTTCAGTCCCTGGCCTGGCTCAAGAGGTTAAGGATCCAGCATTGCCACGAGCTGTGATGTAGGTCACAGATGCGGCTTGGATCTGGCATTGTGGCTGTGGCATAGGCTGGTAGCTACAACTCTGATTCAACCCCTATCCTGATTCAACCCCTATCCTGGGAACTTCCTTATGTCGTGGATGCAGCCCTAAAAAGACAAAAAAAAAAAAAAAAAGGAACGTGCAATAGTTTTACACATATACACACAGGAGTATTATTTGGCCATGATAATGAAGGAAATCCTTCCCTTTGCAACAACATGAATAGACCTTGAGGGCATTACACTAACTAAAAGAAGTCAGACAGAGAAAGACAATGTATGATCTTACTTACATGTAACATCTAAAAAGGCCAAACTGAGAACAAAGAGTATAGTAGTTCCTCCCAGGGTCTGAGGAGTAGGGGAAATGGTGACATCTTGGTCAAAAGGTACTAACTTGCAACTTTAAAGATAAGTAAGTTCTGGAGATCTAATATGTAGCAATGGTGACTATACTTAACCATACAGTATTATATACTTGAAAGTTGCTAACGGAGTAAAATGTTCTCGCCATAAAAAAAAAAATGGTAATATATGAGACAACGAAGTGTTAAGTGGCCCTACTGTGTTAACCATTTCACGATATATATGTGTATCAAATTATGTTATGCAGCTTAAACTTACAGTGTTATGTGTCAATTATATCTCAGTAAAGCTGGGGGAAAACATGTAAGAGAGGGAGGGAAGGTAAAAGGGAGGGAGGAAAAGAGAAAGTTTGAAGAGATGACTCTGTAGGAAACAGTTCTTTAAAAACTGTCCCAACAAAGGATCGGATTTTAATTGGATGTCAGTGGAGCAACTGATCCTTCAGGACATTGTTGAAAACAACAGAACAATCATCCGGCAATTAGTGGAACTTAATAACTGGATGTGCTCAGGGAAAGAGACAAAGAGAGCCCTGCCAAAACAATTATTCCAGGGTGACTGCGCCTGTGCTCAAGGCTGTGTCCTTTGAGGAGTAACAAAAACTCCGTATTATGGGGAGGAAATACATTTCATTCAAATGATCCAGTTAGCCATAAGCAAAAAAACAACAAATAAGTATAACAAGTTGCCCCCATCAAGCATGGGAAAGAATACGACCCAGTAAGCAGAGTTGCTACCAGGTATTACCTAAAAAGTAATTTTTTGCTGGGAATGAAGTAAGATATGCAAGGAAACAGTAAGTCTGATCCATGTGTGGGAAAATAAGCAGGCAACAGAAATTGCCTACGAGAGTAGATCATTGTCAGATTTGATGGACAAGGATTTCAAAGTAGCTATTAGAAACACTCGGAGTTTTCTGGTGGCCTAGAAGTTAAGGACTCAGTGTTGTCACTGCTTGGATTTGATCACTGGCCTGGGAAGTCCCACATGCAAAGGGCATGGCAAAAAAAAGAAACATGCTCAAAGCATTAATGGATACCACGCTTAAACAAGCAAAGGCATGATTACAATGTCTCATCAAATAGAGACTTGTCAGTGAGATAGAACCTATAAGAACCATATGAAATTCTGGAGCTGAAAGTATGATAAGTGAAAGGAAAATTGTATTAGAGGGGCTCAACAGTCAATCGGAACTGACAGAAGAAAGAATTTAGTAAGTTTGAATACATGCCAATAGGTATTATGCAATCCAAATAACAAAGGAAAAAAGGATGAGAGAACTTCAGAGAAATATGGGACTCCATGAAGTACACAAACTTGCATAAGCAACAGGAATGCTGAAAAAAAAAAAAAAAAGATGAAAGAATAGAACAGAATATATATTCAAAGAAATAATGACGATATTTTCAAATTTTATGAAAAAACTTATCTACACATCCAAGAAACTCAATGAATTTCAAGTATGATAAAAGCAATCAGATCCACAAAAAGACATATCATAGTAAAAATGCTGAAAGCCAAAAGGCGTGGAGAAAATCATGAAAGCAGCAAGAGAAAAATGTCACTTACAAGGAACCCGAATAAGATTAATAGCCGACTTATCAGAAACAATAGAGGCCAGAAGGCAAAGGGAAAACATATTCCAAGTTCTCAAGATAACAACAAAAAACTGTCAACCGAGAAGCTTATATCCCCCAAAGATATCTTCAAATAATAAATGTGAAATAAAGACATTCCTTGATCAACACAATCAGCATTTGTTGCTAACAAACCCACCTTACAAAAAATACTGGGCTGAAAGCAAGTGACGGTACTTCCAACCCACAGACAGTATTTCCAATCCACACACACAAAAAAAAGCAAAAAACACTTGTAAGAGGTAATTATGTTATTATAAAAAGGCAGTATAAGTGCATTATTTCTTTCCTTCTCTTACTATTTAAAAAAAAAAAGATTGCAAATCAATAAGCTAACCTTCCACCTTAAGTCACTGGAAAAAGAACTAAAAACAAACAGAGGTAAAAACAATAATAAAGATTAGAAAAAGATTAGAACAAAAAATTTAATGAAACCAAGATTTAGTTCTCTAGAAGATAGTGAAATTGACAAACCTTAACCAGGCTGATCAAGGGGTAGGGGGGTGGGAGAACAAGACTCAAGTTACTAGAATCAAAACTAAATAAAAAAGCTGGGTGTTCCCATTGTGGCTCAGCAGTTAACGAACCCGACTAGGATCCATAAGGATGCAAGTTCGATCCCTGGACTTGTTCAGTGGGTTAAGGATCCGGCGTTGCCGTGAGCTGAGGTGTAGGTTGCAGAAGCAGCTCGGATCTGGCATTGCTGTGGCTATGGCGTAGGCCGGCAGCTGTAGCTCTGATTGGACCACTAGCCTGGGAACCTCCATATGCTGCAGGTGCAGCCATAAAAAAAAAAAAAAGAAAAGAAAAAAGCTGCTATAGATTGAATGCTTGTGTCCCCCCAAAATTCCTATGTTGAAACTTAATCTCCAGTGTGATATTTGGTAATGAGGCCTTTGGGAGGTAATTAAATCATAAGAGCAGTTCCACATGACTAGGATTAGTGCACCTATAAAAGAAACCCCATAGAGCTCCCTTGCCCCATTCTGCCATGTGAAGATGCAGTGAGAAGATGGCAGTTTACAATCCAGAAGGGGGACTTACCAGAACCTGACCATGTTGGTACCCTAATCTCAGACTTCCAGCCTCCAGAACTGTGAGAGATAAATGTCTGCTATTTATAAGCCACCTAGTCTTCAGCACTTTGTTATAGTAGCCCAAACCGACTAAGTCAATGAATGATATTATAGAAATAAACAGGATTATGAATCGTATGAACCATTGAAAGCCAGTAAGTTAGATAACTGATAAAATGGATAAATTCCTAGAAAATAAAAATGACCAAAACTGACTCAAGAAAATAGAAAATATGAATAGACTTAAAACAAAAGATTCAGTCAGTAATCAATACCTCCCAATAAAGAACAGCCCAGGACCAGTTGACTTTACAGATGAATTCTATCATGTATTTAAAGAATTCATACCAATTCTTTAAAACTTTTCTCCCAAAATGGAGGAGGGAATATTTCCCAACTAATATGAGTCTGTTATTACATTGAGATCATGTGAAGAAAAAAAAAAAATCTACAGACCACTATCTCTTATGAACATAGACTCAACAGTCCTCAACAAAATACTAGCAAACCAAAACCATCAACAAATACAAAAAAGTATACACCATGACTAGCTATAATTTATCCCAAGAACACAAGGATACATTAACTTCAAGAAAAATGACTATACCATTTGGGCAGAATTTTTTTTTATAAAACATGAATCATCTCAATAGATGCAGAAAAAAATTGACAAAATTCAGCACATTTTCATGTCCGATACTCAAATAGGAATAGAAAAGAACTTCCTCAATCTGATAAAAGGCATCTAGCAAAAACCCATAGCTGGCATCCTACTTAATCATATAGAGAGGACATTATAAGATGAAAAAGTGTCAGTTCACAAAATGACATGACATAATGCAATGCAAATGTTTATGACCTAAGCAGAACTACAAAATATGTGAAGCAAATACTGACAGAAATGAAAAGAGAAATAGACAATTATAATGGAAGACTTCAACACACCTTTCTCAAAAACTGACTGAACTAGACAATCAGCAAGGATATAGAAAAATCCAACAGCAAACAACCAACAGGGTCTAATTGACATTTATAGAACACTCCAGTCAACAATAGAATATATATTCTTTTCAAGATAGACAACATTCTGTGCCAAAACAAACATGAGCAAATTTTTAAAACTGAAACCATACAAAGTATGCTCCCCAACTACTCTGGAATCAAACTAGAAGTCAGTAACAGAAATATGACAGGAAAATATACAAAAACTTAGAAACATCAACATTCTTTGATTTAAGGGTTAATTAGAAGTATAAGTCTCAAAGAAATTAAAATACATTGAGTTGAATGAAAATGAACCTATTGAACTTTGAAGGATATAGCTAAAAGAAGTGCCAAAAGGGAAATTTATAGAGCTAAATGTGTATACAGTAGTCCCCTGCTTGGATGTGTTCCAAGACCCTCAGTAGATGCCCAAAACCATGGACAGTACCAAACCCTATATTTATCATATGTATGTATAGAAAAAAACATAGTAAAGTTTCATTTATAAGCACAGTAAAATACTAACAATAATAAAATAGATTATAATATGCTATAATAAAACTATGTAAAGATAGTCTTTCTCTCAGTATCTTATTTTAGGAATTCCCTGGTGGCTCAGTGGGTTAAGGATCCAGCACTGTCACTGCTATAGCATGGGTTCAATCCCTGGCCTGGGAACTTCCACATACATGGGCACAGCCACAAAAAAAAAAAAAAAATCTTGTTCTATAGATTTAATGCCCTTTCCATCTTAACTAAGCACTTATCATGTACAGTGGCCATAAATTTTACAGTTGAGATGCAATAGCAAAAGGAGCACAGATTTGTCTTCTTTCACACTTTTCTTTTGATGTGCTTTCAGGAGAAGTACTTTAGGGTTTTTCTTTGGCATATCCAAATTGCCAGGATCACTAGTCTTGCACTTAGGGGCTATTATTAAGTAAGACAAGGGTTATATTAACACAAGCACTATAATATTGTGATAGTCAGTCTGATGACTGAGACACCTACTAAGTGACTAATGAGCAGGATATACTGGAAAAAGCAATGATTCAGGTCACAGGTGGGAAGGTGTGAGATTTCATCACAATTTACTCATAACAGGCCTCAATTTAAAACTTATGTATTGTGCATTTCTGGAATTTTCCATTTAGTATTTTTAGAACTTGGTTGACCACAGTTAACTGAAACCATGGAAAGTGAAACCATGGATAAGGAGGAGCTACTATATTAGACAAGAGGAAAAGCATGAAATCAATACCCTATAGCTCAGAGTTCCCATTGTGGCACAGTGGAAACAAACCAGCTAGTATCCACTGAAGACGTGGGTTCAATCCCTTGCCTCACTCAGTGGGTCAGGTATCTGGTATTGCTGTGAGCTGTGGTGTAGGTCGCAGACACAGCTCAGATCTGGTGTTGCTATGGCATAGGCCGGCAGCTACAGCTCTGATTTGACCCCTAGCCTGGGAACTTTCATATGCCACAGGTATAGCCCTGAAAAGCAAAAAAAAAAAAAAAAAAAAACCCTAAAAATTCTAACTTAAACTATTTGTGAAACAAATCCTAAGGCAAGCAGAGGGAAAGAAAGAGTGAAGTCAATGAAATAAAAAAAAGATAGAAAAAACAAACCAAAACTGGTTAAGAAGATCAATAAAACTGACCAAACTCTAGCAAACTGACAAGGAAAAAAAAGATACTTCACCAAAGAGAATAAACACATGAAGAGAGATTCAATATCACTAGCAACTGGTGAAATGCAAATTAAAACCACAATGAAATATCACTATACATCTATGAGTAAGCTAAAAACATTTAGTTGGATCCTTTAAATCAGTGAATTTTTTTTTTTTTTTGCCTTTTCTAGGGCCGCACTCGTGGCATATGGAGGTTCCCAGGCTAGGGGCCGAATCAGAGCTGTAGCCGCCGGCCTTCGCCACAGCCACAGCAACGCGGGATCCGAGCCGCGTCTGCAACCTACACCACAGCTCATGGCAACGCTGGATCCTTAACCCACTGAGCAAGGCCAGGGCTCAAACCCGCAACCTCATGGTTCCTAGTCGGATTCGTTAACCACTGAGCCACAACGGGAACTCCTAAATCAGTGAATTTTATGGTGTGTAAATTATTTCAATAAAGCCTTGAAAGTAAACAAAATCAACTAACAGCCTCCTCCAAAATTGTGATTAACTCCAAACATTGGTGAGAAGTTGAAACTGGTCTCTCATCCTTTGCTGTTGGGAATATAAAATGATATAGCTAACTCTGCAAAAGAGTTGGCAGTTTATTTTAGGAAAAATAAAAAACCTAAGCATATGTTTACCATACCACCCAGCAACCACATTCCTCAGCGTTTATCTCAGAGAAGTGAAAACTTAGGTTCACATAAAACCTATACATGATTATCCATAGTAGCTTTACTTGTAATTGTCAAAAAACAGAAAAACAAGATTTCCCTCAATAGGTGAACGGTGACAAACCATGGTAAATTCATACCATGGAATACTGCTCAGCAATAAGAAATCAAGTAGATGCATGCAACTTGGATAGACCACAAGGAAATTATGCTGAGTATAAAAAAAGCCAATCTCAAAAGGTCACATAATTCCATTTATATAAAATTCTCAAAATGACAAAGTTATGGAGATGGGGAACAGATTAGTGGTTTCCAGAAGTTAAAGACACTATGGGGGATGGGAGTGTGTGTGGTTATAAAAAAGTGGCACAATGGAGACTTGTCTTGCTGGAACAGTTCTGGATCTTGATTATAGTTGTGCGACCACAAGAATCTATACATGTGATAAAATAGCATATAACCATGCACACACACATCATACCAATTTCCTGGTTTTAATATTTTACTGTAGTTTTTTAAGACGTAATCAAAAATTATCAGAATTTCTCTGTAGCAGGTTTTTGTTCTGTATGACCACACCCATGGCATATTAAAGTTCCCTGGCCAGGAATTGAATCCAAACCACTGTGGCAATGCCAGATCCTTTAGCCCACTACAACAGGCCAGGTATTGAACACACACCTCCGCAGCAACCTGAACCACGGCAGTCAGATTCTTAACCCAGTGCACCACCATGGAAACTCCTGTACTAACTTTGAATCTTCCTATGAATTATTTTTTCCACTTTTCCTTTTAAAATAACTCAAGTCCATTGCATCAAATTTGCCTTGTCAAAATGTCCCCCTTCATAGTTGACTTAACTGTGAACTAGGATTATCAAACTCTGCTTCATCTCCTCTCACTTGTACCTTCCCTATCACCATATTTATTAGCCCCACTGACTGCTCTGTCTCTAGACTGAGTCTTCCCCTAATATAGACTCATTTTAACTGGAAGCAAGCAGGATTAAATGCCTTGGGCCATCTATTCCTTTCCTCTTCTCTCCACTTGTCCACTTGCCCTAATGACTGGCTTGAGAATAATCACAACAAAAATCTCAAGTATTTGTAACCCATTGCTAATACTACTACTAACTACACTTTCCTAAAATTTTACTGCCTGCCAGATGCTTCATATACATTAACTCATTGAATTCTCACAACATCCTACGAGGGAGGTACTGTTTTTATCCCCGTTTTACAGATAAGGAAACAGAATCATAGAGAGCAAGTTCCTTGCACAAGGACATTCAGAAAATTGATGGCAGAGCTGGGATTCAAACACAGATTCTACATTTATGATCTCTATTGTTATAAACACAAAGTTCTCTAGTGCTGTTAAGTTTCCATGTTTCCTCTCAAGTCACAGCTCTCTCCAGTTGCTCAGTTCTCAACGAACAACTTCAGTCTACCACTCCTCTTGCTCTTGACCCCAAGTCTCATCCTGGGGGCCACCCACAGAACGGTGTGATGTATTCAAGTGCTAGCATGGTGCCTAGCACATAATAATCCCAATAGTATATTTCTTAAAATTATTATAATTTACC
This sequence comes from Catagonus wagneri, assembly GCA_004024745.2. Classification (NCBI taxonomy): domain Eukaryota; kingdom Metazoa; phylum Chordata; class Mammalia; order Artiodactyla; family Tayassuidae; genus Catagonus; species Catagonus wagneri. Next base: position 27,541,444 of record PVHT020000015.1, on the reverse strand, counting down.
TCATTTAATGTTTGCTACAAGCCTACAATCAGTAGACATTATTATTTCCTATTTTACAGATGAGGAAAGTGAATTTCAGAGCAGTTAAACTTGTCCAAGATGACAGAATCAACAAGGGATAAATGCAATATTCTCACCTAAACTTTTGACTCTAGTGTGATGCTCTTTCCAGTATCAGTGGGTCTTAACCATGGCTCTGCATTAGAATTATCTGAAGAAAATTTTTTAGAGTATATTTTCCTGGGCTCACCCCAGAGAGTGAGTCAATGTCTGGACTGAGATCCAGTTCTTTGAACAAGCTCCTCAAGTAATGCTGATGTGAAGAACCACTGTATTAAACCTTCATCAATCCTGGTATTTCAATCAGTAACCAACCTTCCAAATGTATATTATATATAATCAATTATCATCTATCTTCTCCACAGAAGACTCATGAAAGACTGTCCTATTATCTACTGAGATCTGGGTCCACCACAGATAAATTATACCTACAGTAGTGGAACGAAGCAGAACCCTGCACACCCTCCCCCACCCCAACCCCACTCCCAAGTTACAAAGGCCCCCCCATGTCCCCTCTTGTTTGTAGTAATAGCTGAAATCTCCCAGGCTGCCCTTGGTCACAAAAAAGCAGGTTCAGGCAGTTAAGGATTAGGACAATAGAGTCATGGACTCAGTGTCTGATGAACATTCTTGAGTCATTTTACAGATTATTGTAACTGCCACCAGAGGGAAAAAGCTAACTGTATGATGACAAGACTACAGCCATGATATAAGCTGCTCCATCTCAAGCAGTACTGGATCTATGGTTAATACAGTTCCAAGAACTGGCCTTAAGAAAGCGGGATTAACACCGTTGTTCACAATAATCTATCTTTGTGGGCATCAAGAAAACTATAGCTTGATCTGCCCGTATATGTAAATGGGCAACTACAACTGTCAGAAAAGGAATGCTTCAAACCCATGTCAGTATCTTTTTACCCTAAGACCTCGATGCCCTTTCTCAGCATGGAGAAGTTACAGAAGATGGACTTTTGTCCCTAATCCCATAGAAATGGAATGGTATCTGACAGAGGGAGAGGGGGATTTGTAAGCAGCTCTTTGAGGGAAACCAACCTCAGCAGGAAACCCTTTTTCCTGTCACTTTATCAAAGCTGTGTTATAACTGAACTTAAACCAGGCACCCCATGCTCTGCTCACCTCCAGCCCTAGCACATCCTCTAGCAAATCGTTTGGCCACACAATACCTTGCCTAACTTGTCAGTTTCTTCTATAGATCAAATAAGTAGAAATGGGAGTTCCCATCGTGGCGCAGCAGCTAACGAATCCGACTGGGAACCATGAGGTTGCGGGTTCGATCCCTGGCCTCGCTCAGTGGGTTAATGATCCTGCATTGCCATGAGCTGTGGTGTAGGTTGCAAACGCAACTCGGATGTGGCGTTGCTGTGGCTGTGGTGTAGACTGGCAGCTATGGCTCCGATTCGACCCCTAGCCTGGGAACCTCCATATGCCGTGGGTGCGGCCCTAAAAAAAAAAAAAAAAAAAAAAAAAAAAAAAAAAAAAAAAAAAAAAAAAAAAAAGGCAATAAGTAGACATGAAGAATAAGTAATTGACAGAGTATCAGATCTCTTCCCTAGTTTCCCCTTCAGTAACCTCTCAAAGAAACTGAACTGTGTGAACATGATAGCATCTAGAGAAAGATCATAAAGATTTGACAAGCCTGCATGCAATGGGGGATGGTGATGACTCCATCTCAATGATTAACCGAAATGACTTCCCTATTTCTCTTTAAAAATTGTCGTGGCCAAAGTTCCCATTGTGGCTCAGTGGGTTACAAACCTGGCTAGTATCCATGAGGATGCAGGCTGGATCCCTGGCCTCGCTCAGTGGGTTAAAAATCTGGCATTGCCATGAGCTGTGGTGTAGGCTGCAGACACGGCTCGGATCCCGCATTACTGTGGCTATGGTGTAGGCCAGCAACTGCAGCTGTGAATCTACCCCTAGCCTGGGAACTTCCATATGCTGCAGGTGCAGCCCTAAAAAGCAAACAAAAAACTTTCATGGCTGAACAGTCTTTGGAGGCACTTTTTGGGGGACACTGAGTCCATTATCTCCCCAGATTGCCACAATTCTGAAGAAAGCAACTTTCCTTTCTACCAACATTTGCCTCTGCCTCAGGTATTGATTTTCCAGGAGAGAGCAGCTGGACCCGAGTTCAGTAACAGTAGCATTTCCTTAACCCTCCAAATTGTAATTTAAAAATAAAATCGTTCCATGATGAAATACAATCGAGAAACCCAGAATACTCCCCTTTGGGAGTTTCATAGTTCATGGTAGCCTATCAAAGTTTCTGAAAATTACTCTAAAGAAAAAATTTGATTTAGGACAGTATTTTATAACTTATTGGACCATAAATCCCTTTATTATGTGGAATCCCAATCCATGGACTATACAAGTTTTGGCATACAGAGTTCCCCTTAACTAATAACAGGGTCTAGAAATCTTATCACAGAAGTAAAAGGTATTATGTTGTGGCCTATTTCATGACTACCTGAATTTCCCCTCTTCTTCCCTTTCTCAGTAAGTGGCATCACCCTCCATCTGACTAATCAAGGCAAACAGCTTAGGCATCCTTAATTTATCATCTTTTTTCCCCTCTTCTCACACAAATAATCAGAGACTTATTGATTCTTACCTACACATTATATGCTAAATTTTTCTACTTTCCATCTCTTCCTCTGTAACCACCCTGAACTAAAACATCACCACTCACTTCAAAAGCCTCCTAATTGGTCTCTCTTTAAAAGCCTCTACTCTTTCTGCACTACAATATACAGCGGACCCTTGAAAAACAGATTTAAACTGTGTGAGTCCATTTACACATGAATTGTTTTCAATACATACTACAGTAGTACAAGATCCTGTGATTGGTTAAATCTGTGGTTGCAGAACTGTGGATATGGAGAGTCAACTATAAATTATATACAGATTTGACGGTATAAGGATCAGCCCCCTTATCCCCATGTTGTTCAAGGGTCAACAGTATTTTCCACTCAGCAACCACATCATGTCACTCCCCGGCTTAAAACCAAACAATGGCTTTCTATTACATTTTCCAAACTATCTTCAATGCTGTTTCATGGTCACACGGTTCTATATAACTGGCCCCTGTGTACCTCTCACCCCCTTACTCATTCTGCTCTGGTTACATTAACTTTGGTTCTATTAAGTTAAACCATATGAAACTGCCATTTTTGTAGGCCCCTTAACTCTGTCACATATCTGTAAATAGTTCTTTCATTAAACTCACTTCCCTTAATCCCCTAAAATGTGTCATAAATCTCCTGTTGGGACCCTGACTGAAAAACTCTCCTCTTCGTGAAACCAAGCAGGACTGTGTGGGCCCTCCCAGATATAAAAGCCTTTTCATGTGCCCTGTTTCTTGTTTTTAGGAAAGGGACTTTCAGCCTCTTGTATTTGTCCTGAGTTCCAAAGGAAAGAGTCAAATGGTTTCTAATTAGGGGAGTGAGGGATTGCCGAAACAAAGGAGGAACAGTCAAGAAACAATAGCGCAATGATAAAGCAGGGTCCTGGTTCCTCCTCAGGGCATATACATAACCATCTCATATACATCTCCAAGTTCTTCTACAGGAATTAAGGCCCCCACCCAGGTGGAGACTGGTAACTTCAGCCTGAGCACAAACGCATGGTCCCCAGACTGGTCAGAACCAGAAGGCTAATGATCGATAGATATTCCTGGAACACCACTCGTGACCTCACCACCAGCCCATCAGAAGAAGGTCACACACCCTGCAGCCCTCCGCTCCAAACTTGCCTATGAAAACTCATCCCTGAAAACTATCAAGAGTTGGGGTCTTTTGAACATGAGCTGCCCCTTCACCTTGCATGGCCCTTGAAATAAACCTTTCTCTGCTCCAAACTCTAATGCTTCAGTTTGTTTGGTCTCACTGTGCGTCAGACACACAAACTGGGTTCAACAACACAAATTATCTGTTCTAAAATATTACTTGCAGAGTTCCCGTTGTGGCGCAGCAGAAACAAACCCGACTAGTAACCATGAGGTTGCTGGTTCGATCCCTGGCCTCGCTCAGTGGGTTAAGGATTCGGCGTTGCTGTGAGCTGGGGTGTAGGTCACAGACATGGCTCAGATCTTGCATTGCTGTGGCTGTGGCATAAGCCAGCAGTTGTAGCTCCAATTCGACCCTAGCCTGGGAACCTCTCTATGCTGCAGGTTAGAAATAATTAAAGTATTTCTTGCTATAGAAGTTGAGCTTACAAGCCTATAGTTCATAGAATCTACCTTCTCCCTTTTGAGAATTCAGACAATATCCGCTCTTTTTTACAACACAGACCTAGTCCACTTTCATGATTCCTTATAGATCACTAACTCAATGCTCTAATCCCATCTCTGATCAGCCCCTTGGAATCTGAACTCAAGGTCACAAGCTCATCTTTTATCTTAACATTGGATTCCTTCTTACCAGGTTTAGTTCTACCTTTTGCAATGCAAACAGAAGTCAAATGAAATTTGAATAATACTTCTCCCTCTTATAACAATAGCAGCCCTAACCACCAGACCCTTGCCTTCAGTGGCCCTGAGAGCAAATCTTTAGAACACTAAGACTCTAGAAAACAGAAAAATCATTGTACTAAACTATGCTGCCTCTCCTATAGAAATAGAAAATCAAAGGCTCCATAAGCTCCACTTCAGCAAGATTACCATCTCATCGCCTGACCGTGGTTTATTAACTTGTGCCTAAGGTTTGCCCTCCATATCCATGGGTTCTGCATCCATGGATTCAACAAACTACAGATCAAAAACTTTTTAATTCCAGAAGGTTCCAAACAGCAAAACTTGAATTTGCCACAAGCTTGCAACTATTTACATAGCATTTAAATTATATTTACAACTATTTACATGGCATTTACATTGTATTAAGTATTTTAAGTAATCTAGAGATGATTTATATGGGAGGATGTGCATAGGTTATATGCAAATACTATACCATTTTATTTAAGGGTCTTGAACATCCATGGATTTTGTTATCTGTGGTGAGGATGGGGGTCCTGGAACCAATTCCCCTAGGATATTAAGGGACAACTGTATATATTTACTTGCCTAAACATCCCAATGAGTGACACTGGAATCACCTTATCTTAATCCTTAATAAACGTGATGTCATAATGATACCAAAAGATTACCAGAATCCGGGTTCTTGTTCATGCAGTCGAAGAATGAACTCTGAACACACAGGCAGCAAGCAACCAAAGTCTTTATTACAGGAAAGCAAATAGCTCCCAGGACAGCTGGGGTTTTTATCCCTTAAAGATGGGGGGGTACCAACGTGGGGTCCAGAAAGATGGGGTTTTCTATTGGCCTTGCTCAATTACCTTTATCAGTCCTGTCCAATAGGGGTCATAGGGGTGGAAATGTCCTGTAAATCTCAGTTTCTTTGCCCTTTTCTTCCAGTAAACTGAGTCACAGGGTTTAGGGATTGATGTCCATCTAGGTGTAGGTACAATCCCTATAGTAAACAAGGCCTGTGGGGATGTTACTCCCTGGAGCCCTTAAGCCACAAGTGTTAATCCATAGCCATATCAAAGAATGCATTGAAGCCTATGCTCCTACACTGACTGAGTTTATTATTCTGCCTCAGTTTCTAGCAGATCTCACTGCAATCTCTAGGTATACTTTGGTGGTAGTGGTTCTTTTCCAAATAGCCTAGGAGTATACAGTTTCAGCACGCAGATAAACTTCTTTAAGAGCAACAAAACATGAAATACAATTTTGGATAAAAATATAAGAATAATAGCACTAAATAAATTGATTTCTGAAATATTTACTACAACAGAGGCCAGTATCCAGTAATATATCACTGAATACCTTCCTGTAATGAGAATTTGAGCCAAAGAAACTTTTATCTTCGAAGTATTTTTGGAACCTGTATTTATGAACCAAGTCTGTGTTGTTCATTGAAAAGTATTTGGGATTTTTTTATGCTCTACTAAATAAGATTATAAAGGGGAAAAGAGGACTTCCCTTGTGGTGCAGTGGGTTAAGGATCCGACATTGTCATTGCAGCAGCTAGGGTTGTTGCTGTAACATGAGTTCAATCCCTGGCCTGAGAACTTCCCACATGCCACAGGTGCAGCCAGAATAAAAATTTTTTCTTAAAAATGAAGGGCAAAATATATGGTCTGTTGTGAAAATGAACACTCTTTCCTGCCTCCTCCTTTTGTTTTTCTGCTTACTCAAGTACTGGGTAAGGCCCTTGGGAGATTTAAAAAAGGTAAAAGAATGGACCCTACCCTGAGGGATTTTATGGTCTGGTTGAGGTAACAGACATGCCTGAGAAATACAACAATGCAATAAATGACAAGGTTGCCGATGAGTACTCTAAGAGCTTGGAGGCTGTGTATTCTTGTGTCAGAAAAGGCACAAAGAAAGATTAGATCTGAACTGGAATTTAGGGAACTGGTAAAATTTGGAGAGGCAGTGAAGAGATAAAGGGCACTTCAACCAGATGGAACAAAGTGATCAAAGGCTCTAGAGTCAAGAATGTGTAAAGCATGTTTGGGGGACAATAGCTAGAATGGGGGGGTTATATTGAACAATAGGAAAGAGGCAGCTGGGCCAAGATAATGGAGGATATTCCATATTAAGGAGCTTTAGCCTTAGCCCATTAACTACTAAAGTAGATCCATCTGCATCAGAATCACCTGGAGAAGACAATTTAAAATGAATTACAAGCTGCAACTTCAGTAACTCATTGAGTTTAGGGCCAGGGGCCAGGAAATCTGCATATTGAACAAGCACCCTCCTCCACTCCCCAAACGATTCTGATGCCTGATAGAATTAAGAACTCATTCAAGCAATGGAAAAACCACGAAGGAAAGCCAATCAAGAAGCTTTTAAAAGGGGGAGTATATACAGATATAGCGGTGATTCGGGAAAATAAATTTTCTAGTTGTATGCGGCGCAGATTGAAGGAGAAGGAGATAAGGAAAGGCAGACAGATGGCTTTACAATAGTCCGGGTGTTAAGTCTAATCACTAATTTATCCATCCTTTTGTTCCCATGGCCTGCATAGAGTCTGGTGCATAGTATTTCACTCGGAGGCAGAGTTACTTGTGAAGCTAACGAAACGTATGCTTTAGAGTCCCTTACTTACACAGGCCCTTTACCAGTCCCCCTTTTCAATTATAACAACTCAAGTTCATATCTATTTTTCAATTCTTTCACTTAAAGGTGGCTCCCAAAGATGTATAAAACCTCACACCCAAAATAACATTGGACCCAGCCCTACATTCAGTTTTGATTGAACTCAAAAGATTTACTTTTTAGACAAGTCATTTACTGATTTCCTCCTTACTAAAACCCCTTTCCTCAGTTCATTCTCTGTATAATAGATATGGCTTTTGGCTTTTGTTTTAACAGCATCAGTCTATCGTAACCTATCACTCCTCTGCCCAAATCCCTGTCTCAGAGTAAAAGCCAAATCCTTACAATGGCTCTAAGGACCTGTACACCTGGACCCCCTTACCTCTCTCATCTCCTACTCTCCCTTCTGCTCCCTGTGCTCCAAACACATTAGCTTCTTTGTTGTTCCCTGACCATGCCATGAATATTCCTGCATCAAGGCCTTTGCGATTACTCTTCCCTACAGACAATTTTCATGGCTCACTCTCTCACCTCCTCCAAAGCTCTACTCAAATGTCACTTTCTCAGTGACATTCTTTCTGATCACCTTCTCTAAATTGCAATCCTACTCACCTATTCCCTATACCACTTTCCTCTGCTTTATGTTTCTCCTTAACACCACAGCTGATTCTTGACAACATAGTGGTTAGGGGCACCAACCCTCCACACAGTCAAAAATCCACATGTAACTTTACACCTGGCCCTACCTATCTGTGGTTCCAGTTCCACAAATTCAACTAACCATGGATCATATAGTACTGTCATATGCATTTATTGAAAAAAAAAAAAATCCCCACTTAAGTACATTCATACAATTCAAACCTGTGTTGTTCAAGGGTCAAGTGTATAGTGTATATTTCAATTTTTATCTTTTACCATCAGAAATGTAAGCTACGTGAGGGCAGACATGTTTATTTCTTGTTTTAGCTGTGTGACCTTGGATAAACCACCTGACATAAGCCACAGTTTTCTATCTAGAGATGTGGATAATAGAAGCTACTTGATTTAGTAATAAAAATCAGATCTCTTTAGAGAGCTGTACTTTTAAGCAAACAATTTGTTCTCTGGGAGAGATTTTACAGCTTTCCAACTCATGAATAAAGATGGAAATAAAACAATTTTAAAAAGCAAAACAAAATAGCATCTCCGTCATAGTAGTGTTCTGAGGTTTAAAATTAGAGCATTTGTTTACATTCAGTGCAGAATGTTACACAGATGAACTAGTCAATAAACGTTAATAGAGCCCTTAATAGCTTAAGCCAAAAAACCTCGCCTACTCTACCTCCATGTAAGACCAGCCTAATCGTGTATAATCTATTTAACCAGGCTTGGCCAAAGTCACTCACAGAGCTGCAACTGCAGAAGATACTTTCATGTCTCCTCTTCCTTCCACTGGTGAACGTTGCTGACAAGTATAGAGGCAGATAGACACACACAGAGAGGTAAACGTGACACACCAGAAGCTCAGCCAGGATGTGGTCCCAGGCAAGAAGAACTGGAATCTGTCTTGTTTCAGAAAGATATGAAAAGGGAGCCAAGCAACATGCACATTTTGTTTTACTTGTGAAGAGTCAATCACAGCAGGAGCCCGGCTAAAAGATACTCACACCACACCAAACACATACACATCCTGGTATGCCTATCAAATGAGCCCTCTTTCTTCCTGAGGAGTCATAGGAATCTCGCAAGAGCAGCAGGAGTCATGCCAATTGGCATCATATGATCATTACCCAGTCACTATCACCCTTTAAAGTGAGAACCAGCCCCCTCTCACTCGAGCATAAGCCCACTGGGCTCAGTCAGGACCTAACAGGACCAGTGCCATTTCCAACATCCTGACTCTTCATTGTCCAATTATAGCCTATAGATGTGGGTCGGTCTTAAAGGAAAGGGACTAAGGCAAAGAGTCCTTCACACTGTCATGTTACAATCTGCTCCTGACAAATGTGTACGGTCCAGCTTCGAGATCAAAACTCTTGCTTCCCCCTCATTTTCTCTCCATCTACTTAAAGAGTAATTTTCTGTACACAATAATAACAATAATTACTAACTACCATTTACTTAGCAATTACTAGGCATGAAGCACCATATTATGGCTTTTTACACTCATTGTTCTTAATCCTTCAACAATGTGTTAGGTAGGTAACATTATCCCTATTTTACAAAGGGGGAAACTGAACTGACTCAGAAAGACTAGTTCAGTTACATAAGGTCATACAGGTAGTAAGTGATAAAGCCAGGACTCAAACAGATATAACTGGCTCCAAACCTATACATGCCACCATATAACATTTCCGTTCTAGAAAAAGATATTTAACCACATGCATGAAACGAACTACACGATACAAAGTCTGTATCAGCGAGGCAATGTGAAAGGCATGAAGACAGAGAAGTTTCATTCAACTTGGAAAATAAGAGCAAGAGCATTTGGTTCTGGATTAGTAAACCTGCTACTGATTTAGCCTTTCCATACCTGTCAGAAAGGTCAATATTCACATTCCTATTTTAACTTGCTCCCTCTTGGTTAACTAAGAAGAACCTGTCTCCTGGTCCTCAGGCAGTCTAAGCAGCCAGGTTTAGAATACTGGTGAATCAGCCTGGGTACACCCAGAAAAAAAAAAAATATATATATATATATAGTAATATTAACATGGGAAGTTTAATATAAGGAATTATTCATTGTAACAGGGTATTGGAGTAACTACGGATTGGCTAGGAAGAAGGACAATTCTAAATATAGAAATAGCACTTATGAAGGAGCCATCACTATCCCTAAGGGTAAGATAAGAATACCCAAGGAACCTAGATCCTCTGCCCATTTTTGGATGGGGTTGTTTGTTTCTTTGGTATTGAGCTGTAGGAGCTGTTTGTAAATTTTGGAGATTAATCCTTTGTCAGTTGAATCATTTGCAAATATTTTCTCCCATTCGGTGGGTTGTCTTTTCGTTTTGTTTAGGGTTTCCTTAGCTGTGCAGAAACTTTGAAGTTTAATGAGGTCCC
>PVHT020000015.1:27516186-27530225 GCA_004024745.2 Catagonus wagneri | reverse complement strand
AAAAAAAAAAAAAAAAAAAAAAAAAAAAAAAGAATACCCAAGGAAGAGTTCCTCCTTAACCCCATAACTCCCCTCCAATAGGTCTGAGATCCAGACACTGATGGACAGGAGCTAGCCATGGCTAAGCAGATGGCAGAGAGGTTGCTGTGGTGTCACACCAGTAAAGTTTGCTAGAAATCTGCTCTTTTGGAACTTGTTAGAAACTCACTCTCATGGGGGTTCAGGGGAAGAATCTCATCAGAGACACTCCACAACAAAACCACATAAGAGGCAGTTACCAGAGGAAGAACATAGCAGCTGGGAGCTGCTGGATCCCATGCACTACAGAAGCCCAGCACTGGAGAAGCCACCTATACAACAGGAGCTGGACACTGTGGAAGCTACTTACCCTGCAGGAGTCAATTGTGTGAGTTACACACGAACCAGAAAGTTAAAAAATTCTTCTAATATCTTTTTAGTATCTACTGAAAAAACTTAATATCATGATAATAATGAAAACCATTTCAAAGGCCCATATTCATTTTCACAGATCTGACAATAAGGATATATATACGGAGCTGAAAATCAAGAGCTCATACTGCCAGATCTGTCAATCCTTGGTAGGTTCCTGAGCAGGCTGTTTCTCTTGGTTCTATCTTCCACCCAGTGCTATGTCTTCTCTCCTTTTCTGCTCTGCCTGCTGCCCAGGAAAAAACCTAAAATATCTTCGTGATTTTAATTTGGTCTAATTCTAGTTAGTAATAAATATGCATTACAGAAAAATTGGAAGTCATCATTTTCTAAAGAACATTCCTCAATTCAACCCAAGAGAAAACCACAATTAACATTATAATTGTATGTCCTTCTATACACATAGAAAAATACAGAGAGGAGTTCCTATTGTGGGTCAGTGGGGTTAAGGACCAGGTGTTGTCTCCACGAGGATTCGGCTTCCATCCCTGGCCTCCATCAGTAGTTAAGGATCAGGCTTTGCTGCAAGCTACAGCATAGGTCACATACGGCTCTGATCAGGCGTTACCATGGTTGCGGCCTAGGCTGCAACTCCAATTCTACCCCTGGCCTGGGAACTTCCATATCGCACAGGTGCAGCCCTAAAAAGAAAACAAAAGAAAAATAGAGATGTGTGTATGTATAATCCCAAATACATGCACACACCCCTGCATGCACCCACACCATCTATATATGTGCATCTCTACATCTATGTACATACATTTATATAAGCAGATGTATATGTATATATTTTTATAAACCAAAAGATACAAATACTAAGTATCCTTTTGGTTTTTTATTCTCTAGGACTAAGGGCATTGTGTATCTTCCATAGAAGGAGGAAAACACCTTGTTGTCATGAATTTTTAATCCATAATAATGTGACAGTATTGCATAGTGGTTAAGGTAGAGTTCAACAAGCAATAGGACAAACAGCCCATAGGCTACATCCTGCTCCCCACCTGTTTTTATAAATAAAGTTTTATTGGAACACAGCCATACCCATTAATTTACATATTGTTTATGGCTGCTTTTATGCTACAATATCAGAGTTGAGTAGTTGCAGCAGAGACCACATGGCCTGCAAAGCCTAAAACATTTACTATCCGACTTTTTATAGAAAAATTTGCCAATCCCTGGTTAAGAGCAAGGAATCTAGCTGCTCCAACATTGACTGTGTGCCTTGAGCAAACTTTAATTTTCTGAGGCTCAGTTTCCTCATCTTTATAAAATGGAAATAAGAGCACTTACTTCACAGGGCTATTGAAAAGATTAAGTGAAATATAAGGTGTTTACAACTGTTACAAAATTCTAACCTAATGAAAGCTTGCTGCTGTTTTTTTTATAAGCACACCAAATATCAACCACAGCAATCAAACACAGTGAATCTTTGGCCCAGTTACATACCCTGGAGGGATGGACCTAATCAGCTGTATCCTTTCTTTGTTTTTCTTTCAGTACACAAAGTAGAGGCTTAGAGAAACAGAAAACTCATTCTGTTTATATAAAAATTGAAGTGCGCCATCTTTTTCCCTTAGGAGAAGCCCAAGCACAGGAGGCTGAATCCCTCACCCATTCGGTCGGCAGAGCCAAAGAGAGAGCAGCAAAAGGGGTTTGAAACAAACCTAGATCTGGACATAAATATATAATGTGCTTCAGTACATACAAGCCTCGGAATTCCCCTAATCTCATGTCACAATTCCATTTCAGGATCAGTGAGAAGGTCTGTGTGCGTCAAGATGACACCTTCTCACCAATACTGTTACCCCAAGGTGTGTTGGCCCACTCTTCACCTACCCACTAATTTTAAAAGCATTAAAACAAAAGTGGTAATAATACCTGCTGATAGAAAAAAAGTTTGACTTGGATTAAAACCAGACATTAACACTGTAATTTATTTTCTTAAGCCTCTTTCTTATAAGTTTGAAATATGTGTTTTCTTAAAACAGCACTTTTTATGACGATATTATCAATTTCTGCTATTACCACAGAAATAAAAGAAAGGTTTATCTGGATAAATTGCTTTGGGTAAACAAAGTAAATTCAGGAAACCTAGAGGCAATTATTTCTATCTTCTGAAGTTTGGGGGCTTACTGTGGTTTTCTGTTGTTGTTCGTTTGAGCAGCTGAGGAGAAACGAACAGGAGTTTTTCTCATCACTTTAGTAGAGTTTTCATTCTACATGTCCGTTCTTACCAGCAGACATAGATGGGCAGATGGGTGGAGGTGCCATGGAAAGAATAGGACACAATGATACTGTGAGACAATATGATGCTTTAGTGATTAGCCTCTATACGAATTGGTGCTCATAATTTTTCTTGGGTTTTGGTTTCTAGTTCAGATAAAAATGACTTGTTTCATGAAATTTACACAACTGAACTCATGTTCTCTCAGTTATTTTTTCCAGAATTTTTCCTCTCTCGAATATGGGACTCTCTCTTTGAGCCACTCAGGCAAATGAAAATGTGAGAGAGCACGATGCAACAGTCTCATATACCCAAACATTACTCTTACGGTAACTAGTATGGCCTGTTTCACCAGCATGCGATACAAATATCTCCAAGTCTCACAGCATAGTTCCATTTCTGCATCAGGGAATCTTGTAATCATCTAAATGACACCCTCAAACATCACTATACTTCTAGATGGGAACATGTTGACTATCTTTTGCTCTTAGTCATGGCTCTTTCTGGAATGCCCTGTCTAACCACTTCTGCCTATGGAAATCTTGGCCATCTTTCTGATCCCAGCTCAGTTAGACCTGCCCCCATGAAGGCTTCTAGGATTCGAGGACATTCTAAAAGATATGGTTCTCCTTTTGCTATGAGACAGAGGATATAAGACAACAAAAGAACTAGAGTTCATGCTAGTTCAGAGAACACTGAGATGGAGTTGCTGGGATGGAGATGGAAGCCCTCTTTGAATTTTACATTGAGTTTTTTCTCCCTCGTTTGCAAATTGTTACAAAAGCTGTAAACTAGTAAACTAAACAGGGTTTGCTTAAGACTAGACTGGATCAAAACAAAGAACCCCCAAGCACACAATTAGTGCAGCACAAGTAATAAGCAACAGTAGTTTACCACTGTGGGACAAGAAAGAGTATGGAGAGAGACCCCGCCCCCTCCTCTGACGCAGGGATCCAGAAGTGACTCAAACACTGAGAATATCTGGTAATGCAGCCACTACTTTTCTTTTAAGTATAAGATAGTAACAGCCCACTCCTAGAAGAATTTCAGTTTTACCTGACAGTAAAAATAAACATGAGAAAACCTAAACCCAGAGTTCCCATCATAGCACAGCGGTTAACGAATCTGACTAGGAACCATGAGGTTGCAGGTTCGATCCCTGGCACTGCTCAGCAGGTTAACAATCCAGTGTTGCTGTGAGCTGTGGATTGGCGTAGGCCAGCAGCTGTAGCTCCAATTCGACCCCTAGCCCGGGAACCTCCATGCGCCACGGGTGCAGCCCTAAGATGACAAAAGGCAAAAAAAAAAAAAAAAGAAAAAAAGAAAACCTAAACCCACTTTAACTCCTTACTACATTGACTCAATCACACATTAATGGCTTAACAGAAGAGGAATCCCATTCCCAGAGATAAATATTTACCTCATTCTCTATTCTTCTAAACATTAATGTTTACAGTTCAATCAAAAATTAAAGAACATACAAGTAAAAACAGGCCATTTTCAACAGATTAAGCAATCAGCAGAGATGGCTCAGATGTTGAAACTATCAGAGAGGTACTTATAATAACTACGATTTTATGTTATGTTAACTCATTCTATTAAATATGTAACCAAATATATATTTAATTATATATATTTCATTATAGAGAGATAAAGTGAAAATGCTAACAAGCATAAAGAGATGAAGAATTTCAATAGAGATATGGAAACAAGTGAAGTTCCAAAAAATTGCTGTGCCAAAACCTAAACACAGACATCAGATGCATTTGAATAGGGCCCACCCTAGTGCCCCATTTTAACTTGATTACTTCTGTAAAGATTCTATTTCAGACTTCTGGTTTCATATGCAAGGAAATGGAAGTTTCCACTCCACCCTAGCAAAAAACTGAACAGGCTGAAAAAGCAATGACTCTTCTTGGATCCATGAGAAAGTGAAGGACACAGGGAAAACCTCAGCCCCAAGACTGGAGATACAAACAGGCAAATACAGGGAGTTACAGCTTACTAGAGCAGACTTATGAATAGAAACCACCATAGGAACCAATGCCAGGGTAGGAAAATTGGAACTGCAATTGATCAACTGCTGAAGTCTCCAATGTGGAAAATATTATAAATTAAAAATTCCAAGAGGTTTCAGTCACGAGGGGAGCACAATATTGTGAAGGCTATCTCCAGGAGGTCAAACAAGTTCTCACGATAAGCATCAGGGTGAAAAATCTACTCAGGCTTCTGGCAGGGGGAGGGGGGTAAAGAACCATCTGAAATACATAGAGAACTCTGTTCTTTTTGAAAAGACCTGCCCTCAGCAGAAAATAACAAAGGTCAACCTGCTGGGGTATTATCAGAGCCTAACTGACCTAGGGGGAAGGGAAATAGCCAACTCCACCCCACTCCAGCCATCTTGCCCTACCTAAAGAGGGGAGGGAAGGGAAAAAAAAAAAAAAAACCTGAGAAGCTCATATTCTAGAGGCATAGGCATGCTAGAAGATGAGGCCAAATCATACAGTTATAGAATGTGCTCCCCTCCAAATATCTCACCACCACTTTACTAAAGGTCTATGTACGGTAGTTCCTTTTACTAGGTACATCATTTCTAATTAGCATGGGAAAAAGAAAATCACAAAGCGTAACAAAAGCTGAAAAAAAACCATAATTTGAAGATATGGTGAGCATCAAAACTAGATATAGCAGGGATGATAGATTATCAGACTGGGAATTTAAGAAAACTATTATTAGTATGCTAAGGGCTCTAATGGATAAAGTAAACAACATGCAAGAACAGATGGGCAATTTAAGCAGAGAGATGGAAATCCTAAAAACCAAAAGGAAATCCTAGAGATCAAAAACACTAACATGAATGAAGAATGCCTTGATGGGCTTATTAGTAGCTTGGACACAGACAACAAAAGATCTGAGTGATAGTATTCATCTATAGAATCCTCAGTATTCATCAGTAGAATCCTCAAAACCTGAAAATCAAAGTGAACAAAGACTGAAAATCAAGAACAAGACAGAATAACCCAAGACTGTGGGACAACTACAAAAGGTAACACATCCATAATGGGAATACTAGATGGATAAGAAAGAGAATGAAACTGGACAAATTATTAAAACAATAGTGACTGAGAAGTTTCCAAAATGTATGTCAGACACCAAACCACAGATCCAGGAAATTCACAACATCAAGAGAAGTTTCCAAGATAACAAAGAACTACACTTTAGTTTTCTGTAGTTTGAAGACTATACACCTGAGACCAAAAAAAAAAAAAAAAAATCATGAAAGAAGCTACAGGAAAAAACACATTACCCAGAGGAAAAAAAATTTACATCTGATTACTCTTTTTGCTTGCACGTTTCTGAGGAGAAAAGTGTTTAGAGGAAAAAAAAAAAAAAACCTAAAATTTTGTACCTTATAAAAACCATCCTTCTGAAGTGAAGGAGAAATAGACTTTTTCATGTAAACAAAAACAGTGAGGGGATTTGCTGCCAGCAGACCTGTCTTGGAAGAAAGATTAGAAGTTCTTTAAAGAGGAGGAAAATAACAGAGATCAAAACCTCAGATCTACATAAAGAAAGGAAGAGCACCAAAGAAAAAATAAGGCAAAATAAAAGTGAAGGTAAAGTAAGAATCTTGTTTGCTCAAATTTTAACACCAACAGTACTCAAAATAATACCAATGACGTTGGGTTTTTTTTTTTTTTTTTGGATACGGAGGTTCCCCTGGCTAGGGGTCTAATCAGAGCTGTAGCCAATGGCCACAGCCACAGCCATGCAGGATCTGAGCCACGTCTGCGACTTATACCATAGCTCACAGCAATGATGGATCCTAAACCCACTGAGCAAAGCCAGGGATGGAACCAGCAACCTCATGCTTCCTAGTCAGATTCATTAACCACTGAGCCAGACGGGAACTCCCAACAATGTTGGTATTTATAGATACAGGCGTAATGCTGCGATAGTGCATGTTTTTTTTCAAGACCACTCCAATAAAATGAAGATTGCAACAAAGCAAGTCACATGAATGTTTTGGTTTCCAAATGCATGTGAAAGTTTATGCTCAAACCATACTGTAGTATGTTAAGTGTACAACAGTATTATTTTTTAATATATGTACATTTTTAGACATATTTTATTGCTAAAAAGTGCTAATCATCTGAGCCTTCAGAAAGTGGTAATTCTTTGCTAGTGGAGGGTTCATGTCTGCTGACTGATCAGGATGGTGGATGCTGAAGGTTGTGTTGGCTATGACAATTTCTTAAAGACAAAAAAGCAAGTCTGCTGCACTGAAAAACAAAGGATTTCTTTGTAGCATACAATGCTGTTTGATAGCAGTTACCCACAGTAAAACTTCTGTCAAAACTGAATTTAATCCTCTCAAATCCTGCCACTGCTTTATCAGCTATGTAATACTCAAAATTCTTTGTTCTCGTTTCAACTGGTTACAAAATTAACCAGAAAACAATTTTTAAATGTCAAAAAGTATATACTTGGTGCTAAGTACTTTAAATGTAAAATAAGACTAAAAGCACCAAGACCCATCTATACACTGCCTAGAAGACACTCATTTCAGATCCACAGAGTGAGGGGATGAAAAAAGTTACTCAGTGCAAATGGATGTGAAAACTGGGTAGCAATACTTGAATTTGGATTTTTTTTAGAAGACTGTAATGAGACAAAAGGACACTGCATAATGATAACACCAATACAACAAAAATGTCTTAGTCTTACAATTTTAAATACATATGCACATAAAGTATTAACAGACACAAGAAACTGACAGTAACATAACAGTAAAAGACTTTAACACCCTACTTACATCAATGGACAGATCATCCAGACAGAAAATAAGGAAACGCTTGTTTTGAACATATTAGACTAAATGGACTTAAAAGATACATTACATCCAAAAAAGGCAGCTTAATATACATTCAAGTGCACATGGAACATTCTCCAGGATAGAGGACACGATAGATTTACTGAACCTTATTTTGTGGTCTAAGACTGAAATCACAAGCATCTTTTCTAACCATAGACCATGAGACTAGAAATCAACTACAAGAAAAACCCTGCCCCAAAAAAAAAAAAAACAAAAAAACAAACAAAAAAAAAACATGGAGGCTATACAACATGCCACTCAACAAATAATGGGTCACTGAAGAAATTAAAAAGTAAAAAAAACTAAAGACAAAGGAAAACAAACACAATGAACCAAAAATTTATGTGACCCTGGCAAAAGTTTATAGCAATACAAGCCTACCTTGGGAAACAAAAAAATCTCAAATCACCTAAACTTACAGCTAAAGGAATAAAAGAACAAACCAAATCCCAGATTAATAGAAGGGAAGAAATCAGAGATCAGAGCAGAAATAAAACTGATACTAGAACCAAAGACTAATAAAAAAACTGGTGCTTTGAAAAGATAAAATTTTAGCCAGACACGTCCAAGGAAAATTAAAAAAAAAAAAAAAAAAGCTCTAAATCAGAATTTCAGCAATGAAGATAAATTAAAATTGAGAACACATGGAGTTCCCATTGTGGCTCAGCAGTAACAAATCTGAGTAGTATCCATGAGAATGGGGGTTCAATCCCTGGCCTTGCTCAGTACGTTAAGTACCTGGTGTTGCCCTGAGATGTGGTGTAGGTCGCAAACATGGCTCAGATCCTGCACTGCTGTGGCATAGGCTAGCAGCTGCAGCTCCAACTTGACCCCTAGCCTGGGAACTTCCATATGTCCTATGTGCGGCCCTAAAAGGCAAAAAAAAAAAAAAAACCTAAGACCACAGAAAGACGAAGAATGAGGGATTGTGAACAATTACTATACACCAATAAAATGGATTACCTAGAAGAAATGGATAAATTCTTAAGAACGTACAGTCTCCCAAATTAACATCTATCCTTCAACTATTCCAAAATATTGACGATGAAGGAACATGTTAGTAACTCATTCTACAAAGCTAGCATCACCTCAACGCCAAAACTAAACAGTCACCAAGAAAGAATTTTATAAGCCAATATCACTGATGAACATAGATGTAAAAATCACGACAAAATATTAGCAAATAGAATTTAACAACACATAGGTACTGGAGAGGGTGTGGAGAAAAAGGAACCCTATTACACTGTCGGTGGGAACGTAAATTGGTGCAACCACTGTGGAAAACAGTATGGAGATTCCTCAGAAAACTGAAAATACAATTACCATTTGATCCAGCAATCCCACTCCTGGGCATCCATCCAGAGAAAACCATGACTCAAAAAGATGCACGTAATCCAATGTTCATTGCAGCACTCTATACAATAGCCAAGATATGGAAACAGCCTAAATGTCCATCGACAGAGAAGTGGATAAAGAAGATGTGGTACGGAGTTCCTGTCATGGCTCAGCGGAAACGAATCCGGCTAGGAACCATGAGGTTGCAGGTTCGATCCCTGGCTTTGCTCCACGGGTTAAAGATCCGGCGTTGCCATGAGCTGTGGTGTAGGTCGCAGAGATGGCTCAGATCTAGCATTGCTGTGACTGTGGTGTAGGCTGGCAGCTGTAGCTCCGATTATACCCCTAGCCTGGGAACCTCCACATGCCGTGGGTGCGGCCCTTAAAAAAAAAAAAAAAAAAAAACAGAGCTCCAGTCGTGGCTCAGTGATTAACAAATCCGACTAGGAACCATGAGGTTGTGGGTTCGATCCCTGGCCTTGCTCAGTGGGTTAAGGATCCGGCGCTGCCGTGAGCTGTGGTGTAGGTTGCATTTGCGGCTTGGATCCCGCGTTGCTGTGGCTGTGGTGAAGGCCGGCAGCTACAGCTCGTGTTAGACCCCTAGCCTGGGAACCTCCATATGCCGCGGGCGCGGCCCTAGATAAGGCAAAAAGACAAAAAAAAAAAAAAGATGTGGTACATATACAATAGAATATTACTCAGCCATTAAAAGGAAAGAAATAATGGCATATGCAACACAGATGGACCTAGAAATTACCATGCTAAGTGAAGTCAGTCAGATAATGAGACACCAACATCAAATGCTATCACTTATGTGTGGAATCTAAAAAAAAGGACACAGTGAACTTCTTTGCAGAACAGATACTGACTCAGACTTTGAAAAACTTATGGTTTCCAATAAAACAGGTTGGGGGGTGGGAAGATGCACTGAGGGTTTGGGATGGAAATGCTGTAAAATTACGTTGTGATGATCGTTGTACATCTATAAATGTAATTAAATTAAAAGAATTTAACACAATGAAAGTATCACACATCATGGTCAGGTGGGATCCCAGAGATGCAAAAATGGTTCAATATGCACAAAAGAAAAGGAGTTCGCCCTGTGATGCAGTGGGTTAAGAATCAGACTGCAGTGGCTCAGGTTGCTGCAGAGGCATCAATTCAACCCCCAGCCCACTGTAGCGAGTTAAAAGATCTGGATCGGGTGTTGCCTCAGCTGGGGGTAGGTCACAGCTATGGATCAGATTCAATCCCTAGCCCAAGAACTTCCATATGCTGTAAATGTGGCCACAAAGTAAATTAATATAATGTATCACATTGATTTTAAAAATCTGTAACTGAATAACAAAATCACATGAACATCTTAACAGATACAGGAAAAGCTCCATAAAACTCAGCCATTTATGGTAACGACTCTCCACGAAATTCATATAAAAGGGAACATACCTCAACATAATAAAGGCCATGTATGACAAACCCACAGCTAACATCATACTCAATAGTGAAAAGCTGGAAAACATTTCCTCTAAGATCAAGAACAAGACAAGGATGCTCACCCTCACCACTTTGATGCTCACCCTCACCACTTTTTTTCATCACAGTATCCTAGCCAAGAGCAATCAGACCAAAAAGAAAAAAGTAAAAGAAATGATAAATCTAAATTGGAAAGGAAGAAAAGTAAAACTGGCACTGTCTGCAGATGACATGAGTCCTAAATACACTACCAAAAAAAAAAAAAACCTATTAGTATAAAATGAATTCAATAAAGTTTCAGAATACAAAGTAAATATACAGAAATCTGTCCATTTCTATACACTAACAGACTACCAGGAAGAGCAGTTAAGAAAACAATCCTATTTTACAACTGCATCAAAAAAAATTAATCTAGGAACAAATCTAATCAAATAGGTAAAAGACTTGTACTCTGAAGACTGTATAGACACTGATGAAAGAAAGTGAAGATCACATAACAAATGGAAAGATACACTGTGCTCATGGTTGGAAAAAATTGTTAAAATGGCCATACTACCGAAAGCAATCTATATATTCAGTGCATTCCCTTTCAAAACACCAAAGCCATCTTTCATAGAGCTAGAACAAAAAAATTTTAGAATTTCTAAAACACAAGACTGCCAATAACCCAAGTAAACTTGAGAAAGAACAAAGCTAGAGGTATCACATGCCCTAATTTTAAGTTGTACTACAAACCTATAGTCATCAAAACAATATGACATAGGAGTTCCCAGAGTAGCACAACGGGATTGGCAGCATCTTGGGAGCACTGGAACGCAGGTTAGATCCCTAGCCCAGCACAGTGGATTAAGGATCCAGCCTTGCCACTGCAGTTCAAATTTGGTCCCTGTCCTGAGAACTCCCTATGCCACAGGGTGGCCAAAAAAGAACAAAAACCAGTATGACACTGACACAAAAATACATATAGATCAATGGAACAGAATAGCGAGTCCCAAAATAAACCCATATTTCTATGGTCAATTAATCTATGACAAAGGAGGAAAGACTATACAATGGGGGAAAAGCAGCTTCAAAAATGGTACTGGGTAAACTGAACAACCACATGCCAAGGAATCAAATTGTACTACTTTCCCACACCATATACAACTATAATCTCAAAATGTATTAAGGACTTAAAGACCCCAAACCATAAAACTCAGGGGAAAAAAAAAAATAGGAAGTACCCTTAACAATGGTCTAAGACTATTTTTTGGATTTCTTTGAGCAAGGGAGACAAAAGCCAATGTGAACAAATGGAGCTATATCAAACTAAAACTTTTGTACAACAAAGGAAACTATCAACAAAATATAAGGGCAGCCTACTGAATAGGAGTAAATATTTGCAAACAATGTATCTGATAAGGTATTAGAAGTATACAAAGAATTCATACAACTCATCGAAAAACAAACCCAATTTTAAAAAATGGGCAGAAAACCTGAATAGACATTTTTCTGAAAATTTGACATACAGATGACCAATAGGCACATGAAAAGATACTGAACACCACTAATCAGGGAAATGCAAGTCAAAACCACAATGAGATGCCACCTCACACTCATCAGAATGGCTATCAAAATGACAACAAGTGTTAGGATGTGCAGAAAAGGGAACACTGCTAGTGGGATCATAAGTCAGTACATCCACTATGGAAAACAGAATGGAAGTTCCTCAAAAAATTAAAAAATACAACTACCATATGATCTAGCAATTTCATTTCTGGGTATTTACCTGAAGAAAACAAAAACACTATTTTGAGAAGATATAGGAATTGCAGCATTTTTTACAATAGCCAAGCTGTGGAATCAACCCAAGTAGACAATCAATAGGTGAATGGATAAAAGAAGATGTGGTATCCATATATAATGGAGTGTTATCAGCCATCAAAAATGAATATTGCAATTTGCAACTTGGATGGATCTTGAGGATATTATGCTAAATGAAATAAGTCTGAGAAAGACAGACACCATATGATCTCATGTGTATGTGGAATCTAAGAACCAAAAACAAAACAAAACCAGACTCACAGATATAAAGAGCAGGTGGCTGCCAGATGGGAGAGGCCAGGGGGCAAAATAGGTGAGGGGATTAAGAAGTAAAAACCTTCAGTTATGAAACAAGCAGCAATGATGTAATATACAGCATAAGGAATATGGTCAGTAATATACAGCATAAGGAATATGGTCAGTAATATTAAATTTTTAGAGAAAGATTACTAGAAGTATGATTTCATAATGCATACAAATGTCAAATCACTGTGTATTATAACTGAAATTAGCTTAATATTCCACAAATGTAATTTTTTAAATTTTTGGAAAAATACAGTATCTCTGAAGTACACTAAAACAAAGCATAATCAAACAAGGTATGCCTATATTCTTTCACTTTCTTGAAATCAAGAACATGATCTTGAAGGTGAACCACCTTCAACAACATAGGCATGGAGTACACCCTAGAAGATGGTAGAGCAACAAGATGGAAGAAACCTAATTAATTGAATGACTGTGAAGGAAAGTTGAGGGAGGAGGTAGATGGGCCCCTGGGCTGAGAATAGCTGAGACTTGTTAGGCTGAGTAAATTGGGACTTCTCTTTGACACTTCAAGGAGAAAGTTAATGGCGGGAACAGAGCTCTGCTGGAGTATAAAGAAGACCACTTCAATGACTCCTGGGGTCAAGGAGACCTCCCCAATTACACATGCACAGTTAAGACTCCTAGGGATCAAAAATAGAGGGAGCACCAGGCCACAATAAGTCCTGATACCATCCCAGAACCCTTTGCTCTAGAATACATCTTGGCCAAAACATGCACACGCTTATCAGGGAGGGTCCTGTGTCCAATCAAATGTGAGAAATACAACAAGATAATAGAGATTGAGATCACCTCTCTGGTGTGCTCCTCACTGAGGAGGACGCCTGTACCCACGATCCTCTTTTGGGTGTGTATTACTGCCTTGCCTTTGTTTTAAATAAACTAATTCTCTGTGTGCTCTCCCATATGGTGTACTGTGTTTCTAATAATAAACTTTATACCTGTTTTTAGAGTCTTTGCCTCCTTGAAACATTCTGGCTTTCAACAGGAGGCAAGAATCAGGGAAATTCTGATTTTAGCCTCTACCTCGTTTTATGGCTAGGATTCTGGTTTTCAACCAGGCTGCCCAGGTTCAATTCCTGAGCAGATAATTAAGATCTCACTTCAAGACATCACTCACTGCTGTCTCTCTGAGATCAAAGCCACCATGCCAGACCTGTTCCACTCATCTCTGGACTATTCCATTAATGAAAATAAATTTCTACCTTAAAAGTTGATGGAAATCTTTGTGATAGCATATTAGACTTTGCCCTAAAGATTTTTATGTACACAAGAAGAAACTAGACCCCATCTAACTGATCATACACAGTTGAGAGGTGATTATTACACAGGATAGTCCAGGAGTGGAAGTGTATGGGAACATAAAGAGGATTGGATTTTAAGTACAGTATATATATATATATATATATATATATATATATATACACACACATATATATACACACACACATATATATACACACACACATATATATACACACACACATATATATACACACACACATATATATACACACACACATATATATACACACACACATATATATACACACA
>PVHT020000015.1:27493448-27508867 GCA_004024745.2 Catagonus wagneri | reverse complement strand
AGAGAAGAAAAGAAAGATAAGGAATAAGGAAATGCTTCCTTTCTGACATCAACTAAATGATCCACGTTTGGGATAGCTAGAACAGAAGCTAGGCTACAAATCCCATACCAGTGTTAAAAAAAATATATATATACACACACATATATGTGTGTGTATATATATATATATATATATATATATATATATATATATATATATACACACACACATATATGTGTGTATATATATATATATATTTTTTTTTTTTTTTGCTTTTCAGGGCCGCACCCACGGCACATGGACATTCCCAGGCTAAGGGTCAAAACGGAGCTACAGCTGCTGGCCACAGCAACGCAAGATCCAAGCCACATAGACGACCTACACCACAGCTCACGGCAACGCCGGATCATTAACCCACTGAGCAAGGCCAGGGAATCAAACCAGCACCCTCATGGTTCCTAGTTGGATTCGTTTCCACTGTGCCACGACAGGAACTCCTTAAAATTCCTTTTTAAAAAAGGGTAAATATTAACAACACATGATCACATATGGGCTGCAACTATACTGTGTTTAGTCCAAACAGTAGTTTAAAATTCAGGAGATTTCACAATTAAAATATGGTCATTATCCTCTTTTGAAAGATTAATACAGGCTATATTCGCACATGATAAAAACAATGAAGACATTAGTCAATCTCCACCACTACAATTAGATAAGCAGACCTATCTCAAAATTAGAAGTCAGCAATCTTGCTTTCAGTCCCGGCCTCTCCATTGAACAGTATGACCTTCAGAAAACCAGTTACCTGCTCTGGGTTTCAGCTTTCCTACCTGAAAAAAAGGTGGGGGGGAAGGGCTTGGACATAAATCTCACTCCCAGAAATGTTAAAGAACGCACAGTCACACAACAAGGGCAAGTAAAGGATTACTCAACAAACGATGCCAGAGGTTAGCTGTTTAGAAAAAAGGAAAAAAAAATCAGCTGAGATCCAAACATCATAACACCTGCCAATATAACTTCAGAGAGATAAGGGTATACATTGTAAAAATCACAAGGAAAGTAAGAAGAAAACATACCCTTGGATAGTCTCACCAGCAGATGGTAAGGAATTTTGTAAATTTAAAGAATATGGAAGAAACAGAAAAGGAAAACGCTGGGAAATTTTCTACAGGGAAAAGGAAAACCAGTATACTTGGGAATATTAACAAACCTAAGAGGCAAATGCAGAATGAGAAAAACACAGCAAAAAAGCACAAAAGGTTTGTGTCCTACCCCAATTTGACGGCATCTCCCTCGCTCGGTCCTCAGCAGAAGGGAAGGCAGGAAGTAAACTGACCCAGGAACCCGCGGGGAGCTGTTTAAGTTCACGGACCTGATAACCACATGACTGCTCCTCGCCCAACCAGAGGGTTGTTGCTAAACGCCTCAGTAACCACCCAATAGCAGCCACCTGTAAACTAAACTCCACGCGGTAGGCAGGACAGACGTTATTCCCCTAATTTGGTAGATGAGAAAACTGAGGCCCAGAAAAGATAAATGAGATTGCAAAGTCAAAACAACTGGCAAGTGTTTGAAGCAATTCTGGAACGCAGCTGGGGTTCTGCCTCAGTCGACCCATATGTGAAATGAGGAAGTTAGATTATAGGCCCATGGTTCTCCAAGTGCAGTGTCCAGGCCAGCAGCATCAGCCTCCCGCGGGAACTTGCTGGAAATGCCAATTCCCAGGTCACCCCAGACCCTGGAATCCTGACCTCTGGGTGGGACCCAGCAATCTGTGAAGCAGCTGCTGTGAAGGATGGAGTGGGAGGAGGGGACGGTGACACGATGGATGCCCAGGGGAGTAGGGAGACATTAACCTTCATGTGGAGGAGGCAGCTGGTGAAGGCCAAGAGGCGGGATCAGGGGACCAGAGAGGGACTGCCCATCATCCCTCACCACCCACACCCTCCTGGGCCTCCTGTCTTTATGAGGGGGTGGAGGACACTTGAGCAACTTGGCCTCACAGCTAATGAGGGGGAAGATAAAGGCCCTGAGGTGAGAAAGCAAAAGCCCCTCAAGCTGTGCCCGGGAGGCTCGTTTTCTGCCACAGAGGCTGTGGCACTGGCATCGGAATGTGTCACGAATGAGGGGGCCCACCATGTTGTGGAGGACAGGAAGAAACAAAAGAACTGTTGAGGGGAAGCAAATTCCTCAAGCTGATGAATCCTCCCAAGAAAAATGTGAAAGAACAGACACAGCCCACCCAGAATACAGCCAGGACTGCCAGCAGTTATTTAAGGCCCTCAAAATTGTTCAGTTTAAAATTGCTCAAAGGAAAGCTAAATTTCATTGAGAAATTAATGATATTTTTTAAATGCTTCTATTTGTTAAGAGATTCACAATCATCAATACCATTTATGAGCTTACGGAAAATAAGCACAAATGTAAACAAATGTTAGGGAGGCACTTATCAAAGAAATGGAGTCCCCTGGTGGCCTAGTAGTTAAGGATCTGGCATTGTCACTGCTATGGCTTAGGTCACTGCAGTGGTGAGGGTTCAACACCTGGCCTGGGAACTTCTGCATGCCATGGGCATGGCCAAAAAAGAAAAAATAGAAAAGAAAAGAAATGCAGAAGAGACAGCTCCAGGAGACAAGTCTGAAGTAGAAAGCTACCCTAAAGGAATTCCTCATTTTTGGGCAAATGTTTAAGAATATTTGGATGCTCAGAAACATACCTCAGAAACTATGAACCTTTCTAGACCATCTAAAAGATACTAGACTCAAATTTTCAGAGAGTGGTGAGACTGAGTTTCACAGAATATTTCTTTGAATCCAATGAGTATTTTTTTCTTTTTTTGTCTTTTTAGGGCTGTACCCACAGCATACAGAGGTTCCCAAGCCAGGGGTCAAATCGGAGCTGTAGCCGCTGCCCTACACCACAGCCACAGTAAAGTCAGATCTGAGCCACGTCTGCGACCTACACCACAGCTCAGTGCAACATCGGATCCTTAACCCACTGAGCAAGGCCAGGGATCGAACCTGCGTCCTCATGGATGCTAGTAGATTCGTTTCCACTGAGCCACGACAGCAACTCCCAATGAATATTTTTCATTGCATCCTGACATTCCACTCAATGAGCTATTTCTTTGGGTTAAGACATTGTGTGTTGATCTAACAAGTGATTCAAAACAGCATCATGTTAAAAGCTATGTAAACATTAGTGATTATTATATCTATTTACTGGGTTTGGAAACACTAATAAACAGATGGGAAAAGAAGGTAGTGGCACACGGGTACAGATTTTGCTAAGAACTTTATCTTCCTCATTATTTTGCTGAAAAACACCTTAGCAAAGAAAGTGTAGGAGTTCCCATTGTGGCTCAGTGGGTTAAGGACCCTCCGTGAGGATGCAGGTTCAATCCTCGGCCTCGCTCAGTTGGCTGGGGATAAAGTTTTGCCACAAGCTGAAGCACAGGTCTCAAATGCATCTTGGATCTGGTGTTGCCATGGCTAAGGCATAGGCCTCAGCTGCCAGCTCTGATTCGACCCCTGACCTGGGGTCTAATCCATATGCCACAGATGTGGCCATAAAAAGAAAGAATGATATAAAAAATAAAATAAAAAAATAAAACAGGAAGTGTAAATTACTCTTCTTCATGGTGGTAACAACTGATGGCTTTATCATCCCTCACAATCTCCATCAGCCATCCTAAACAAACCTATAGATATTGGGTGTTTCTTGCAAGTCACAACAGATTAAAACCATTAAAACCAAATCACCTTCCCCAAGCCACTTTTATAAAAAAAAAAAAAAATCTGGAGCCATTTATTTTCCCTCCCCTTAGCAACTGTTATCTTTTCTTATTTGAGGCTAAATCTAATGAAGAGATGAAGAGTTCCCTTCTAAGTAAGAACAAAGCCCATGATCTCAAGGAAGACCCACTCTTTTTTAATACTTAGGAATCCAACATTGAAGACCACTTTCCTAAATAATGTCAGATTCTCAAAGGCTTCCTCACCATTGACTCTTCAGTAAAGCCTTCAAGGATAGATGATGACTTCTGTATAGACCAGCTAAACCAGTGATTTCCAAATTTTGTTGCACATTACATTCACCTGGATTCCTAAAAAAAGAAAAAAAGAGCCTAGCTCCCACCCCATCCCACCCCTGCCCCGTTCTAATTTAATTGGTATGGAGGTGCAACCTGAGTATCAGCAGTTTTTAAATATCCTCAGGTGATTCTAATATGCAGCAAAATTTGGGAACCACTGAGGTAAAATCCTCAAGGTTATTAGGGGTTTTTTTTTTGTATATTTTCTGAAATTGTCCTGCTTTGGTTCTGTTAGCCATACACAGTTAGGGTATGTGTTGTGTGATTTCATATTTTTAACAGGAATATAGTTCTTCATTCTTTGCAATATGATTAGCCTTTCATTAATTTCCTGTTCTTTGGCATTTATTTTCATTATCAATGTTAAAAATTATCATGCACACACCCAAAAAACAGGATATACTCATGCAAATTATGTGTCCAAAACCAGGCATTTGCAAACTACAATAGCTCTCACGTAACCTCAGAAGAACAATTTGAATTTACTTTCCAGTGCCCTGCTCCTTGTTGAGGATATAAACATCAGGGAAAACCTCTGGGATAGGATGGGCTGTAATGAAGCCCTCTTTTAAGTCAGTAATCCTAAAGAGCCACTCTGCTCAGAGCCTTTGGCTGCCAGGAATATTCAATTATTCTCAGATAAAAGTAAGTCAGGCAGCTACTTATGCTTTTATCTCCTCATTAGTGCTAGCCCTAATACTGATTTATAGAAGGACTGCTGTGGGGAGTGGGGCAATGAATGAATATATCTATTTATGTAATACAATGACTTTGTACTAATTTAATGTAGAGAATCCTAGAATTTGAGAGGGAAGGGGACTTTAGAACTCATTTAGATCAGCTCCTCCCTCTCAGCTCTATATCTAAGCTGTGTGACCTTGGACAAATTGCCTAACCTCCCTGGACCTCCATTTCTTCATTTATAGAATAGAAATGATAGTATCTACCTCACAGGATGCTTGTGAGTATGCTTAAATGAGATCATTTGATAGAGCACTTAGAACAGTTCCTAACTCACAAACTGATTAGCTATCGAGATTATATCAGACCCTGTGGTAAAAGCTTTATATGCATCTAACTCATTTATTATAAGGACCCTGCAAGAAAGTTATTGCTGTACAATTTCATGGATGAGCAAACAACTGAACCTAAGTTAACAACATACAAGGTCACCAGCCAGTAATGTGTAGAGTCGTGAGATGAACTCAAGTCCATCTGTCCACAGGTAACACATGCTCTTTCTACTCCAGCCTAGTAATTGTATGTGAAAGGAATTCAGCTTGCAACATGGTCTCTATGCCTGGAGCTCAGACCCGTGAGGGGATATCTTGCAAACTGGTAAGACTGATCTGAATAAAGTGTGTCTGCATAGTGCCTGGGGAACCCCCAGGTAAGAAGTCAGGTTGTGTCCTCTGCTTGTGTCCACTGCAGTGTGAGATAGGATGGCCCAATAGAAACCTATTTTTAAGGAATGCTGGGGGCAGGGGACACTCATCCTAAGGGAAGAGGGATGCAGGAATAAAGAGCTAGAGTTAGTAAGTATACCTAAAGTCATCAGAAGGGCATAATATTTGAGAGCAGCATGGTCTTTTATGTGCATGTCTCTGTCCTAGTGGAAAGGAAAGAGTTTTTATACTGAACTAAAACATCAGTGGCCCCAGCAACACTAGTTGGGGCTTCTCTGACAGAGGATAACAGAGATTTCCCCATCAGCTACACACATCCTTAACTTTATCATAGTAAACATTGGTAATGTATGGAAACCTATCAGAGCAATGGCACCCATCAACAGGGAACTTCTCAGTAAAGCAGCAGCGAGACCCACTGTGCCCATCAGTGCACTAAAGGCTATGTTGTCTGATGAAACAGCGCTATAAGCTAACACTACCAGCAGAGAAGTAACAGAATCCAGTGGGCCAGTAGATCTGTGAAAAATACAATACTCAGAACAGCTCTATTTAGTAAATCAATAGAGTGCCATCAGGTACAGAATAAAAGATATATGACACATCTCTTGGGTGTCTCAAACATAACAAATAATAAATTTTTTCCAAGCCCCCACCCCCATATAAAATATACAAGTTAGACCTCAGGGAAATATATTTATTCATTAATTCATTTATTCAATAAATACTGATTTTGTGTCTTCTATAAAGATACCAAGTACTCTGGCTGCCATAGAAATAATGGTGGTGTAGCTTCCAATTTTGCCTGGCAAAATTACGTTATTCAAATAATTATACAAATACAGAATTGCACTTATGATGAATACTAAGATGAAATGGATCTAGTACTATAAACATCCATAATAAGAGAATTTTTACCTAGTCAGTGAAAACAAACAAAAAAGTGAGATCCAAGGGATGAACAGGCATTCATGAAACAAAAAAGGGAAGGAAGACCATTCCAGGCAGATAAAATAGTATGTTCAAAGGCCCGTGGTAAGATAAAGACTGATAAGTACAAAGACTTAAAGGCATAATATGATATGAGGCTGAAGACTCAGACAGAGCACAACTTTATAAGGCCTTGTAGATCATGGTAATTAATTTGGTCTTCATCCCAAAATCCATGGGAAGCTTTTGAAAGCTTTTAAGTAGGAGAGAGAATGCCATGATTAATATTATGAAAAATCACTGGATCATGTCACCCCTCTGCTTAAAATCTTCTAAAGGCTTTCATCTACACTTAGGGGAGAAACCCAAGTCCTTGCACCACGGTCTGTGAAGCTTTGGCCCCTGACTACTCCTACTCTCCCTTTGTTACCTATGCTTCAGTCACACGGGCTTCCTTGCTATTCTTAGAAAATGCCAACCTTGGTTCCTCCCCCCCCCCCAGAGCCACTGGACTTGCTGTTTATTCTGCCTGGAATGTTCTTTCCCCAGGACATTTGCATGGCTCACCCCCTTTTGTGGTTCAGGTCTCCAATACCATCTGCTCAGAGAAGTATTCTCTGCCAAGCCCACCTAAAATCACACCCTATTCCTTTGCCTGTTTAATTTTTCTTCTTGGCATTATCAGTACCTAATGTTTTATTAACTATTTGCTTATTACTCATCTCTCCCAACAGAATATAACTCTATCAGTAGAAGGGCTTTGTTTTGTTCACTGCCATATTACCAACACATGGAACATTGCCTGGCATGTGGTGGGTACTTGAGAAATAAAATTTTAAGGAATGAATGAATAAATTAATGACTGTAATGTAAAGAATGTATTGGAAGAGGGCCAAAGTGGAAGCAGGGAGGCTAGTTAGGAAAGAATTATAGTATTCCAGATGGAAGTTGAAGAAAGCTTGGACTGAGATGGTAATGAAGGAAGTAGTGAGAATAAGTTCTTAGAAAGATATCGGGGGGAGAGGGTAAAATTGATAAGACCTGATGATGGATTAGAAGAGGCAGGTGAAAACAGGGGATGAATGTTAAGGATGACTCCCAGGGTACATGCTAGAATCTTCTTGTACAGTACTTCCCAACAAATTTCTAGCAAGCATACTATTTCAAATATACTTTGTTAAGGACTCTAAAATGGCATTTCCATGTAATGGAATCACAACTGTAGAGGTTACTAGGGAGCCACCATTAGGAAGACTAGACTTGACCCTGTTCTAATGGGGAAGACTGCTCTAAAATGACTGTCACCTGGTTGGGGGGGCACATTCTCTTCCTCCTTCCAACACCGCCCACAAGAGCTAACCATACACATTTGCAAAAAAATACAGTCTGTCCCTGGAACAAAAGCGGATCAACCAGCCCACGTGAGGATGGCAGCCTCATCCCACATTTGACCAACACAGAATCATCTCCTAAAACTACATTAGCCATTAAAAAGAAAAACTACAAATTGAGGGGGATTTTACAAAATTTTGGACTTTATTCCTTAAAACTGACAGCTTGAAAGGGAGTAGAATTTGCCACTCCAAAATATACCTCTTTGGCATAAGGATTATCTTAAACTGGTTATTTTTAAGGAACAACAGACATAGAAGAAGCTATGAAAACTAAGTAGGAGGTACCCTTTTGTAAGAGACATTTATATTTACAAGGGAAATCTCCATTTGTAAGGGTATCTCCCTGGCTGTACTAGGAAGAGAAAGATGACCAAATCTAGAAACTCTTATCGATGGAGAAGGTAGGGACTGAAATCTGCATAACAACCATTGTCTTTGCTTAGTGTGCTCCGCATGAAAATCTATCATAACTGGCCGTGTCCCCCTCCCCCCACCAACATCTTTTGCCTTTAGCTGGAGTATTAAGGTGGTGGCTTGGGCCATTTCAGGGAGCCACTCAATTTTCTTGGGTATCTCCCATGTGTACTGAAGGTACACATGTTATTAAACTTCTATTTGCTTTTCTCCTATTTATCTTTTATTACAGGGGAAGGGGCCTCACCCGATAGTCTTATTAGTGCAGAAGGAAAATTATTTTTCCTCCCCTACAACACCATCAAAAACAAAGAAAGTCCGAGAAACTCTCGAACCATAAGGAGCCTAAGGAGATATGATGACTAAGTACAATGTGGTATCCTGGATGGAATCCTGGAATAGAGAAAGGATATTAGGTAAAAACTAAGGACATCTAGGAAAGCCTAAACAAAACAAAAAGACAACCCACAGAATGGGAGAAAATATTTGCAAATGAAGCAACTAACAAGGGATTAATCTCCAAAATTTATAAACACCTTCTGCAGCTCAATACCAAAAAAGCAAACAACCCCATCAAAAAATAGGCAGAAGATCTAAACAGACAATTCTCCAAAGAATATATACAGATGGCCAAAAAACACATGAAAAGA
This sequence comes from Catagonus wagneri, assembly GCA_004024745.2. Lineage (NCBI taxonomy): Eukaryota > Metazoa > Chordata > Mammalia > Artiodactyla > Tayassuidae > Catagonus > Catagonus wagneri. The sequence goes on along the minus strand of PVHT020000015.1, from coordinate 27,500,001 downwards.
TGTTCAACATCACTAATTATTAGAGAAATGCAAATCAAAACCACTATGAGATACCACCTTACACCAGTCAGAATGGCCATCATCAAAACATCTACAAAGAATAAATGCTGGAAGGGGTGTAGAGAAAAGGGAACCCTATTGCACTGTTGGTGAGAATGTAAATTGGTGCAACCACTGTGGAAAACAGTATGGAGACTCCTCAGAAAACTAAAAACAGAATTACCATTTGATCCAGCAATCCCATCTATCCATAGAAAACTATGACTTGAAAAGATACATGTACTGCAATGTTCATTGCAGCACTATATACAATAGCCAAGACATGGGAACAACCTAAATGTCCATCCACAGAGGAGTGGATAAAGAAGATGTGGTACATACACACTATGGAATATTACTCAGCCATTAAAAGGAAAGAAATAACAGCATTTGCAGCAACATGGATGGACCTAGAAATTATGCTAAGTGAAGTCAGTCAGACAGCGAGACACCAACATGTATGCTATCACTTACATGTGGAATCTTAAAAGGACACAATGAACTTCTTTGCAGAACAGATACTGACTCACCTTATGGTTTCCAAATGAGACAGGTTGGGGGGATACACTGAGGGTTTGGGATGGAAATGCTATAAAATTGGGTTGTGATGATCGCTGCACAACTATAAATGTAATAAAATTCACTGAGTAATTAAAAAGAAACAAAGGACATCTGAATACAGTATAAAATTTAGGTGATAGTAATGCATCAGGATTGGTTAATAACTTGTAACCAATGTGCCATACCAATGAAAGGTGTTGATAACAGGAAATTAGGTGTGGAGCACACAGTAATTCTTCATACTGTCTTTGCAATTTTTCTATAAATCTCAAACCTCTTAAATGAAAAGATGTTAAAACTACACAAAAACACACACACTTACAATGCATTATCTCATGTCATTACCTTGCTCCCCATGTGTAAATAGATCAGAATGCTTTCAAGTGATTTCCTACAGCTGATGGTACTTATAAACACTTGATCTTTTCAGACACAGTACTTTCAAATCCTGAAAACTAAGGAAAAAAAGCTAACCTCTCTCCATTGGTAGAAGAAAATTAGAGGAGGAAAAAAGAATACAAAAAAATTCCTACTTATTTATCTAGAATTACAAGAATACTGAGCAGGATCAGGGTTATATATGGTTTTGCTTTACTTTGGGGAGATGGTTTATGAATTACTGCTTGTCTAGTATTTCTTCACTATTACCACATCTGTCCTTCAAGCAATAGCCTTCTCAATAAAAGAGTCATTCAGAATTCTCAGAAGTCTTTCTGTTAAATTGTGATACATAGGTAAGCAACACAGAACAGTAATTTCATTAAATTATTCCCTCATTACTTACAAACCCCACACGTTTGGGTGCATGCACGCACTCACACACACATACACACCACAATTTAATGGAAGAGGAAAATGATGCATCAAGGGCGAAGAATTTAAAAGTTTAGAGGAAAATCCAAAGGCCACACAACTCACAGAAGCACAAAATTTCAAAACTAGACTATACCGTACAGATCATCTGGTCCCAAATCCTCATCATTCAGATGGGAGTCTAAGACCCAGACAGATTAACTGATTCACTCAGGATCAAAAACCTTAAATGCTCTTTTAACAACACCAGGCAGCCTCACTGCATTCATACTCTTTAGTTTTGTCTAAACACAGATCCAATAAATTATTTACAAGGTCAATAAAAAAGCTCATAGAAGTAATTTGACTTATGTTTATTAAATAAATTAGGAATAACATTGTGTATAGTAGAAGAGTCCACAAAACTATTTTTTTTTTTACCCTGGTTATGACCAGCTGTGCTATTTGGTCCTTTTAGTAAAACCTGACCTCACCATAAAAATCAGAAATGGATCCATGAAGGAAATACAAGAGTCAAGTTCTAACTCAGACTTTGTATTTTATTCTATGTCTTGGACTATAATACAACTGAGATGAATGGGCTTCAGTTTCCTCCTTAAACCGGAACAATTTCCTATCTTACCAAGGGGCCATGAGAATTAATAGAGCTTGACAACTTCTTTCATCTTTCCCATCTGAAGAGTAATGGGATTCTCCTTAGTCTTGTGAAGTTCTAAGTGTGCTACTGTGAGCAGCCTAGACTACTATCTGCTCTCGTTAGTGACTGATCACCCATCACTCCAGAGGTTACACATTCTTATGGCACTTGATTTCACCTTAAGGTCTTTGTGAAGTATAGCAAAATGAGCAAAGGACAGACAGGAAGCCAAGAGAAAGCATGCTATGCTCAGAGCTGCCACTGTCTTTCCTATGACCTTCAAGAGGTTGCTTTCTTCATTTGTATAATGAAGGGATGGGACCCCAACCCAAGGTTCTCTGTGGATCTGAGGATCCCTATGAGCCCTTTCAGCTTAGAGAAATGACTCTAGAATTCTATATTCAGACAACACCAGGCAGGCTGAAAATGTAGATGACATACAGCCTTTTGTGTCCATATCAAGTTTTCAAATCAGCTACAAACTTCATCTCAGCATGGGGGCTTCTAGTGCCTTGACTACTCCATGACCCACACAGGAGGTTGCTGAGATGACTTAAGGGGAAGAAGGTAGAAGGTCTCCCTGTCTAGAGGCAATTAATTAACCTTGAAGTTAAGTTATCTCTATCTCATAGTCTGTATTCCCTCAAATAGAAGGGTGGGAAAACCAATAATGACACTGTTTCTGCAATGGGAGGTTGATAATTACAAAATGGAATTCTCATTTAGCTGAAAAAGGTCACTGACCCTATTCATATTTATAATGATTTCTGGTATTTCTGAATCTCATTATGTCTATTTCCCAGGTAAGAAGAAATGTACTTTCCCATTTTCTTACCTCAGCTACTTTCCCTATCCAATACACACTCCATGAAGAATACAGAACCACTTTAATTCTAACTTCAACAAAGGTTTAGAAAGCTTCTTTCAAAAAAGATCCCAACTAGAGGCTCTCAGCTCATTTTCCTGAGCAAAACAGACAGGCCTTGTAAATCGCAAAGGTGGAGACACTTCAAAACCAGCTTTTAGAGGACTGGAAAAGAATGTGGGAACCAGATTATTAAGAGTCTCAAAGGCAGTGAACAGGTTCTAGGTGTGTATAAAATGGAGTCAGCACACTCCAACCTGCCTTTTCCACCAAATGAAGCTGTAAAACCCAAACAAAAAGCATGGACCAGCCATTTGAGGAGAAAGTAAAACATAATAGACAGTTGAAGACCAGAGTGAAAAGTCAACTGACCCAGTGCTGAGTTTCCTGTTTTCCCTCTAGAATCCTCTGACCTAAACCTGAAATCCAGACTTGGGCACCAGGTCAAGACAGAGAGAACTCTGAGAAACCCTCTAATCCAGGTTCAAGGCATAGAAAAGGAGTCTCCTAACACCTGGATAAAATGGAAGAAATTCCCATTTTCTATTCTGTTTTCTTTTTTCTGTTTTTCCCCCTCTCCCCTCCACTTTTCTCTTCTGTGTTCTATCATGACCAAGCCCCGAGGCAATTCCATAAAGAAGCCAGCAGTGTCAGCAACCATGTGGGCCTAAAGACAGTTAAACATGGAGGTGAAGTCTGAGAAGCAGTGGTCCCCAGAGAGTAGGGAAAACCCCACTGTTTTTATTTCTGTCTTCTCCAAACTTGGCCCCAGATGTGAGTACACCTGTGGGAAGTGAACAGCAAAATGGAGTAACAAGGCCAGTTTTCTGGCCAGAGGACCAATAGGGAAGCCTCGAAGAACCAAAAAAGTACAGCGATATGGTAGAGAAGATATGGTAAAGAAAGAGAAGCTCGGCAAAGCGGCCTGGCCCCAAACCTGGTTTATGAACTCCCAGGCTCACTACCAAGATGTGCATATGTGAATCTGACTCAAAAATGCACAGCAAAGATTTTGAGAACTGAACTCCAGGTTAGACCACTGCCCAAGTCTCATACTGGCCACTGGGCAGGATAGATACAAACCGAATTGCACAGGCTTTCAAAATGTATCTAATACTGAAAGCAAAATCCATGAAAATCTGGTCAGAACTTATAGCCCAAAACCAACCGAGTAGATTGCCTGCTAAAACTCAGCTTTTTCCATGGATTTAAACAAAACCCAGAGGCTCATAATATTCAAAATGTGCAAAATAGATTTCAAAATTACTCAGCATATGAATTAGGAAAATCTCAACTTTCACCAAAAAAAAGGAAATCTTGAGAAGAATGGAATTATCAAGGATCTTAGAAAAAATAGAAAATATAAATGAGTTCCTGTCGTAGTGTAGCATAAACGAACCCGACTAGTATCTGTAAGGATGCAGGTTCCATCCCTGGCCTCGCTCAGTGGGTTAAGGATACAGCATTGTCGTGAGCTGTGGTATATGTCGCGTACGCGGCTCAGATCCTGAGTTGCTGAGGCTGTGGTGTAGGCCAGCAGCAGCAGCTCCAATTAGACCCCTAGTCTGAGAACTTCCATATACCTCAAGTGCGGCCCTAAAAAGCCAAAAAAAAAAAAAAAATACAAAAGTAAAAATATGTTTTAAAATAACTCATTGAATGGACTCAATAGTACAGTATGGTACAGAACAAATATCTAAGAAAAAATGGCTGAAAACTCCCAAAATTTGGCAAGTGATATAAACCTACAGATTCAAGAAGCTCAGCAAATCATAAATAAGATAAATCCAAAGAAATCCATGCCCAACCACATCATAATGAAACTGCTGAGAACTGCTTATAGTAAATCAAAATTGAGCAATGTGAATTACTCAACTTTATTCTTTTTTTTTTCTTTTTTCCTTTTTTTTTTTTTTTTTTTTCTTTTTAGGGATGCACTCGCAGCATATTGAAGTTCCCAGGCTAGGGGTCGAATTGGAACTGCAGCTGCCAGCCATTGCCACTGCCACAGCCATAGCAACGTGGGATTCAAGCCACATCTGCAACCTAAACCACAGCTCACTGAAACGCCGGATCCCCCACCCACTGAGCAAGGCCAGGGATCAAACCCACATTCTCATGGCTACTAGTCAGATTCATTTCCCCTGCGCCACAGTGGGAACTTCCTACTTTGTGTAATTTAAATTAATTTGCTAAGATGTGTTTTTATGGCCCAACATATGGCATATCTTTGTGAATATTGATCTCAAAGTGTGTTTCATTTTATGGATTCAAGAGTCTTGCAGAGGAGTTCCTACTGTGGTGCAGCAGGTTAATGATCCAATGGTGTCTCTGTGGCAGTGCAGATTCAATCCCCAGCCCAGAGCAGTGGGTTAAGGATCCAGCATTGCTGCAGCTGTGGCATAGGTCACAGTCGTGGCTCGGATTCGATCCCTGGCCCAGGATCTTCCATTTGCCTCAGGTGAGACTGAAAAATTCAAAAAAAAAAAAAAAAAAAAAAGTCTTGCAGAGACTGCAAAGTAGTACCTCTACTAAGATAGGGTCAGGAGAGGTAAAATTTCAGAATTTGGATAAAACGTAAGCAAGAAGGAAACCTCTACCTTAACACAAAAGTAAAGTCACTAGAGCCCTATCTGTGAAAACACCTCAAAAATCCCTTTAGGAGAAAACTAGGACACTTCGTATCTATATAATCTACTACCACACCTAGGCACTACTGTAGTTTCTTTTGTCATATATATGGTTGCAAATTATGTAGGGTATTGTGGAACTTTTAGTCAAAAGTCCTAGTCATCAAGGTTCAATGAAAATTTATTCTAAAGAGATACCAAAAGAAAATCTGACAATTTATGTCAACCTCACAGAAAACTTCTGGTTCACCTTTTACCTGCATTGGTAAGTAGAAAGACATGTTTAATTCTGTCTTTTGTCTGTGTGTCTCTGCCTTTGGAATAAAATAGTTATACCTTCTATCCAAAGCTCTCTAGGAAGACAGTAGAGCATAATGCTAAAAGCAAGGACTCAAGCGTAACATCTCAGTTCAAATTCTGGCTCTAACCCCATCTGACTAAGTAAAATTGAGTAAATTCCTTGGGTTCCAAGTCTCCATTTCTCCCTCTATAAAATGGGGTAATAGCAGTATCTATATTATATTATATACCTATAATTATATATAATTATATATCTATAATTTTTGTGAGGAGTAAATGAGATTAAACATAAAGTTCCTGTCAGCTACATGCAAAAGAATGAAACTGGACCACTTTCTCATACCATATACAAAAATAAACTAAAAACGGATTAAGTATAAGACCTGAAACCATAAAACTCCCAGAAGAAAACACTGCAAATCATATATGCAATATTATATATGCAAAACATACAAAGAACTCATACAAATCAATATCAAGAAAACAAACAATCCGATTTAAAAACGGTCAGAGGAGTTCCCGTCGTGGCGCAGCGGTTAACGAATCCGACTAGGAACCATGAGGTTGCGGGTTCGATCCCTGGCCTTGCTCAGTGGGTTAACGATCCGGCGTTGCCGTGAGCTGTGGTGTAGGTCGCAGACGCGGCTCGGATCCTGCGTTGCTGTGGCTCTGGCGTAGGCCGGCAGCTACAGCTCCGATTAGACCCCT
>PVHT020000015.1:27474015-27492448 GCA_004024745.2 Catagonus wagneri | reverse complement strand
AAAAAAAAAAAAAAAAAAAAAAAAACGGTCAGAGGTTCTGAATAAATGTTTTCCATAGGAGACATTCAAATGATCAAGAGGCACATGGAAATATGCTCAACATTACTAATCATCAGGGAAATGCAAATCAAAACCACAGTGAGATATCACCTCATACCTGTCAGAATGGCTATCATCAAAAGACAAGAAATAACAAGAGTTGGAGAGAATGTATACAAAAAGGAACCCTCATGCACTGTTGGTGGAAATGTAAACTGGTGTAGCCACTGTAAAAAAAAACAACATGGAGATTCCTCAAAAAATTAAGAATAGAACTATCATATGATTCAACTTTTCCACTTCTGGGTATTTATCCAAAGAATATGAAAAATTAATTTGAAAAAAATATATGCAACTCTTATGTTCACTGTAGCATTATTTACAATAGCCAAGATGTGGAAAAGCCTAAGTGTCCATAAATAAATGAATATACAAAGAAGATATTTTATATAGCTACATATATATACATATATACATACATATATATATACACACACAGTGGAATATTAGCTATAAAAAAGGATGAAATCTTGCCATTTGCAACAAAGTGGACCTAGAAGATATTATGCTAAATGAAATAAATCAGACAGAGAAAGATAAATACTAAATGATTTCACTTATATGTGGAATCTAAAAAATTGAAACAAATTCATAGATACAGAAAGTAAACTAGGTTGGGTGAAACAGGTGAAGGGGATCAAGAGGTACAAACTTTCAGTAAACTAAATTAAGTCATAAAGATGTAGTGTACAGCATAGGAAATATAATCAATAATATTGCAATAACTTAGTATGGTTACAGATAGTTACTAGAGTTATTGGTGGTGATTGATTCATTATGTATATAAATATTAAGTCTCTACGTTGTACACCCAAAAACTAATATAACATTATGATGCCAACTATTCTTCAAATTAAAAAAAATTAAAAGTAAATAAACAGAAAGGTCCTGGAACAGTGCCTGACACAACATAAGTGCTCAGTAAATGTTGATGATGATACTCATGATCTTATCCAAACCATATAAGACATAAAGCTGTAACGAGGGCTCCCAGACTTTGGTAGGTGGATTCATACATGTCCAAAACATGCCTCCAGGGATAAAAGAGCAGGAACAGGACTGGAAATAGAAGCAAAAGATGAAGGTCAGGAACCAAAAGAACAGAAACCTGAGAGACAGCTAACATGTCTATAGCTCATAGTGCTTGGGAAGCTCAGAGCAATTGCAAAGTTTAATGTCAAAGCACACAAAACTCATACATACATCATTATTTAGGAGAATAAAAGGAAAGGCCACCCTTAATTCTTTTCCTGTAAGAAAACTCAAGATTGTACATGAAGAAGAATACCTTGACTATGGAGACAATGTGATAAAACTATAAAAATAGTCTTAAAGATTAGATAACCACTTATCTGAGTAGATTTAATATTTACCTGTCCGAACGCAGGGGCTGTGTCAGAGGATACCTTTAGGTCCTATTGGCTTCATGACTCCATATTTTTTTTATTGAGGTACAAATGACATATATCATTATATTAGTTTCAGATGCACACGATAATGATTCAATATTTTATATACGGCAAAATGATGACTATAATAAGTCTAGTTGATATCCATTATTAATACATAAATACAAAAATTTTTTTCTTGTGATGAGGACTTTTAAGATCTATACTCTTAGCAACTTTCAAAATATAATACAGTACTATTAACTATAATGACCATGCTGTACATTAAATCCCCAGGACTTATTTTATAACTGGAAGTTTGTAATGATTCCATTTTTTTTTTTTGTCTTTTTGCCTTTTATGTAGAGCCACACCCGCGGCATATGGAGGTTCCCAGGCTAGGGGTCTAAAAGGAGGTGTAGCTGCCGGCCTTCGCCACAGCCACAGCCACAGCAACGCGGGATCCGAGCCGCGTCTGCAACCTTCACCACAGCTCACAGCAACGCCGGATCCCTAACCCACTGAGCAAGGCCAGGGATCGAACCCACAACCTCATGGTTCATTAGTCGGATTCGTTAACCACTGAGCCACGAAGGGAACTCCATGTAATGATTCCATTTTTAACGCCCATACTAATGTTTCATCCTGATCCACATAGAGTATGTCTACAACAAAGAAAATCTGTTAAAGAAAGAAATAAGAAAAGTAAAGAAGTTGACTCCAAAGGGGAGGAGAAACACACACAAATATACATGAGGTTGTTTGGATATTTAAGTTCAGGTCACATGGATGTTACATAAGCAGAGCTTATGAACACATGTTGGTCTAAAAAGGACACAGAACTTACAAAGACTGGAAAGTGGGAAGAAATATAATCACAGTAGCAGGAGGAAGATATTTTGACCAAAAAAAAAAGCTATTAAAAGGATCATGGGGGAAAAACACTATTTAGTCAGAATTTTCAGTGCTGAGTACAAAGGTGAAGGAACACATAAAAAACAATGCATTGGTGTTATACAGCATTTTATCCTTTACCTACATTCTAGACCAAAGCATTTGAGCCAAGATATGACTTTTTCCTTTCCTCAAAATTGTATTATACTGGAGTTCCCGTCGTGGCTCAGTGGTTAACGAATCCGACTAAGAACCATGAGGTTGCAGGTTCGATCCCTAGCCTTGTTCAGTGGGTTAAGGATCCGCGTTGCCGTGAGCTGTGGTGTAGGTTGCAGACGTGGCTCGCGGCTAAAGCTCCTGTTAGACCCCTAGCCTGGGAACTTCCATATGCCGCGGGTACGGCCCTAGATACGGCAAAAACACACAAAAAAATAATAATAATTGTATTATATTAACATAATCCTGAGTGTGGCCCCAAAAGGGCAAAGAGGTTGAGCTATACGATTGTAAAACAGGACAATCTCACCCACTTTTTCAAATTGCTATCACTTCAAAATAAAGTGGCAAGGACACAGGAGTATTACCGGAACCAAAGAGACCAGGCTTCTGTGATTAAGCAGGACTTTCATTTCCAGCTTCAAAAGGCTCCATTAATTTCCTAACCATCCAAGTTTAAGGGATCAGAAAATGGAGAGCTTTGAATATGAATTCTCTGCCCTTACCTATTGTTCCTAGTCACACAGGAGACAGAAATAAACACCTTCTCAGAAGAAACTCTCAGTGCTCAGAGAATAGAAGTGGGTAAAGGAGAGAGTTTACACCATGGTAGGAATATGAATGCAAGATCTCTCGAATCAAGGCTATAAAACAGTGTCTGAGTATCTGCTTTTTGTGTTGTGACTAGTAATATTAGATGGTGTCCTCTGCCATCCATTTGTAAAATCTTTTGCCCACAGATCCACTTGGTTTCCAAGCAGTGATCTATATGCATGATGTATTTGCTAGTAAAATATAAAACTGATGACTTACCTACAATTTATCACTCTTACTTATGGTCATGCTGAGCCTAATCAACTGACCACACAGCAGTGTTTATAATAAGTATATACCAAGAGCTGAGCCACGGATCTAACAAGTTCTAGGAGCTGGAATACTTGAGGTGAGAAACTAAAGGCCCCTAGTTCACTCTGGTTTTTGAAGATGGGCTTTTGTTATTTATGTCCTGAATGGTTATTGAGGTAAAAGAGTCCCAAGGCCAATTTTTGTAATGAGCAGTTAGAGCTTTTCCCTGCTACTAGGTGGCTATTCTTAAAATGGACACCAGTGGTCCAACATTCTCAAGAAAGAAAGTCAAGAGTGTGAAGATTTATTCAAAGTGTGATCCCAGGCCCACCTACATCAGAATCACCTGGCTATGAATATTAAACTTAAAGATTTCTGGCTTCTGCCTCAGATATGCTAAATCAGAATCTATAGGTTGGAGCCTAGAAACCTACATGTAATGAAGCTCCCCTGGGTGATTTTGATGCTCACCAACATTTGGGAATTACTAGCTTGGTGCAAACTCATCCCTACAACTAGAGCTCAAGTAATCAATCAAAAAAGTATTTCACTGCCCAGATACAGACCTGATCTTCTCAGTAAGCCTCTGTTTCCTTTCTCTAAAATAGAGGTAATAATAGTATCTACCTCTTACAGGCTACAGAGAAAATTAAAAGATGTATATGTACAAAGCTTCACTCAATGCTGCACATGGAAAACCATTCAATAAATTTTAGTAATTATAAGAAAAAGTCCAAGCTTGTTATTGAAGACCTTACAATATTTATGCACCTACACTACCCCATCTCCAACCACTCCCTCTGTCCCACCTGACCACTTGTGCTCAAGACAAACAAAACTAACTGGATTTTCCTCATACACCATGCTACTTTCTATCTCCACTCCACTGCTTATACACTTTCCTTGGCCTGGAAAGCCACAGGATGCAGCTCCTTGACTTAGAAAACTCATGCTTAATCTCCAAGGCCTAAATCATTGGCTTCTCAGGGACGCTTTTATTGGACCCCTAGGTCTAAGTTAGAAGTCTCTCCTCTTTGTTTTCACAGCACCCTGAACCTATACCTGTTTACCTGTCTGTCTCCCCCATTCAAGAGTAACCTGCTTGAAGTCATGGACAGAGGGATTTTGTGGTTGTTCCTCTAGTTGTTGATGATAACTTCAAAACATAGAGAAAAGTACAAAAAAAAAAAAAAAAAAAAACAACCATCCTGAAGTTCCCATCGTGGCTCAGTGGTTAATGAATCCGACTAGGAACCATGAGGTTGCGGGTTTGATCCCTGGCCTTGCTCAGTGGGTTAAGGATCCAGCGTTGCCGTGAGCTGTGGTGTAGGTTGCAGACGTGGCTCGGATCCCGCGTTGCTGTGGTTGTGGTGAAGGCCGGCAGCTACAGCTCCTGTTAGACCCCTAGCCTGGGAACCTGCATATGCCGCGGGTGTGGCCCTAGATAAGGCAAAAAAAAGACAAAAAAAATACAACCATCCATGTCGCTAACATGCATTAGTAACTATTGACATTTTGGCATTTTTGCTTCTAATCTTTTCCTATTTATTTACTTTAAAAATAATTTATGAAAACACTGCCCACTGTTTCAGGATAGAATATTATAGGTAAAGCCAAATGTCCTCTAGACCGCCACTCCCAATGCTCTATTCCCTCCTTGCCTTTCCAAAGGTAACCAAATACTCATATGACTTTGACATGTAACCTTCCTGTCTTTTTTATATATCTACAGACATGTCTGTTTCCACATAAAATATACAGTATTGGCTTGCATATCATATTCCAAATGTCATGTGGCTGTGTGCATCATTCTGCTATCTTGCTCTTTCACTCAAAAATGTTTTTGAAATATAGCCAAGTTGATGCATATATCTGCTTAATTCCTTTTAATTACTGTATAATAATCTACTATATAGGAGTTCCTGTCATGGGGCAGCAGAAACGAATCCAACTAGGAATTATGAGATTGCGGGTTTGATCCTTGGCCTCGCTCAGTGGGTTAAGGATCTAGTGTTGCCGTGAGCTGTGGTGTAGGTCACAGACACGGCTCAGATCCCACATTGCTGTGGCTGTAGTGTAGGCCAGCAGCTGTAGCTCCGATTCGACCCCTGGCCTGGGAACCTCCATATGCCATGAGTGCAGCCCTAAAAACCAAAAAAAAAAAAAAACTACTATATAGATCTACTTCATTTTATTTAACCATTCCCCTTTTGATGAACATTTAGGTTGTTTCAAGGATTTTGCTAGTTCAAGAAAAGTCACAACAGAGTTTTCTTGTGATGCAGTGGGTTAAGGATCTGGCATTGTCACTGCTGTGGCTCAGATTCAGTCCCTGGCCCAGAAACTTCCACATGTCACAGGTGTGGCCAAAAAAAAAAAAAAAAGTCACAACAAACATTCTTTATTACATACCTCTTGGTGTATATGTGTAAGGGTTACTTTAATAAAGAGACCTAGAAGTAGAGTTGCTGGATTGTAGGGTATGGTAATATTTAGCTGTACCAATGTTTAGCAGTCTTTTGCTATCAAGCACTGTTCAAGTGTTGTCATTTCTCTGCATCCTTACCAATACTTGCTGTTGTCAGTGTTTTAAATTTTGCCAACATTATCAGAGGAAAAGGATGTCTCATCGCTGCTTCTGACCATCTTATTCACCCCTATATCCCTAGCTCTCAGCAAGTACTTGGCACATGTTAAATGCTAGGTAAATATTTCTGATAAAGTCATGTATAAGTCCTGGCTCTAGCTTGCTGATACTTCAGAACACAACTAGGTGTCTCCTTTTCAGCAAGAACCAAAGAGAAATCCTGGTTTCCTTACCTCTAGGCAAACCTGTGAGGAAAAGGTGAACAGAAAACAGCAGATGGCATAACTTCCTTTAGAGATTTATCATTCCCTAAAACTTCTGAATCAATAATCCTTTACGATCCATCAGGTTAGGGTCTAGCCACTTCCACCTGAGAGCTAAGGGCACATCTCAAAAAATGGCAGAAGTAGGAAACAATGCATCTGATCCCCAGTGGCTCTGTGGCACCAGAGGAAGAAAGACTGGTATGGAAGGAATGGTTTGGCTTTCTAGTGTTCCCCTCGATGTACTTGTTATAGATATTATGGATTCATGAAAATGTCTCCTTTTCTTCATGGACATACATCTAGACCATATTTACGATGTCCTCTATGTATTCATATGATTGATTTTTGCCCAACATAAACAAAGTGATATATATCTCTAGTCCTGACCCATTATAAAACCCCCTATATAATATCATCCATGTTCTTTTCTCTTTACAGCTGGCTGGAATGAAGATAACCCCAGAGCAACCTTGGGAATGCCATGTTAAAGATAGGAGTGCCATCTTATGAAAAGAGGCTGGGTCCCTGGAGTCACTACTTAGAGAAGTGATATAAGTAAGAATTAAACTTTATTGGTTGGAGAGGCTGCAGCCTTTTGATCCTTTCGGATCCTATTCCCCGTGTCCCTCCTCTCTGCCCACTGCGTGACTTCAGTGAGAGGGTGTGTGTACCTGTGTGTCTTCCATCTGTGTGCTTATTAGACCTGCCACCACCAGTGAGATGCCCTCTATGCCCAGCCTAATGAGATCGCACCCACAGAGACCCAAGGAAGAAAAAAAAAAACTTTATTGGTTGAAGTCGCTGAGATTTCAGGATGTATCTGTTACAGCAACTAGCATTCACTCCAACCAATACAATAGTACACCTAGAATATTTGGCAAACCTTTTCAGAAACAGAAATAATCCAGCATTTACCAAGTCTAAGAGGGGAGAGTTCATATTCTTTTGGAACAAGAGGTAACACTGGCAAAGTTATCTGTTAGGGTAATTGTTAATGAGTCTCACGGGATGGAAAACAATAACAACAAAGCATAATTGACATAGCTGCCAAAGTGAATGTTATGTAACATCCATTGAAAAGAAATTTCCAGAAAGATTCCAGGGTTGAAATAAACATCACTGTTGTAAAAAAAAAAAAAAAAAGTATCCAATCAGCTCTAGTGCCTAATCAAATTATAAAATGAAAGAGGAAGACATTACTAGCAATTCTCCAGTACAAGTGTTAGGCAAGAATTCAGTCTGATAGTGTATTAAGTGAATAGTCCTCAACAAGAGCTGACACTGCAGTCCTCAGCACAAAGACTCCAGGCTGCTAAAGTAGCTAGAGGCTGCAACACTGCAGTTTCCAGTCTGAAGGCTAAAAACACACACAAGAGATGGGCAGATGTAGAAAAACAGCCAAGAATGGGATATAGGGAGGAGAGGATGAAGAAGAGGGAAATCTCATGAGTATAGGTCTTGACTATCTGATTTAGGATTAAAGTTCCCATATTGGCATTAAGATTTTGCTTAGTTTATAGTGACACTGTTTTAATCGTAAAGATTCCTCACCTATAAAGGCTTTCCTGGTACTGCAGGATCTGTCTGATTCATCTCTAGAGGAACTGCTCATAGGACATATAATAGGTTCTCAAATAATGGGGGTAAAACAAATGACAAGGACACAATATTTAGCAAAAGGCTGCGAAAGGTACTTTTCTAGGAGCCCCACAAGGCAGAAGGGAGGGGTTTCTATATAACATTTGTGTCTTTGCAACAATAAAGTCATCTATACAACCATCAAACAAATATTTATTTAGCACCCCCACTGTGCCAGTCGCTGTGGTAGCAAAGAAATGCACAATCCTACCCTCAAGATAACGGAACAGAGATGCAAGTCAGTTGGCACCTAGAATACACTGTGACCAGCACTCTGACAGATGCAAGGCAAGGCAGGGTGCTATGGGGGCTGCGAGATGTCAGCTTACGGAACTAGATGAAGTGTTTCAGAAGAGATTCACTGAACACGCACTGTGTGCCAGGTCTCGTGCCAGCTGCTGGAGTTACAGAGGTGCCTGCCACATTTATCCCTCTTCTAGAGGGACTCAAGGGAGACTTTTCCCAAGACAGTGGGAAAAGGGGGAAACAGTATGTGTACTGTAGGAGCACAAAGGAAGGTGCAAGACCCCCATGTGCCCAGGGTGAGGACTCCCTTCTTCCCAGGACTTCCTAGAGGTAAAGTAATTCAATCCCAGAAGAAAGCACAGTGATTTCTGAGCTCTTGATTCACACTGTTCGGCCCCAGTGATTTTTCCCTTTCCTCCAAAACTTGGTTTGTTCTTCCTTTAGGATACTAAGTTTACTGTTAGGGGCCTGAAATAATTAGTTCTGCTTATAATATCTTACAACCCCAAAGGCCTCACTTTGCATGAATGGCACAGAATCCCCTTTGGACCAGTCTCTGGGGACTCGAGGATGCCCTCCACAGGACACAATCAGAAGACTCACAAATTTAGAACCAGAAAGTCAGAGACCCAGAAAGCTTGAAGGAATCTCAGAGATTTCCTGAAATCTGTAATTCTGCAATCTGTGTCAGCCCCTTCATTTTACAGATTGCTCATCAGAGGAAAAGGGAGCCACCCAAGGCCCAACAGGCAGGTAATGACAGCACTGAAACTGCAATCCAGGCTTCTCAACCACTTTTGAAAACCTAAGATTCAGGAGTTCCTGTTTGTGGCACAGCGGAAACAAATCCGCAAAATCCATGAGTTTGTGAGTTTGATCCCTGGCCTCGCTCAGTGGGTTAAGGATCCGGCATTGCCATGAGCTGTGGTGTAGGTCTCAGACATGGCTTGGATCCCATGTTGCAGTGGCTATGGTGTAGACCAGCAGCTGTAGCTCCGATTCGATCCCTAGCCTGGGAACCTCCATATGCCTTGGTTGCAGCCCTAAAGCAAAAAAAAAAAAAAAAAAAAAAAAAAACAAACTAAGATTCAGGCTAATGTAGGAGCAAGAGAGATCCTAAGAGAGTAAGAGATCTTCTAAAAATCAAAAATTGAGGGCTCCCGCCAGTACTAACCCTGGAAAATAAATGGGTTTGATTTCATTAAAGGAACTTCCAGATTTCCTTACATTCCTTCATCATCCCCCACCCCAACATAAACAAATACCAATACCTACCTCCAGCTTAGAAGAAAAACAAGACAATAGCATTGGACTGCTGCCTTTGGGAGCAATCCTGTTTATACTGAAGCATGACATGTAAGAAATGGGAGAGGACCTGAAGTTAAAAGAAACATCCCTTCCTGTAAGGGTATTCCTCCACCACTACCAATACATCATACATCAGCTAATGCACACGGATGCACTGAGGGCCTTCCAGAATATAAATTAACAAGTGCAACTCCCAAGAGTCTCTCTGGCTTCAGAGGGGCTGTGTCATGCAATGGCATGTATGGAGAAATGCTGACTCATCCTGTACGGCCGTGGGGGAGAAGTAGAAGCCACCCTGTGGGCAACAGACAGCACTGGAGTGGGCAAACAAAGAAGTACAGGGATAAGGCCTGACCTGCTCATCCTCCTCTTGGTCCCAGCCACCCTTTGGAGGTTGTCAGAAAATGGGCAAAAGGAAATAGAGGAGAATCTCAGACCTGAAAAACAAAAGCACAGGGCCATCACATTCCCAATATTTTTCCCCCTCACTTTCCAGTTCCTAAAATAAGTATAAGGGCCTGAGTACCTAAAAATATCTTTTGAAGACAGGAAACAATTGCCACATCGAAATGATGACGCCCATCAAGAAATCTGAAGAGACAGATGCTATAAAACATGGCTTTGAATCCAACAGTCATTACTAGTCAAACTCTTTCAAAAAATAAAAGAAGGAAACCTGCAAGCATTCCAGTTGAGTATTGCTCTTATCTCAAGACTTACACATTCAAACAGAAGGGAATTACATATCTCTTATTGATACCTTTTTCCTACTTCCAAATTCAGCCAGTATCAAACAAGGGAAAGGATGAGAGGGTAGGGAGCAATGAGAGAATAATTTATCTCCACAAACTAAATGTCTTGTAGGACCCTCAAAGATGCAATTTACACAAATGCTTTTTTTCCTTCAAACTCACATCACACTTGTGATTCTTTTTCACCTGCATGAGAGAAAAAAGTTTTGAAAGTGCTGAGCTTAATTGATTTCCAGCCCCACTAACTCAGACCCCGGAGACACCAATTACATATTCCATCATACCCAAGGTGCATGGGAAGCAGACTTTCCCCTGAGGTTTGTAGATGGGTTTCACAGTCAAGTATTATGATTAACCCAAAGTTCCTCCTTCAAGAGGGACAGAGGTACATCACAGTTCTCTCAACCTTTATGCAGGCTTAGGGAAACTGACTCCATTAGAAATGTGATACAGCAGCCGATGATAGCCGGAGAAAGTAGAACTCTGGAAAAGTCAAATGAATTCATAAGATGCTTTGTCTGCCTGGTTTATTTATGCTCCTCTGCTAATGAAGCAAAAGATGGGAGATGACATTTTCTCTTTAACAGGCAAAGAGTTGATAGCTCTGAAGCACCCAGAGATAGTCCTCAGATAGACCAAGCACTTATACCAGGTTGTGTATACATTTTTAGGAGCTTGGAAAGCTTTAAGCACTTTCAAGTGCTTTTAAGCATATTAGTCTTGCTTCAAACAAAACATAATAAGCCCGGCTGATGGCAGAGAAATAATAATGTTGTTAATCTAAGCAGCTTGGAAGGGAATCATCCACTCTAAAAACCCAGATTGATTTCATGCCCTTTGGACAGTCTGACCCAGTCCTTTCCTGGAGGGCTAATGGACAATCACTATCTCATTTAGGCTCCATTCACACTCCTCTTTGTTTATTCATGGACAAACAAGCTGATGGCCTCCAGTGATCCAGCCTGAAATACTGGCCTTAAGTGATTTTGCGCCTCCACAGGAAGAGCTCAGCTATGACACAAAACCCAGGGCTGCAAACACCCTCTTCCTTAAATGTATCAAGCCGCTTTGGTCACTGATATTATCTAGGAAAGATGGTAAGGATAAGGTCAGTGTGAACCAGGGAAAAATCCAAATCGGAAAATTTAAAACAAGTGCAGTTTTATTACTCTCAAAGAAAAACAACTCAAGCTGGACTCAAAATGCTTTAAGTGTTGTTCCAGAATGACCCCAAGAGACCTATTTAATGAATAATTAGGAATTATTTGTAATTGATAGATCAGTTACTGCTATGTAAAGGGAACACTGAGTATTTACAGTTCCTTGAGATAAAGTCTTAAGGGCAGTAAACATGAAACCAAGATGAAACTGCATGAAGAAAAGTTTTGCTAATGTCAGCAAAATGATAACAAATATTGAAGTTGGGTGGTGGGTACGTGGAGGTTCCTTATACTATTCTCACTATTTTTGTGCATGTTTAACAGTTTCTGTAATAAAGTTGTTTTTGAATACATTGCTGAACAAAGGTAACTTTCAGGCCAGCCCTCCAAGCTATTACAAATCTGAAATTACTGGGATTAATATCAGAGTTTTGGCTCTGTTAAAAATTTTTATCAAAGCTCCCAGACCCTTGAGCTTTACTCTCCCAAACTCAGCCTGCCTATATTCAAGCTCAAGGCAAGGGTAATTGGGATCCAACAGAGCCATATTTGTTCTACTTCTAGTAAAAATATCAAGGGAAGCCCAAGAGAAGGAAAAGAGAAGGTATTGGGCCAGGAGATGAAGAGCTAGCTTTGAACCAATGCCCGTTTTGATGGCATCACCTGCTGTCAGATTCCCACTTTCAGAGCAATTTGTCATAGAGAGAAATTGTCCTACATTCTCTCTCTTGCTTTGGTTCTGTCAACTGTCATCATAAGTAGGCCACTTTCTCCTGGCCAGAATAAGCTCAGCTAGAAGAAGAACCCATGGGGCACTACGGCTTTGGCCCATTGCTTTACTTTAATGAGGGAAAGACTTTCCAGGTTCCAGAGTAGCTTACATACTGGGGCAATTCTTAGCCAAGCACATTTCTCATTTGCCTTTGTTCCACTGAACATCTTCTTGCAGGAGCTTGGAGGGGCAGTGAGGCTTGGAAATCCTCCTATATGCAAACAGTTTTTTTTACCAAGAGAGTATTTTCCAGGCAAGAAGCAATAATTCCTATAAGCAAATTGCATTCTCCCTAAGGCAAAGTAAACTAAATTCAGGAAGAAGATATTTTACAAAGTGAATTCCATATAAGACATGCAGTACAGAAGGCTTTTTCAAGACTTTTGAATTGCTAAAGAGAGAGAGAGAGAAAAAAAAAAAAAGGTTGGCTAAACTGTCTGCTGCAGTTAGTCACCTGGAATAACTAGCACACTCACAAAAATCTACCCTTGTCTCCATGGAGACAACGGGCCTAGCAACTATCTAAACATTATACTACAAGGTATTGCAGATAAGCGTCAGGGGCCACAGGGGAATACTATAAAGTAAAAAGAAAACTTGTCCAGCCATCTCAAACTATAGTCCTACTATGGAATTCTATGATCTTGCCTTACTGTATCTTATTATTATCCCTACTGAATATAGGGATAATAAGCAAAGAGGAACTAAAGCTAAAAGATTGAGGTTGATTGAATTGATCTTAATATTCTTTAGAGAATTTGCCTTTAACACAGCCTTAGGGATTCACTGAGCCAAATTATCTTTGCTACTGTTTGGCAAACATTTTTGAGGCTAATTATATGCTACTCATTTGAGAACATCTAATGTGGCAGGTACTGTGCTAGGCAGTGGGAAGATGACACTTTAAATTTTCTGAAGATGTTCCCACAACTGTAACTACATTTGACCCCTTGGATAATGTTGGAATTGTCATTGACTGCATTTTACAGATAAGGAAATTAAGACTCTGAGAAGTGAAAAGACTTGCCCAGGGTCACACAGCAACATTATAGTGGATCCAGAATTCACACCCTGGTTTCCCAATGCCATACCCCATTTTAGTTTCAACTATACAATACCCCAACACTTAAAGACCAGCCATAACACTCCACAATGGGGATACTGGGATAAATTAAGTCACTTGATTCAGCATGGCCCCCAAAGAGCACTCTGAATCCCAAACAGGAATTCTCACTGCTGGTTTTCAGTTCATGAAATTTTATCAAGCTGTGTACTTATGACATGTACACTCTTCTGTATGTAGAGTGTACTTCAATATAAGGTGTTTTGTTTTGCTTTGTTTGCTTTTTAGGGCCTCACCTGCGGCATATGGAAGTTCCCAGGCTAGGGGTATAAGTGGAGCTACAGCTGCCAGCCTACACCACAGCCACAGCAACGTGGGATCCAAGCCGCATCTGCGACCTACATCACAACTCACAGCAACACCGGATCCTTAATCCGCTGAGTGGGGCCAGGGATCGAACCCGCATCCTCGTGGATACTACACCACAATGGGAATTTCTCAATAAGTTTTTTTAAAAACCGTTCTCTCCTCACTGTCCTGAAAGTATGCTTTCCTGTGTAGACTGATCCTCAGGCTTCATAGGTTACCATACATTCATCCTTTATACCCTAGGGTCAAATAGGTATGGTTATTCACCTGCAAAACCTTTTGGAGTTCTTCCTAAACCACTGTCTACTGCCTTAAATTTGTGTCTCTCTCATGGGGACACTATGGGTTCGGCAAATCTCTTATACCTTTGCTGCCCTGTCTTACTCTGAGACAAAAGGGAAGAGGCACTGTGACTGTTGTTTCCCTGTAGGCTAGACTCCATACCAGCCTCCCCTGCAAAAAAAAAAAAAAAAGCAAAAAACAAAAACCTGTAGGTCATTTTTCTAACAACCCTGTTGAGAGTCTTTCCAACTGACCAGGGGGAGCTAGGCAGTCAAAACTAGCTTTTTCACACTACATCAACTCCGAGGGCAAAATGCTGCGTACTGATTGAACTGAACTGCAGTTTGTGTAGGAGAGGATTAAAGGGGACCAATAGCGCCCTTTGCCTTTAGGCTCCAAGACCCCCTGAAACTTGCTGACCTCACTTGCAATAATTTACCTGTCTTACTACTGGCACGGGAGCTGTATTCAGCCACTTCCAACCCTAGACCCATAGTAGTTACTCTTGGCAACTGAAGCCCAGACAACCAGAGGTTACATGAATTGAAACCCATTTACCATTCCCTCTTTCAGCTTTAATTTCTTCACCCATATGATCTCTTTCAACATCATAACTTTATCAGGGTAATGAAGAGCAGACATGTATCACTATCTTTTTTGTACAGACAGATAAACCAAGACCCAAAGAAGGAAGCAACTGTCCCAAAGGCACCTGGGTAATTAGAGCTTGGCACCACTTTGTCCCTGATACAACAGGAAAAAAGTTGTGTAGAACCAGAAGATGGCACCAAGTCTTTGCCTACAAGGAGCCAATAGACAGCTCATTCCGCTTTTCTTACCCTCCCACTAGCTGGAGCTGCTGATCTGAGGGAACGCAGGGATCTAGGCCAACCCATAGATTTCTTAATAATATTCCAGTGTGTAATAGCTATTCAATACCAAAAAGGTAGCAGGTTGAATCAGGAGATAGAAATTGGGATTGAGAATGAAAAACTGGGAGGGAGATTCTATATCAGAGTGATGGAATACCTCAACTCTGAACTGACATCACCCAAATCACTGGGTGTTTGCGACATTTCAGTAAAATGACAGCTCCACTTTCTTGGATGGATTGTGTGGTGAGTGAATATTTGTCTGGAAAGTTATTTAGCTTTGCATCACACAGATCACAGAAAAAGTCACAGACACAGAAATAAACCAAATATGAAGGCTTATTATACTAGCGATAAAAATACTGAGGCCCAGATTGCTTAAATGACCTCCTAAACTCAAGCAGCTATTTAGTGAAAGAACTAGGATGAGACTCCCAATCCAGGACTCTTTCCACTTCACTGGCTGAATCTATCATGATTTCATTGTATGTTTGGTCATCATGCAGATGTGGTTAAAATAGAAAACAAATACATGAAAAAAATTGCCCTATTCCTGAATGAAAAAAAGAACACAAAAGACCAAATAACATAAGCATTTCCCATTTCACACCTTTAAGTTGAGATTTAGGTCTACAACCTAAAGAAAATGTTTCTCTCATAACCCTTGAAAAGGCAGCTCTACTTGGAAAGAAGTAGGTTTATTAAAGTCCCTGAAATCCTGAGTTGTTAATCCTGACTTGACTTTGACAAATTATAAAATCCCCATGCCTCAGTTTCTCCATCTGCACATTGATAACTATATACCATAGTAACATAGCTCTCAAGCGACTCTAAAAGTAAGGGAATCATAAGGACATCTTGACTCTTAATTCTCACTCCTCACTCCCACTTATTAGTCACTAGTCCTATTCACTGGATTTCTCAAATATCCCTTAAATTCAAGCCTCCTTTCCCATTTTAGTTCAGACTCCCTCCTTGTCACTTCTTTAGATTACATCATCAAGATCCTGCCCCCAGTCTCTCCCCATTCCAGTCCATCCTCCACACTGCCACCAAGGTAATCTTTTAAAAAACAACCTGGCTATATCATGCTTCCATTAACTCTTTATTCCCTGAAAAAGTCCAAAACTGGGAGCTCACATTGTGGCTCAGAGGGTTAAGAACCCGACTAGTATCCATGAGGATGCGGGTTTGATCCCTGGCCTCGCTCAGTGGATTAAGGATCCGGCATTGCCGTGAGCTGCAGCATAGGTCACAGGTGCAGCTCAGATCCAGCAATGCTGTGGCTGTGGTGTAGACTGGCACCTGCAGCTCCCATTCAACCCCTAGCCTGGGAACTTCCATATGCTATGGATGTGGCCCCTAAAAAGAAAAAGAAAAGTCCAAAACTTCTTAGGGTGACAAATAAGACTCTACTCTGACTGGCCTTCATCTCCATCTTCTGCAGCTTAACATTTCCCATCACTCCTGCTAATAGCCTATCCCCTATGCAGACAATGCTTCAGTCCCCTCAAATTTCTTACCATTCTATAAACACAGTACATTGTGTAGTGTCTTTTTACATTTGCACATCCTATTCCCTCTGCCTGACATACATGTTGCCTTGTTTCCTCTTTCAAAAATTCCTACTTGTCCTACAAGACTCAGCTCAAATGTTACCTCTCCTATGAAACTTCTCTAAGCTTTCCATGAAGAATACCTCCTATGTGCCCTCATAGCATCCTGGACATAAAACCATCATAGTACTTGTGTTCTTTATGATAACCATACTGTGTTGTCAGTTTAACTCCTGAACTTCTTGAAGAGAGAGCTGTAATTTTGTTCTTCTTTGTATCCCAAATATATAGCACAGTGCCTGGCCCCAAATGTCGCTCCATAAATATTGTTAAAGAAATGAATAGATGACCTATGATAAGAACTGCTATTTATGGCCAACATATAGCATATATGGTCAATAAATAAGGCATGATTAGGTTTCTTTGATGTCCCCATTCTTTACCTGAAGCTTTTATCTGAGGATTTAGAGAATTTAGAACTGTCAGCTGGAAGAAAGAAAAGTCTGGCCTAACTATATCTTTCTTGGAGAACTGTTGACCAGCAGTTGACCAGCAGTTTAGAGTTCAGTCTTTTAGCAGCAACAAATCTCTCATCGCACCACTCCACTTCTAATTTTGATTCCAATTCCCTGCCATTATATCACATCTCCTAAAAGCTAGATTTTCCCTTTTCCTCTTTAATACCCCCCAACTTTATCCTCCCCGCCTACTCATACACCAAGGGCTGATTTTCATTGCATGTATTTAAGTAAACTGTCAACCCATTATGCAATTTACATCAGAAGGTTGGTAATAAAGTAGGACCTTCTCCAAGGTCATTTGTATACTCTTTGATATCCGGGTAAGTACTGAGAGAAAAATAGGTAGATAACTCAATCTGTCATGTGGATCTAAGGAGACTGTACAAATACCTCATTTCCATAACAACATTGTACTTGGTGTCCCAACATAATGAATGAATATGCTATGACTGAAGACTAAACAGAGGCTAATGGTAAATGCATTAATTAGCGACCTGTTTACACTTCTCCTGGGAAGGATGGCCATTTGTTACAGCTGCTGTCATGTAAGAATACTGACTGGGTTCAGGTCTCCACTCTGGGAATGAATATAAATTTGTGAGATTCTCTGACATTATCATTTGCTGACAGGCATTAATGACACTAATGAAGGCAGAAGACCTTGATTCAAACACACAAATGATGAGCTGATAAGAGATTTGTGAACAGGGTCCTGACTAATGAATTTATTAATGATGCAGAGATGGAAGTTTTAAAGGGATGTCTAGACATATTTATAGCACCTCCACCTCCTTCAATCAAAGGTAATTCTTCTATCCCTTTGATTTATCCATTTTTTCAGTTATATATCTAAGAAAACAGAATAATCGTGTTCTGGTAAGAGAAACCCAAAGAAAAGAGAGTAGATCCAGCTCTACTCAGTTAATGACAATTACGAATGAGAATGTTTCATGAATTCAAAAGATCACCAGCTCTTGTCTTAGGAAATATGTGGTGATAGATGAAAATTAGAGGCTTTATTCAGAGCAGAAGGAGCATTTACTAATCATGCCCAAAGCTAGCTGAAGTCTTCAAATTCAGAAAAAGATGAGTATATTATTACCAATTTATCTCCCACAGCATTGACTTCTTAGGTAACTACAGCCTTGACAAATAGTCACATTTTAGTGAGGGAAATGATACATGCTGACATTCCTATTAACAATTTACACTTTCATTACCTTTTTTATCACGATTGAATCACCAAATCCTTCTATTTCTTTTTCTTTTTTTCTTTTTTTTTTATTTTTATTTTTGCATTATAGCTGGTTTACAGATTTCTGTCAGGTTTTCCAACTGCACCATGTGGTGACCCGATTACATGTACATATATGGATTTGTCACATGTAATTAGATATACTTCCCCGTGCATTACAGTTGGAGCTCCTTGCTATTCCATCATTAAAGCAGTAGTTATCCCCACTCCCTCCCACCCCTCCCCCACCCCTCCCCCGCCCCCTTGGCAACCACAAGTCTGTTCCTCAAGTTCGTGATTTTCTTTTCTGTTGAGATGTTCATTTGTGTAGTGTTTTATTCTCCAGTTATAAGAGATTTCATAT
>PVHT020000015.1:27423073-27473015 GCA_004024745.2 Catagonus wagneri | reverse complement strand
CCTTTTTTTTTTCTTCACTTGTTCTACCCAGTTATTTCAGGGGTTTCTTGCAGTTTTTGGAGGTTTAAATTGATCAGCATTCAGATGATGATTTGTCCAACTTGTTTTATATTTAGATGCGTTTTTTGATGTATTTGTGGGAGAGGGAGAGCGCGACCTCTTACTCCTCCGCCATCTTGCCCTCTATCCCAAATCCTTCTATTTCTGATCAAGACAGAACAACAGAATGCCAATGTTTGCACAGGATCACTCCTATAGTCATTTAACTGTTTGCACTGGTTTGACCAACTTGTAGATAGATTTTATCAAAGACATAATTCAATACAGAATGCCAGAACCACTGTTTGGGGCAAACAGTTTGAAAAAAACAACTGGTTTGTCCAGTGTAGAAAGAAATTAGCAAAGCCAGCTGTACTTATTAAATCAGCCTTTTACTAATTATTTTATTGAAGAGACCCATCACTTCAAGCAAAGGATCCTGAGATAGTATAGCCATACAAAACAGTGTGAATAATGCATTAGTTCTATCAAGTGGCATTATCAGTCTGAGTATTCCAATAATTAAATTGTAGATGTAGCTCTGTATTCTGAGGTATAAGACACACAAGGCCATATTTTATGTGAAAACTTCTTCTCTTAAAACTTTAAAAATTGTTTAATGCCACATAAGGGCCCCAGAGTGAAGGCAAAGAGATTACATTTTTAAGAGAGTGATTACCCACTTAGGCTGTTAAGACTTTTTGAGCAGTCTAATAGGAATCTGGTTTGAATTAAGAGTAAAATGGAGCTGTAACACACAAGAGGCCTAATACTAGCCCTGAGTTTGGCCTCAGAGCTGAGAGACAGATGGCTTCTCATTGCCTTGGAGATGCTTTTATGTTATAAGCATGTTGATTATTTCATTCTGTTAAGAATCCGTATGCTCTGTGATCACATGATCAGGCAGTCCTACAGAGAACATGCAGGATATGGACAGTTTCCAGCTGCTCCTTGTTGCCTTTGTGTTACAGATCCATATCTGGATGGATAATCATACAGATTTTTAAAATCATAATTGAAATTCTCTCCACCCAGGATCCTGTGGCCTCTGGGCCCAAATAGTTGCAAGTCAGCAGGTGATACCTAAGGTTCAACCACAATTAGAGCTGGGACTCAGAACCAGGGGGTCCACTAGCAGATCACCAAAGCCACAGGGCAAAGCTGATGCTGTAAGCAAGGGTATTAAGGCACAACTCTAATTGCCAATATGCTTGGCATCGCACGAAACAAACTGGTCCTATGTTCAAGAAATTTCACCACTACGAATTAGCTAGTTGGTCATGGGGCAATTCGGTCCATATAGTCACACTGGATATTCATAGCAAACCAATGTTTATTCACTTATTTATTCCTTTATTAATGTAATGAATATTTCTTGAATGTCTATTATGTACCAGGCATTATCCCTGTGCTAGGGATACAGCAGTGTACAAGAGAGAAACAGTTCCTGGTCTGTTTTTGTTTATTCTGTTGAGCTACACAATGTAGAGGTTAAGGACTCTGCAGCCAGACTACATAGTGTATAAATCCTGGCTCTTCCCCTGTCTGTGAGCCTTAGCTTCCTCATCCCAAAAACTGCAATAAAGCTAGTACCTGACTCATTGAGTTGGTATGAGAAATAAATGGATTAACGTATGTTAAAAACTTAGAACAATGTCTGTCACATGATAAGCACTATGTAACTGTCAGACATTCTTGTTAACTATGTTCTGTAGTGTCTGTTAATCATAATCGAAACAATAGTATGAAATACATGATTTATTTCTTGTAAGGAACAGTATGGCTCCTCTTACTACTCACAATGAGGAGTCTCCTACTTCTGAGGTAAAGGGGCCAGTAGAACTTCAAGACATACTACCATTAAACTCCTAAAGTAAATCTCTGCCATCTCTTGGCCTCCATTACCTCATCTTGTAGATGAGAGCTCATAACTAAATGATCTGGTACTGGTGATTAAAAACACTGGGTTTGGGAGTTCCCTTTGTGACTCAGCGGTAACGAACCTGACTAGTATCCATGAGGACGTGGGTTCAATCCCTGGCCTCACTCGGTGGGTTAAGGATCTGGCATTGCCGTGAGCTGTGGTATAGGTTGCAGATGTGGCTTGGATCTGGTGTTACTGTGGCTGTGGTGTAGGCCAGCAGCTACACCTTCGATTCAACCTCTAGCCCAGGAAATTCCGTGTGCCTAAAAAGACAATAAACAAGCAAACAAACAAATAAATAAAAACATTGGGTTTGAATACTGTTTTCACCACTTACTAACTATATGATCTTGAGTAAGTTCATCTTAAGAGCTTTTCTTTGTCTTTGGAGTTCTGCAATTTTACCAAAATGTATCTAGAAAGCTTTGTATTCATTCTACTCAGGATTCATGCCTCCTGAATCTAAAGGCTATTCGTCAATTCAGGAAAACTCTTAATCATTCTCTTTAAAATTGCCTCTCCCCGCAATCTCTCTAGTTCTTCTGTTTACAACTCATTTTAGACATAATTTGGACTTTTAAATCTATCTTCCATGTCTCTTAATCTCTCTCTAGAGATCTCATATACTGATTTAAACACAAGACACTAAAACATCAAAATGTTATGCCCTCAGTAACTTTGATTTTAAAACTCTGTCATTTAATATAGTGAAAGATACAATTCACTCAAACAGTTTGACTAGTCTTTTTTAACTTGACTAGTCATCTGCATGAACAAACTGTTTTTAATGCACTAAAGATGACCATAAAGAAAACTGACCATTCAAGGATATCCAAAGTTATTCTCAAATCAAAAACTAATTCTCATTTTAAAAGAGGGCATGAAAATTATAAGGTAAATGGAGATGCTTTTGACAATAATTACTCGTCTCCAATGTTGTAAGTTAGAAAAAAATTACTAAAGCATTTAGAAACATACTTATAGTATTGCCTCATACTTTTTAATTATTTGCTTTTAAAATGGAGAAAAACCTCTTAAAATATTCTACAGGTGTCAAATTTTAATACAAAAGACTTACTTTACAAAAGTATTACAAGTATTACAAGGCAAGGATGCCCACTCTCATCACTTTTATTCAACATAGTTTTGGAAGTCCTAGTCACAGCACTCAGTCAAGAAAAACAAATATAAGGCATCCAAGTTAGAAAGAAAGAAGTAAAACTTTCACTATTTGCAGATGACATGATAATATATAGAAACCCCAAAGACTCCACCAAAAAAAAGTATTAGAACTAATAAATGAATTCAGTAAAGTGGCAGCATATAAAATTAGTATACAGAAATTGGTTGAATTTCTATAAACCAATAACAAGCTATCAGAAATAAAAATAAAGAAAACAGTCCCATTTACAATTGCATCAAAAAGCATAAAATAGGTTGAAATAAATTTAACCAAGGAGGTGAAAGAGCTGTACACAGAAAACTATGAGTCACTGATAGAAGAAATTGAAGGTGACACAGATAAATGGAAATATATATTATGTTCATAGATTAGAAGAATTAGTATTGTTAAATGTCCATGCTATTCAAAGCAATCTGCCGATTCAATGCAATCCCTATCAAAACATCAATGGCATTTTTCACAGAACTAGAACAAATGATCCTAAAATGTGTATGGAACCACAAAAAGACCCTGAACCAAAGTAACACTCAGAAAGAAGAACAAAACTGGAAGTATCACACTCCCAGACTTGAAACTATACACACTGTTTTAATTACTAAAAGGCTATAGTAATAAAACAGTGTGGTACTAAAAACTTACAATAATTTCTTTTAAAAACCAATATGGTACTGGCACAAAAACAAACACATAGATCAATGGAACAGAAGACAGAACCCAAGAAAAACCCCACATTCATATGGTCAATTGATCTATGACAAAAGAGGCAAGAACATATAATGGAGAAAAGACAATCTCTTCAATAAACCATGCTGGGAAAACTGGACAACTGTAAGCAAAAGAATGAAACTGAACCACTTTCTTCTGCCTTTTTTAACCTTTTTTATGGCTGCACCTTGGCTAGGGGTCGCATCAGCGCTAGGGCTGCCAGCCTACACCACAGCCACAGCAATGCCAGATCCGAGCCGCATCTGCAACCTATACCAAAGCCTGAGGCAATGATGGATCCTTAACCCACTGAGCAAGGCCAGGTATGGAACCTGTATCCTCGCAGACACTATATCAGGATCTTAACCCATCAATCCAGAACAGGAACACCTGGATCACTTTCTTAAACCGTATACAAAAATAAACTCAAAATGGATTAAATACATAAATATAAAACCTGAAACCATAAAACTAGAAGAAAACATAGGCAGTACGCTTCCTGACATTAGCCTTAGCAATATATTTTTGAATCTCTCTCCTCAGGCAAGGGCAACAAAAATCAAAACTAAAAGGCTGTTGCAGAGTGAGGAAAACCATCAACAAAATGGAATGACAACCTACAGAATGGAGAACACATTTGCAAATGATATATCCCATAAAGGGCTGATATCCAAAATATATAAAGAACTCACACAACTCAATGTCAAAAAACAAATAGCCCAATTTTTAAAATGGGCAGAGAACCTTAACAGACATTTTTCCAAAGAAGACATACAGATGGCCAACAGGCATGTGAAGAGATGTTCAAGATCACTAATTATCAGAGAAATGTAGATCAAAACTACAACGAGATGCCACCTCACACCTATCAGAATAACTATTATCAAAAAAGCAAGAAACAAGTGTTAGTGAGGATGTGGAGAAAAAAAACCCTCCTGCACTGCTAGTGTGGATGTAAATTGGTGCAGCCACTATGGTAAACAGTATGCAGGTTCCTTAAAAACTAAAAATAGAATTACCACTCTATCCAGTGGTTTCACTTTTGGGTATTTAAAAAAAAATAAAAACACTAATTCAAAAATATATATGCATCCCTATGTTCATTGCAGCACTGTTTACAATAGCCAAGATATGGAATTAACCTAAGCATGCACTGATAAATGAATGGATAAAAAGTATGTGGCATATGTATATAAAGGAATATTACTCAGCCATAAAAAATAATGATTCTTGCCATTTGTGGCAATATAGATGGACCTGGAGGCTATTATCCTAAGTGAAGCAAGTAAGACAGAAGAAAAACAAATACCATATGATTTCACTCATACATGAAATCTAAAAAAAAAAAAAAAATGAAAACAAATGAACAAACAAAACAAAATCAAAATCGACTCAAATATAGAGAGCAAACTGGTGGTTGCCAGAGGGAAAAGAGAACAAAATAGGTGAAGAGGATTAAGAGGTACAAACTTCCAGCTCTAAAATAAGTAAGTCTCAGGGACATAGTGTACCCATGGAGAATGTAGTCAATAATACTGTAACAAATTTGTACGGTAACAGATAGTAACTAGTCTTATTATGATAATCATCTCATAATGTGTAAAAATACCAAATCACTGTTGTACATCTGGAAATAACATAACATTGTACATAAATTATAACTCAATTTAAAAATCATTACATAAATACACAAAGTGTTTATACAAAAGTATTTATTGCTTTCTTATAGTGTGCCTAGCACTGTATGTGATACTGAGGCTATACAAGACACCAAAGACATGGCCCCTGTGCTAAAGGAGTTTCACTGGAGAAACGCAAGCTAACCATGTGAAAGAAGGAAGAATAGATGGAGGAAGCTTTTCTCTACCACCTGCTGTGTGCTGGGCATATTCACATCTAATCCTCACACGTAAGTTATGTTGTTTACTTGTTCATTCATTTACCCCATCATTTAAGTGATGTAGGTATGCCCAAGGTCAAAGCACTAGCAAGAGAACAAGTTCAGACAAACTCAGGTCTGATGCCAGAGCCATTGTTTCCAGTAAATCACACTGCCAAATTATTTTTTTTAATTTAATGAATTTTATTTCAAGTATAGGTGTACATAAATCATCACAAGTCAATTTGATAGATTTTGTGTCCCAAACCCACAGTGCATCTCCCCCACCCCCAGATTGTCTTATTTGAAAAACAAAGGTTTTCCAAAGTGTGTGAGTCATTGTCTGTTCTGCAAAGAAGTTCATTGCGTCTTTTTAGTTTCCACATGTAAGCGGTAGCATTGGGTGTTGCTGTCTAATTGTCTGACTGGTTTCACTTTGCATGATAATTTCTAGGTCCATCCATGTTGCTATAAATGTTGGTAATTCGTTCCTTTTAATGGCTGAGTAATATTCCATTGTGTGTATGTACCATATCTTCCCTATCCACGCCTCTGTCGATGGGCATTTAGGTTGTTTCCATGACCTGGCTATTGCATAGAGTGCTGCGATGAACACTGGAGTACAGGTGTCTTTTCGAGTCATGGTTTCCTCTGGATAGATGCCCAGGAGTGGGACTGCTGGATCAAATGGTAATTCTATTTTGAGTTTTCTGAGGAATCTCCATACTGTTTTCCACAGTGGTTGCACCAATTTGCATTCCCACCAGCAGTGTAATAGGGATCCTTTTTCTCCACACCCTCTCCAGAACTTATTGTTTGCAGACTTTTTGGTGATGGCCATTCTGGCCGGTGTAAGGTGGTACCTCATAGTGGTTTTGATTTGCATTTCTCTAACGAGGAGCGATGTTGAGCATCTTTTCATGTGTTTATTTGCCATCTGCATGTCTTCTTTGGAGAACTGTCTGCCTAGATCCTCTGCCAATTTTTTGATGGGGTTGTTTCTTTGGTATTGAGCTGTAGGAGGTGTTTGTAAATTTTGGAGATTAATCCCTTGTCAGTTGATTCATTTGCAAATATTTTCTCCCATTCTGTGAGTTGTCTTTTCGTTTTGTTTAGGGTTTCCTTTGCTCTGCAGAAACTTTGAAGTTTAATGAAGTCCCATTTGTTTATTTCTCTTTTTATTGTCCTTACTCTGACACATGGATCTGAGAAGATATTACTATCATTTATGTCAGAGAGTGTTTGGCCTATGTTTTCCTCTAAGAGTTTTATAGTATCTGGTCTTATATCTAGATCTTTAATCCATTTTGAGTTTATTTTTGTGCATGGTGTTAGGAAGTGTTCTAATTTCATTTTTTTACATGTAGCTGTCCAGTTTTCCCAGCACTACTTATTGAAGAGGCTGTCTTTTCTCACACTGCCAAATTATTAATTAACTCATACAGATTAAATAAGGAGTGACTGACAAAAGAAGCAGTACAACATATGGCTGAATTCATAGAATCTGGAGTCAGATTGACCTGAGCTGAAAAACCAGCTGTGGGACCTTAAACAAGCGATTTAACCTTCCTGAGCTTCTTTTCTTATCTGCATAATAGGAACAGTAACAATATCTACCCATGGTGTTTGATGACAAAACAAAATAATATGCATTAGGGATTTCACACAGTGTTTTCCACAGTAACCAGTAATAGCAAGTATTATTAGTATAACACTGATTTTATAAATTATCTTTTTAATTTTTTATTTTTATTTTTGGTAGCGGATGTGATTCTTTTTTTAATAAGGATTTTTATTTTTTCCATTATAGCTGATTTATAGTGTTCTGTCAATTTTCTACTACATAGCGAGGTGACCCAGTCACACATACATGTATACATTGTTTTTTCTCACATTATCATGATCCATCACAAGTGACCAAACATAGTTCCCAGTGCTACACAGCAGGATCCCTTTGCTTAACCATTTCAAAAAAGTTCTCTTTAATTCCAAAATTAATTTTTCTGTTTCTTCATTCTAAAGAAGGAGGCATATTTCATACCAGTAAGGATATGTTACCTACCCCCTCAAAGAGGGTGGTAGGAACAGAGAAGAAAAACACATTTTAGGAGTTCCCGTCGTGGCTCAGTGGTTAACGAATCCGACTAAGAACCATGAGATTGCAGGTTTGATCCCTGGCCTTGCTCAGTGGGTTAAGGATCCGGCGTTGCCGTGAGCTGTGGTGTAGGTTGCAGACGCAGCTTGGATCCCGTGTTGCTATGGCTGAGGCGAAGGCTGGCAGCTACAGGTCCTGTTAGACCCCTAGCCTGGGAACCTCCACATGCCACGAGTGCGGCTCTAGATAAAGACAAAAAGAAAAAAAAAAAAAAAACACATTTCATAGCCTCTGACAGTTCTTTTGAGCTACTAAAGTAGGGGACTTGGGAAAAAGAGATGGACTACTAAACATAAAAGACACTTTGGATATGTGAAGGGAAGCCCTAGGCAATAAGCAGTAGAAAGCCAAATTATTCTCGGTTAACATAGCAATGTATACTACTTCGCCATTACCCCAAATCTTGAGTTGACATCTGGATAACATAAATAAGAAGTATGGGGTTTCAAAGAGGGGCATATAAGAGAGGAGGCCATCCGTGCTACATCACTCACTCCATGTTTCATTCAGCTAATGTGGCTATACAGGAGAGACTGCCCTTCTTTCTTCATTGCTTCATGGACATTGCTTTCAAATCTTTTCAGATAATGAAGGCTCGATGTTTCCTTCCATCAAGGAGAAGCAAGAAGCTGGATCTCCCTGCTGGAATAAACTGTTCTAAACAGAATAAGCTCTTTAAAAAGAGCTAGAATAACAGATAGGGTGTTCTGAAGGACATGGATTTGGGGTTGAACCTGATGGGGTCAACTAGATTCAATGGGCAGTGGGAAATGGGAAAGAAAGATTGCAGGAAGAAAGATGGACATAGAAACAATACCTCAATGAGTCCAGAAAATAACTCTGCTATGGAGAACAAAGGGCCCTAACTGCCTCTTAAATACAATTATCAATGTGGTCCCAGTCTTCTCATGACTTCTACACAGGAGGAAAGGCAGTTAATGACCCAGCAGCTCCACTTGGGTTAGGGGAAGAAGGTGAGGACGGGACTGGAATAAAAAGGGACACCTCTTCCCAAAAGCAGGCCAGGCAGACTTCCTTCATACCAGGGCGCAAGCTGGACCATATAAGAGTTATTTAACCACTGCTTTCCCCTCAATCCAACATTCTGACTCTTACTGGGTAACTTTACAGGGTTACAGATTTGAGAAACTCTCTCAACAGTAAAAAGAGGGTAGTACCTTCCTATTGTCCTCACTGAATCAGTATTAAGTTTGGCTGCATATCAAAACAAAAACAACAACAGCAGTATCTTAAACAAGATAGAAGCTTCTCTCTCATGAAAAGTCTGGAGATAGGCAGTCCAGGACTGCTGCGGTTCTAGCTCAATATTCCATGATCCTTAGCTTGTTACCTCCTGTTCCAAGATGGCTGTTCAAGCTCCAACCGCATTTCAGCTGTGAGGAAGCAGGAACAAGAACCACTTCCTAGATCTCTCACACAACACTTCCACTTACATCTTGTTAGCCAAAATAAAAATCATAGCTAGCATTTCTAGAGTGCTTACTATTGTGCCAGGCACTGTCCTGATGGCTTTACAAATAAAACCTCATCGATTCATCATAGAAACTCAATATAGTAGGTAGTACTATCATATCATTTAACAGATGCAGAAACTGAGGCACAGAGAATCAGCACTTAGTAAGAGATGAAGCAGAGATCTGTATCCTACATAGCCTGATTCCAGAATCTGTGTGCTTAACCACAGCGCTACATATGCTGCCAAAAGAAGCTAGCCTCACTAGTAGTCTTTTTATTGGTTAGCAATAACTCAGCAAAATATTAGGGGGTTTTACTAGGGAATAAAGGGGAAACTGGTATTACAAAGCAAATAGCAGCCTCCGTCACGCCTACATCAAAGCTTCAAGATAACATCTGTGAAAGCACTTCAAAATACAGTAAAAAGCAGTACACATGTAGTGCAGGTAGAGCAAGTTGCCCTGTCAGTTCCCAGAGAAATATTAGCTAACCTCTGGGAATTCTGGGATATTTTCTGAATTAGTGTAGGAAAACTCTATTTGACAACCCACTGGTTTGTCTTTCCCAAATAAGAAGGTGAAAATGAAGTGTTGTTTGGTAGGGGTCCTTGGGAAAATCAAAGGGGAGTGTAGGCCTTTCCAAACAAAACTCATAAGGAAACTTTCATCACCAGGCTGCTCCCTAGAGTAGTTAAAGCCTATAGGCCTTAGACATCAAGTCTACTGTTACAAACTTACTGCATGACAGCAGCTTGAATTCAGATACTCTATCAGCAAGGGTTCGCCAAAGAAACAGAACCAACAGGGTACATATGTATATTAAGAGATTTATTTTAAGGAATTGACTCACACAACTGCAGAGGCCGGCAAGTCCAAAATTTTTAAGGCAGGCCACCAAACTGGAACCTCAGGCAGAATTTCTTCCTCTCAGTAAACCTCAGTTTTTGCTCTTAAAGCTTTCAACTGATTGGATGAGGCCCACCCACATCAGGGAGGGGAAACCCATCCCTCATATCTACCATGTTTAGGCAGATACTTAAGCTCTTACGGCCTCTAAAAATGGAATGATAATACCTTCTTCAAATAAATGTCAACAGGATTATATGTAATAACGAATTTTTTTAAGTTCTACCAAAGTTAGGAATTATTTACAAGGATGCTTTGGAAATCAAGGCCACTGTCTGAGAATAATGTGATATCCTTCAAGCTGGTGCCAATGACCAAGGAAGATTCTGTAGTTATAGCATCTGGGCTCATAAACCTTGTAGGAAGGGGAGCGGTCCCAGTCAGCCACAGCCTCCTGGCTTGTATGTCTGAAGTGAAATATTGAGTTCAATAAACTTATCTGGGTTAGTTGATCCTCTGGCACATTTTGTTTCCATTGGAAGAAGCTGGTCGACTAAAGGAGGCTAAATAAATTTGGGGGAAAAATAGATGACACAAAGTTAAACAGATGACTCTATAGCAGGACTTATCAGAGCCTTGACATGAAATCATGAATCTCTAAAGGGGCTTTCTAACAGGGAGCATCACAAACTTACCCAACAACAGAGCACTCTTTGTCACCAGAATCACTGTTCCCATTTTGAAGAACACCTTATGTAACATTATTTGAGAAATGGTGCTTCACAGAGATGTACCGTACGGAGCTATTTAATTATTATTATTTATTAGAATGTTCTACCATTTTTATCTACCACTTGTCCTTAATCCTGAGAGACAGTGGGAGATCCCCAGAATGCTTCAAAGAGTATCATTAGAGAGCTTCACAAAGTGCTACATGATCTTTCCCTAACTAAATTTAAAATGCCATCTATGATTGAACCAGACTTGAAATTAAAGCTGAAATGTTTCCGTTAGGAATCAAGAAGGAACCAAAAGGCTTCTTGGCAAAAAGCACCTTCTAAAATGACAATCTTATGTTTCTCTTCAACTGTAGTTCCTCAGCTTAGAATGGGCCTAGTCATGGAGCTTTTCTGGAAACAATGCTAGACACAGCCCTTGACATAGGTAATGTCACTTCCACCTGGCATTCCAGTGCAATACCTTACTTATGTAGAAGTGAACAAACCCGATGACAGGGTGACCTAGACCATCAAGAAAGCCTAGCCTGCAGGTGTCCTGGAATTGTTAGCACCCTGCATACAAATAGGAAACATCTGTCAGCCCACCAACATTTGTATCAGGGTATGATCATTCCAACAGAACCGTGAAAATTATGATCAGAGGTCTCAATCTGATAAATCTGTCTTAATTTGTCTTTTTTTTTTTTTTTGTCTTTCCAGGGCCACACCCATGGCATATAGAAGTTCTCAGGCAAGGGGGTCCAGTTGGCGCTGTAGCTGCCGGCCTACACCACAGCCACAACACCAGATCCTAGCCACATCTGCGACCTACACCACAGCTCACAGCAACACCGGATCCTTAACCCAATGAGCGAGGCCAGCTATTGTATCTGCATCCTCATGGATGCTAGTCAGATTCATTTCCATTGAGCCACAATGGGAACTCCATCTGTCTCTTAATTTGGTAAAGGGGCATAATGGTTGCCCTCTGGCAACTCTTTCACTCCTCCTATCCCAGTGGTTCTCAAACTTGAGCCTGCCTCAGACTCACCCAAAGGACTTGGTGGACATAGACTGCTAGGTCCCATTCCCAGAGTCCACGTCCATTCGGCATTCATATCAGCATGGCCATCGGTTTCCCCCTACCCCTAAGGTAGATGGTCTGTGGATCACACCTCAATATATTGTCATCTTGGACACATCAGACAACTGCCACCAAATAAAAACTGGTGCCCAAGCTAACTTAGACCCAACACATGAGCTTTCTTCGGATGTAGAAAACTAAGAGAAGAAAGGCTGTGACACAATCACCAGCAGGTTCACTTTCTAACAGTGATATAATTGTTTTATTGGGAAAATGTATTATTAACTTAATCTAGCCAGAAAATAAAAATACTTAGATTAACTTTTAATTATAAGCAAATCATTACTTAGTGAAAGCAAAAACTAAAAGAATTAGAAATTCTTGAATACAAAGCAAGTACCTTTGCCTTTACTGAAATGTTATAATAAACTCCATTTACCTAAATGCTTTCTTTTGTCCTTCCTTTCTCTTCTTTAATCCAGAAAAGACATCTGCAGAAAGACTATTCTCTTTCTTAGTTGCTTCTGCACTGTTCTGGGATCTTTTCTGGGTACTTGGCCCTCCCAGTTGAGCCTAGAAACTGTCATTCATTCACTATTTCTTTCATTCAGCAAATGTCCACTGAGCATCAAGAGCACACCTGATACATTGCTATGCAGTAGAGTAGTGATGGACAAAGCCTCTTGCACATGCAGCTTGCATTCTAGTGGAAAAGACAGACAAGTAACACAGCAATTACAAAATACAGGAAGGAATGCATCAAAGGAGCACCTAACCCAAATCTGAAGATACGAATAGGTAATCAAGTTTTCCCAAAGAAAGGGTCACCTAAAATGAATCCTAAAAGAAGGGACAACAGAAAGAACGTGGTGGTTTTAAGGAACTAAAATAATTTCAGTACAGCTGAAGCAGGGCCTGTGGTGGCGGGGTAGGCCACCAATGGAGAAGGGAAGGTAATTGACAGTACTGAAAAGATAAACCTTGCTACCTTAATACCTTCTGTCTCTGTGTGCACCTTCTTACCTCACAGCTTTGTTCCATCATCCTCAGGTTACTAAATAGAAAAATACAAATTGGGGTGACTACCTGGCTCACAAAGATGTCCCAGTGGCCCTGTCTGCAGTGCCTCTGTCCTTTTGGTGAAACCACTGCTCCTCCTCTCCAGTTCCAGGCATATGGCCCACATTGTAGCTGCCATTCTTTTTACATGATCCAATCTCCCTGGCCATGGTAACTGACTGAGAAGTGAATTTGGCTTCCTCCAAATCTGGCCATGACTAGTCACATACTCCTGACCACAGGGACTAGTCTGGTGTTAGGCATGTAACTCCAGACAAATCCACCAGAGCTCTTCCACAAGTCCTCACGGACTGGAGCTGGCAAGGAACGGTCCCTTCCTCTGTAGTCAGAGAGCTGTGAGGATGCAAGCTCAGCGCGAGCAGGGCCAGGTCCTCAACCACAGAGGGAATCTTGTCTTTAGTAGAAGAGAATGGAGCCAAGACAGAGAAAGAAGGAGAGAAAAGATGCCTAGAGAGAATCCTGACAGCTTTGGAGCCTCTAGTGTTTAGTCCCAAAGGCCAACACTGAGGCTGCCCTAGTTCCCAAGGCCTGGCTACCCAGCATTTTCTCCAAATCTGTGAGCCACCAGGTAGCCTTCCTAACTAACTTCAGCTCG
The DNA here is from genome assembly GCA_004024745.2 of Catagonus wagneri. NCBI lineage: Eukaryota > Metazoa > Chordata > Mammalia > Artiodactyla > Tayassuidae > Catagonus > Catagonus wagneri. The sequence continues at coordinate 27,459,331 of PVHT020000015.1, read as the reverse complement.
TTCCACTTGGGTCTCCATCACATGCTTGTGTGCTCTCTGCTTGGCATGTTCCTCTGAACTGCTTTTCTCTAAATGGGTGTGGAACAGCCATAAATAAGTAGCTTGTTTCTAACTTGCTCAAGGCTTTCTCCATTTCTTCACCTCATTTCTTTACATCTTTACTCATTTTCTCTCTTCTGAAGACTTAGAAATCAGCAACCACAACAGAATCAGGTTTCACACAGGACTGGAAAGGCTTCCTCACATCTGCCTTCCTTTCTGCCCTCCTCACAAAAACCACTGCTCCATGGCACCAATTAGCTACTTAAGGGTGGAGAAAATGAGGAAAGTAGATCTTTTCAGAAAAGCTCTCCACACACCTTCTAGCTCCTGGCTTAAGTCACTGAAGCCACTCGGGACTCCGCCCTAATGAGGTGTCCAAGTTATGTAGGAAAGGAGGTCACCGAGCAAAGGACACAACAGGGTTGTCCAATAGGGGCCACTATTAACTCATACTCAACAGGGCAGAAGTAGAACTCATTGTCCTCCCCCAAAACTAACTCCTTGTCTCAGCTCCCTTATTCCTTACCTTATCATTCTCCTAGTCACCCACACCTGAAATTGTGGGATTTGTGATCAATTTCCTTCCCTCCACCCACCCTGCAGTCAGTCAGATACTGATTCCAACCAATTTTTTCTTGGAAATATATTTTACAGTCATTCTTTCTTCCCCATTCTCACTGCAGAACCCAAATCCAGGAACCATCACTTCCTGATTGACCAATCTCTTATATGGTTTCTCTGACATCACCTTCTCTCCCCAAGCCCAGGTTGAAAGGACCAAGGATAGGCCCCTGGTCCAAGGGTTGCCAATCCACACTCTGACCAGTGACTCCAAAAAGACAGAAAAAAAAAATTATATGAACTAGGACAATCAGGTTCTCTCTCAGAAATGTGGCCTAACAATAATTTTTGAAGTAGCATATAATCCTAATAATGTTGACCTCTAACCTTGCTCCACATTCATTGTCAAAGGATTATGCAAGTGTATGAGAATAAAATCTATGGATATTCCACTTAAACAAAGAAAGCAATTTGGTCTAAAAATACTAGAGGTGGGGGAAGAGGGAGGGAGGGGGGGAGAGGAAGGAGGGGAGAGAGAAGAGGAAGGGAGAAGGGGAAGGGGTGGGAAGAGAAGCAGGAGCTGAGGTCTTTAGATGCCTGGAGAGAAGGCATGAGGAAGAGTCAGAACTTTTAGGGGAAAAGTAGAAAGCTGGAGCCTTGATGGGCTATACAAACCAAAATTATAAGGAAGCAGAGACAGTGATTAAAATGGAACTGGGAACAATAGGAAGGATAACCTGAGCAGAGGGGAAAAGGAAGACAGCCAGTAGTGAGGAGGATTAGGGCTGAGTTGTGTGACCAGTAGAACACTCGCGTGAAAAGCCTCAAATCCTCCTGCTGCCCCTGAAGCTGCTGCAATCCAAGTACAGTCCCCAATGAGGTCCCCCTGCACTCTTGCTTCCTGATCTTCAAGTCCCCTAAAAACCTTTTTCCTCTATAGCTCTTTTATAATATTCCCCACCCCTTTACTTGAGATCATTTGAAAGAGTCTCTATCCCTTGCAAACACAAGAACCTAATAAACTTCAAATCAAAGCCTGTCTGGCTTTTGAGATGCTCATTATCTGGCCCCATGTATGCCTCTCCAGCCCACCAGTCCCACAACCCCTCAGCAAGAACACTTCGCATCCGAAAGCTCAACCCTGTGAGACCATCCTGCACTGCCCTTGCACATACATGCACCACAGCTGGTCCTTCAAATCTTTGCTGGCCCCTCTGCCTCACATGCACTCACTTCTCTTCACCCAGCTAGGTTCTATTCACCCTTTAAGGCTTGTATCCTAAAGTAAGACCTCTCTAGCCTTGCCAGCCCACATTACTTCTCCTTCCTCTTCTCCATTAAGCCCTACAGTCTGAATCACACAATCTAGCACCCCTTTTTATGCTGACCTGTATTTTTCTTTTAATTCAAGTTTGTAAAATCTCCCCAACAGGTTCTTGAATTCATGAAGAGCAGGAACATAGCCCACTGCATCAGGAACACAATAGATATTAATAAGAATCTGTTGTTCAAATGGGATCTACGTGGAGCACTAATAGTCCAAGAGGCTTATCACAGAACTTCATTCCTTCAAAAAAAACCACTAATGAGAGGGCTGCACTAATGGGGCCTGTGCTGAGTGTGGCAGTAGAGATAATAACCCCAGAGAGGAATTCGGCTCTAGGCGAGGCTGCCCTCAGACCCACAGGCCTAGTGAGAGGACCCCACTTTTTATTTCCTCCAGCAGGAGAGAGAGAATAGCAAAGGCCTGGGTCCTGGAAAGGTTGCCTAACTGCTTGATACCATGAGATCTCACCATCTACTCTAAGGAAAGCACATAACCCTGACCCCATCCTCCTAGAAACAAGCACCTCAAGACACAGGACAGGAACTGCCAGTATTTTTCTCTTTTCATCCTGGAGCTGCCGCCCATCACACTCCCTAGAGAAATGCTCCGGTCCCCTCCTCTGAGGACAGACAACTGCCTTTCCAGGCTAAACCCAAGTCACCTTTGAAAAAGGCCACTATTCTACATGAGACTTTTAAATATCAAGAGATGCTAAACATTCTTCTTAGAAACTTTTCTCAATCACAGCATTTCAATACAAGAGGAGAGTGTGGCTCTCCTCAGCATCATTTCCAAAATTGACAAAGGACCCATACATCAGCAATGGCTATTTTGACACTCCATTATGAGTCATAAAATCGCTATTCAACACCCACTCTCTGAGCTGAGGGTATTATTTATTCCAAGGGTTCGGTAAGAGGTCTCAACCAAGTACAGGATAATCTGCTTCTGAAAACCACAGTTAAGAAAAGAGTAAACTTCTTGTCATCCTCAGAAACTGATCTGCAAAAAATAAATCTGACTAAGAACATGTGGGTGGGAAGGTACATGGGAAGAGGATTTAAGAAAAACTTCTCCCATGTTACCCACTCATAAGCTATTGCTGAGCTGTGCCTTTATTTCTTAGTTTCCTGTTTTTGCTTATGGCAGATAAAAACTTGATGGCAATGATCTTAATCTTCTCTGTCAGCCTTCCAAGCTCATGGGGGTGGGGGGCGGGCAGAAACTGTTCCTGTCTTCAGGCAGGAAACCAAAGTTCAAGAAAATGGGCTCCAGCAGCAGATGGAAAATGTGGATGATCCCTACAGGCTGCTATGCACACATCTAGAACCACCTCCCAATCTAGGACAGGGAGGGCATGTTAGCAAGAAGTCTAGATGAAAGTCAAGACAGGAGACATCATGAATCTGGAAAAAGTAGATGAGAGATGTAAGTAGATATAAAGAGGATTTCTCCTTTACCTAACCAGCCCAGAGTTCGCAATTCCAACATGAGATGCTCAATCATTTTGTTCATTCATTCCTATACTTGTTGCCTTTTCCCCAGGAGTCCCACAGGAGGGATCACATACAACCACTAACACTTCATTAGTGTTAATTAATAACATTCATTAAATTAATAACATTAATCTGTCAAATTCTTTCCCTAGATGTATAGAGAGAGAAGGGGGGGGCGGTAGAGAGAGATGGAGGGAAGGAATCAGAGTCATGCTTTCCTGCCTCCTAGAAGTGTATCCAATCGTCTCTGCCAACTTCTCCCCATCAGAATGGATGCCAGAGACTGAAAGCCTCCCTCACTTTCCATTTCCTCTGTTTTCTGGGCGAGAGGCCTGCCAGCTCTCTGAGTCCTTATATGTTTGGAGGGGTGTTGATGAAAGGAAGTCCAATTGAGATGTCCTCACAGTGCCACCTTCTCCCCCTCCAAAACCCACCACCACAGCCTTCTGTGAACACTATCTGAGACACCACAGCTTTATTTATATTCTGCCTAGAATACTGAGTCCCAAGTCAGTGCTTCAGTACTAGTTATTCCTCACCCCAACCCCAACCCCACCTAGAATTCTAATCCTCCTGAAATTTATACAAATCGCATGCCCCCTTCTCACAAGGCCCTTCCTGTCTAGCAGGTGTCTACTCCATCACATCACCAATTTATTTATAACACTTGTTGATACTCGAGTCCATCTGATTTATTTTTGTATAGCTGTTTAATGTTTTCTTCCCTCCAGATCACCAACTAGAATTTCATGAGAATTTCAAATAGTACCTGTTTTGCTCACATATGGGCCTAGTTCAGTGCCTGCTCCATAGAAAACACTCAGTAAATATTTCTTCAGTAGATGAATGGATGGATAGGTGAGTAATGATAATAAGGAATAACAGATCCCTACCCTCAACCCCAACTATAACCAGATGCCCCATGATTGCTTTTAAATAATTTGCTCAGTTTATGAAAAGATACTCCACATCATATGTCATCAGAGAAACTCAAATTAAAACAACAAGATACCACTACATATCTATTATAATGGCCAAAATCTGGAACACTGACAACATCAAATGCTGGTGAGGACGTGGAGCAGCAGAAATTCTCATTTACAGCTGGTGGGAATATAAAATGGTATGGTCACTTTGGAAGACCGTTAGGCAGTTTCTTATAAAACAAAACATACTCTTACCATACATTCCAGCAATTGTGCCCCTTAGTATTTGCCCAAAGGAGCTGAAAACTTATTCCACACAAAACTTGCACACAGATAATTATAGGGGCTTTATTCATCATTGCCAAAACTTGGAAGCAACCAAGATATACTTCAGTAGGTGAATGGAGAAATAAACTGTGGTACATTCAGACAAAGGAATATTATTCAGAGCCAAAAATAAATGAGCTACCAAGCTCTGAAAGACATGGATGAACTTTAAATGCTTATAACTAGATGAAAGAAGCCAATCTGAAAAGACTACATACCTTATGATTCCAACTATATGACATTCTGGACAAGGCAAAACTATGGAAACAGTGCAATAATCAGTGGTTGCCAAGGGTTCAGGGGAGACAAGGAGGGAGAGATGAATAGGTGGAGCACAGAGGATTTTAAGGGCAGTGAAAATACTCTGATAGTATAACATATCATTATACATTTGTCCAAACCCGTAGAATATACAACACCGAGGGTGAGCCCTAAGGTACACTACAGACTTTGGGTGATTATGATGAGTCAATGGAGGTTCATCAGTTGTAACCAATGCACCACTCTGGTGGGGGATATTGATAATGGGAGAGATTCTGCATGGTTGGGGCAGGTCGTATATGGGAAGTCTCTGTACCTTCCTCCCAATTTGCTGTAAACCTGCTCTAAAGAAATTAAGTCTTGGAGTTCCCGTCGTGGTGCAGCGGAAATGAATCTGGCTAGGAACCATGAGGTTGTGAGTTCGATCCCTGGCCTTGCTCAGTGGGTTAAGGATCCGGCGTTGCCGTGAGCTGTGGTGTAGGTCGCAGACGCGGCTCAGATCTGGTGTTGCTGTGGCTGTTGTGTAGGCTGGCAGCTGTAGCTCCGATTAGACCCCTAGCCTGGGAACCTCCATATGCTGCAGGTGCGGCCCTAAAAACAAGACAAAAAAAAAAAAAAGAAATTAAGTCTTTAAAATATATTGCTCAGGATAGCCATCCCCTAATCTGAAAAAGAATGGATGTGAGTACATGTAAAACTGAATCACTTTATTGTACAGCAGAGATTATCACAACCTTGTAAAGCAACTACACTCAATAAAAACATTTAAAAATAGAAGGGAAAAAAAAGATAGCCATCCCCTAAAAGACTCAGCAGTAATCCCTTCATTCATAGTAGAAAGAATAAACACCTGGTGACTGTTCATATCAAATTCCCCTGTCCTAAATACTGTCTTCCTGGGTAGGACCTCCAAGGGAGCAGAGCTGGAGTATATTCTACTTACTAATTGCAGTATCTAACAGAAAAGGAAGTACTACATCCTTTTCTGTTACATCATAGCACTAATATTGAATCAATAATATAAATACAATGGTATCCTGTCACAGCACTGATTTTGGCCAGGGCTCACATCTGGTTCACAGCCTCGCTGTGCTAGAGTAGAGTCTTTCAACATGTCATTTTATGAAAGCTGGTAGTCTAAGAACATAAGAAGAAAGATCCAGGGAAGAGAGTCAGGATCCAGAGAACCACCACTATGTCCAAGTGAGGTCTCTAGACTAGGCAATAGGTTGGTACCTGGACAGGGAGGTTGTCAAGGATCAAGAAGAACACGTAAACCCAAGGTCTAGGTAGAACAATGGGACAGAAACTAGGGCAGGACCATGAAAAGCTGTAGGCTCTCAAGTTTGACAGCCCAATGAAGCTGGGGCTCCAAGGCTAGGCAAAGCAGCCAGGAACCATAGGGACATGTGTGACAAACGTAGGGAAAGGCCTCTGGTCAAAAGCCATATATGTGTTCAGAATCCTGAAGACCTGTGGAAAGCACATGTTCAGGACAAAGGGAGCAGGAGAACAAACTGGAGGTGCCAGGCTCAAGGAGACCCAGACTCAGAGCCAATCCCTGTCGCAATAAATTTCTTAGGTGTTTCTTATGATGAAGGAACACTGGGTGAGGAAGCAAGGAAGTGAATCACGCTAACAAGCAGGGAGCATAACAGGATGAAAACTAAGAATGAGGGCAAATTGTGTAAACAGTTTTGTTGACAACTACCTAAACTCTGAATCTAGAGAAGGGGGTGGGGGTTGGGCCCTGTGTTATCGGGGGAGGGGTGCTCTTCAGAAGTTTTCTATATATAGAAACCAAAACTACCTCAGCTGACAGGTGACTGGGCTTCAGACAAGGTATGAATGAGCCCTGCTGGGGAGCAGCTCTGCCACAGCACCCTCGCAACGTTGTGCACAATCACGTAGGTCACGCAGACAATGGCATTGAACTTCAATGCTTTGTGATCCTCCTAAAACATGAGAGGATGGGAGGAGGCCTGCAAGGAGGCCTATGAGGCCACCTCCCACTGGCCTACCTTCCCCTTCTCCCGACCCCTTCCCCCAAACCCCCTGCCCTGGAGGCTGTCACGAGGCAGTTTCTCATTGCCTTCCAGGTCCCAATGGGGTATGGGGTTTTCTGCCTTGCCTTTTCAGAATATCAAACTGCTTCAATATATAATACATAAATATAAATTTTATATAAATATAAAATGTAATTTATAACCTAAATTTATATGAATATGTATTCTGTAGAATGTAAAACTACTTAATGGCAGCCTAGAATGAGCCTCTCAGCAACGGGGTGTCCACAACTCACAATCAAGTCATCTGGTCCCCTCTTGTTTCCATGTCATCTTTTTGAGCGTGTGGGACAAGGACCACAGGGAGCTGGCACTTTCCGCTTATTCTTCTTTCAGTGTCTATTTAAGTACTAAACTGTTTAAATCTAAAAGTGACTCATTGTATCCTTAACAGTCGAATCAGTCAGGTCTTGGCCTGGCCTTGTGTTGTATGTGCGAGAGTGACAGCCCTCAGACAGAAAAAAACAGCAACCTTTTCATTTGTACTATGATGTTTGTAATGAAGGATTGCCCTGTTGGGTAGTTTGGGTGAGAACATTCAGATACGTGTTAATCCCCTCTGAAGAAACCCTGATGCAGTCCAAAACCACCATGGCACCTTACTCAGCCAGGTCCCTGCTGACACACGTATATTTTGAAGCTACTGGGCGTTTGCTACAGCAGGACAGGGCATCCCAGCAATGCAGGCTCACAGGACCCACAACCATTGTCCTTGGAGAATCAAAATAGTTTACTCTGTAGGCTAAGTCCCCACTTCACTCACCTCAGTCCAATGAGGACACAGCCATTTGTAAAGATTTCTAGAAAAGATCACTTTCTCCATCAACCACTGCAATCCTTGATCCACAAGAACATTCTTATTTACTTAAGTCTTACACTGTGGTGCTGACGAGCAAAGTCCTTCTCTGTTCTCATAAAGGCAGGGTGCCCAGTACAAAATAACCACAGGGAGGCCAGCAGAGTCCTTGACCTCTAGGAATTTATACTCCAAGAAAAAAGTCAAACTGAGCCACAAAAACAAGCACAGCACTTAGGTATATTAATATATGGTGCTATGGAGTAAAAAGTTTCAAAGCAAGGGTTATAGAGGGGAAGCAGAGAATGAATGTTTGCTTCCGATTTGGGGGATTAAGAATGACATTAGAGAGAGTTCCCGTCGTGGCTCATTGGTAACTAAGATCCATGAGGATGCAGGTTCAATCCCTGATCTTGCTCAGTGAGTTACGGATCCAGCGTTGCCATGAGCTGTGGCGTAGGCCGGCGGCTGTAGCTATGATTTGACCCCCTAGCCTGGGAACTTCCATATGCTGCAGATGTGGCCCCAAGAAAAGCAAAAAATAAAATAAAATAATAAAATAGAATTGCCAAAACAAGAGACGATGGATAGTGAGTAAATGTTAACGAGTAAATGTAAGGATAACCTAGTCATTAGAAACACTGAACAGTTGAAGGGAGGAGAGAGAAAAGGGAGCAGGTAGACAATCAGTAGAATAGTCATGACAACAAAATTAACAACAGCAGTTATGGCTCCCCTAACTCCTACGAAGTGCTAGTGGCTTTACATACATACTTTACCTCATTTAATCCTCATGAAACACAGCAAGGTAAGTACTGTTAATAAGAAACCGAGGCTCAGAGAAATAAAGGAATTTGCCTCATGTCAGACAGGTAGCAAGTGGCTGAGGTATGTCTGACTGCCAAAGTATTGCTCTGAACTCCCCCATTAGCAGCAAGGCAGAAGGGAAAGGAGGAGAAGAAGTCGAGGTGCCAGACTGGAAGCTAATGTGTACAGAACAAGACCCTTCAGGAGCTGGGAAGGGACAAGGTGTCAGGCACAGGGGAGGAAGTGGCAGTGATGGAAAATGAGCCTTCAAGAAGGTGAGAGGGCTTTCTTCCTCTAAGACTCCGAACACCACTGAGGGGTCCCTGGGAGGCTGAGATGCAGTGAAGTGGGAGCAGACAGGCACCAGATCCAAAAGGACCTTGAAACCAGTGCCAGGCCTGCCTCCAAGAGCAAGCTGCTTATGTCTGATGACTCACTGCCCAGGACAGGGCCAGCTCCTGGCCCGCAGCCACGCACAATGCTGCAGCAAGGCACTACTCCACACCGGTAGGCATTGTCACATCCCGACCCCCTCCACTGGTCTCCAGGAAGTGTGGTCAAACACGAAAGCCACTTTTGACTTTGTGTCACTAAATGATTTTATTCCTTTTGGCCAACTGGAAGGCAAAAGGGATAAGAGCCAACCAAGGAGGGGAGATTGCAATTCCAAATTACTCTGCAAAATGCTTTCTCAATGCATCTGACTAGCCGCCCATAAAGGGCAAGAAGGGCACCAAAAACTGACTAGTCCACCCTCGAAAACTGTTCAAGAGTAGGCCCTCGAGTCTGAATTCCAAACCCCCAGAGCAAGTGGCCTTTTCAGAGAGCTAAATTGATTTTATCACTAGCTTTCATCTGAATGCACTGCACATTTCCTCCCTAATCCACGGTGTGATAAGAAACCAACATAACAGGAATTCATCTTCCCCCAAGGAAAGGTGAGCATCTGAGTTCAACAGAGACAACTGGAACCTAATTACATCACCTCTTCTCAAGCCTTCTGGTAAAAGTGTAAAATGAAAGAGGACTGAAAGAGGCTGTTTAGCAGAGCTACAATGTGACCATGTTTTCTTTTTGAAACTGACACACCAAGTAGCTGCCATTTTTAGAAAAATGATCTGAAATCAGAGCAAGTGTCACTCTGTAGCAAAAAATAACGACCTTGACTGGAATGCTTTGGAACCTGGGCCCCAAAGAGCAGTATTTCCTTATTAGATTTGATTAATTTTACACAAAGGATAGGCCGGGAAGGCTAGTCTGGAAAAAGAAAAGCACCTTTGTGAAGAAAAACAAGTATGTGGCCTTCAGGGAGCTAAGCACATGTTTAATTTTGTGTTTTAAACTTCTCAGCAGACTGCAGATCTATAAAGGGAAGCACTGAGAGTGAGGATAACGGCAACTTACCCAGAGCATCAGGCTGTTTTCCACAAGATGGGGCGAGAAGTGAGAAAGCAAAATCTTTGCTTCAGTTATACAAACTCCTTCTCCTTTGCAGAGAAACTTGTTAGCTGAAATGGAGCCAGACGCTAATGCAGGAGCCGCTGCGAATAACTCTGTGCTTGTCAAACACTGACATCTAGTGGTCAGTTCCAAAGTATATTTTTATTTCTGAAAGCAATTGACTGGAAGCACCTAGTAGAGCCCCCCTATGCTTTTTATTGTGGATTTCCTTTCTTTTTCCCTTTGGAAAATGTTGAACTATAATTTACTTTTTATTTCTGTAAAAACATGCAGTTATTCACTTCACATTTTTAGTTTTTAAAAGCTATAAGGATTGTTATTCTCATTAAATAAGGCTTGGCAGGTATGTGAAAAAAGCACAGGCTCACTTAATCCAAACTTGTTGGGTATAATAATTATCTCTTCTATCCATAAAGAACTCATCAGTTTCCAATGCATGACTAGTTATATTATGTCATAGATAGTCAACAGTTCTGAGATGGGGGAATCAGGATCATCCTATTTTTCAGGAAAAGGACACAAAAGCCTAGAAAATCTAATATATCCAAGATCATCAAGCAAGTCAGAGGTGGTGATAGCTCTAGAACCAATTTATAGGCCAGGACTCTTGTCCTTTGCAGAAAGAAATAAATTACTCTCAGTTGGTGAAGAAAGAGGCAAATGGGGACGCACAAACACACACACCCTTTCTTTTGCTCTGTGCTATTAAAGTCCTGACGTTAACTAATGTGCAAAGGGAGAAAGCCGCTGTGGATGAGAGCTGCACTCCATTTTAGTCCATCCAGGAAAGACTTGGCTAAAGCTAATGGACCCACTGGGCATTATTAACCTTCCCTTCTAGCCTACCGGAGTCAGCCACAATAAAGTACAGGGGTTGATCTTTAAAAACACATTCGACTGTCATCCAAAGGGCTTAAGCGTTGGTTACCTTATGCCCAGATTTATTCACCTTCCCCAACCAGGGCACAGATCTGCATCCTGGTGGTGCTGACGAGCTTCTTTATCATCAAAACTGGAGGTATACGGGGACAGTGAGGCACACATGAGTGCAGGGTGAATGGATTGTAAACTGATGCATTTCTCTTTTCTGTGGGTGACTTACCAAAGGCATCAGAATCTAATTAGCTGGGACTCTAAAAGAGAGTTCAAACCATGGAGGTTTGAACACAAGCGAGCGCTTCAAAAGTGTTCTCTAGAATGAAAATATTGCCACAAGATTCCCAAAGAGGAGTAGAACACCTGCCGTAGAGGCCTGTGGCCAAACTTATACTGTTACCACTTTGCTAAGAGGGGTGGAACAGAAGCTTCTTGTGGTGTGGACATGGTGGGAAGTAGGAGAGACCAGTTAACCAGATAATGGTGGAGAGCAAGACAACTTTCAGTGTTTAGTTTGCTCTGCACCAAAGCATCTCCATCTCTAGAAAATCAAGGTGCCGCATCCTACCACTAATGTCCCTTTCAAGTGGCAGACTAAAAGGGAGCAATACGGGTTGCCATCTGGATGCTCTTTTCCCGTTTCTAGGAATTTTGTCCCAACTCAGTGGCCTGACCTCCTAATAACAACAATAGAAGCAACTAATACTAATACAGTAGGCACCATTCTAAGGGCTTCATGTACATTAACTCATTAATACTCACAACTACCACATGAGGTAGGTGCTGCTGAAATCCCCACTTTGAAGATGGGTGAGCTGAGGCACACAAGTAAGTAACTTAACCAAGATTCCACATCATTTAAGCAGTGGGACTAGAAATTAAACCCAGATCTGTCCAATTTCACTGCACTGCCCATTCCCTTAACCTCTATATCAGCGGTTTTCAAAGTGTGGTCCCTGGACAAGTAGTATTAGCATTACTTGGGAACAAAATCCTCAGACTTCTCTTTCCACATCTGCCCCTGACTAGACCTACTGAAACAAAAACTCTGGGGTTGGGACCCAGCCCTCTGTACTTCAACAAGCCACACATGTTACCCTGATTCACACAATAGTTTGAGAACTACTGTTCTATATGATAGCGCCTGTCTCTAGAAGTTGCAGGTATAGAACATCAGCTCACAAAAACACTCAGCCCCGTCAGGGTGCGGCTTGATTTCTTGCCATTTTCTGATGGAACTGGAGTGTGAGAAGGTAATTCAACTTGATTATGGGCTTGGATTAATCTGGGATGTTTTCGTATTGTTGCTTAGTCCTAGTAAAATTCCAAGACACATTTCAGTAACAGTAGAGTCATCTTTTTAGATGCAGAAATGAAAGCCATTCATTCAAGTCATTGGATAATTAACCATACCCCTCAGTCATTTAGTCCACTTTCCTTTCTCCAACAACATACACATAACCAGTTTGAGGATGGCAAATGGCAAAGCTGGGGGAAAGAAGTAATTTTTGAGATTTGGACTTCCAAATTGTTGTTCTTCTGCTCAGGCTGGATATGACCTCCTTTACTTGCTTTTTTCCCTCATGCCATTCCCCTATAATCTTTATATAAGAAGGACCCAGCTCAGCTTTGCAGAAAAAGGGCTACAGAGTCCAGTCGTCTTAGTCTTTACTTATTGAGCATCTCCTAAGAGCCAAGAATTCTTTTGAGCACTTTATATATTACAGCCACCCTATGAAATAAGTGTCATCATCATTCCCATTCAACAGATAAAGATAACCGGAGCACCAAAAGGTGAAATAAACTCTTCCAAGTTCCCATAAGTAGCAAGTGACAGATCCTAGCTGGGTTCTAAACCCGACATTTTGCTGCCAGAGCCCCCACTCATAAAACCTCTCATAATATGCTTTCTTGCCTCTCTTTGGGAAATTCTTCATATTTCACCTATTATTTTCCCCTCCCAGTCTCCATACACATTAGCCCACTGGGAAGTCCTACAGTTGAGAAATATGTTTACATTGTATGACCCCGTGTTTCCCAAACTTATTCCATCAGGGAACCCTTTTTTGTCTACCACCTACTAAAGTTCCCTGGAACAACTGGTCTTAGAAACACATTTTGGGAAAATCTAGTTTGATCAGGCAGACAACTGTCTCACCCAATCTTCAAGCCATTGTAAGAAGATGGACTAATGAGAAAAAAAGTGTGTGTGTGTGTGTGTGTGTGTGTGTGTGTGTACCTTAGAATACATATGCTTCCTCTTGTCATTGGTGGTGGTGGTGTCATTCTTGGCATGTACCTAACGCCTTTACCACATTTTTGGTTAACCTTGAAGGACAAGAAAGACAATTAGATCATCACGAGGAAAAGAAGCTTCTTTTATTTCTCCTAGAGTAAGCAGATGCAATTTGTATCACTGACAGCAAAGGCATGATGCCACCACCTCCGCCCCTGCATGGGCAACACTTTGCAAGAACAAAGCACAGCCATGGCACCCATTGCAAGACACATGGCTCACTTTCTCTGTGCATACTGTTAACATGGGGCAGCTTCCCTCTCCCTGCCTCCCCTATTCCCACACCTCAGAAGCTGCAAAGTGCCTCCCACCTTCATCCAAGTCATCCCCGAAGTTGTAGCCTATTGGCTTGAGTTACTCCAAATAGACGGAGATTTGGAGTCACATTCAAAAACTTCTCTTTCACATTTCTGTGCTCCCAGGAATTCCGCCTGATTGCATAAAGTATTGAACTTGTAGCGTGTTGGAGCAGGAAGCTGGGAAGAGCAGGAGGGAGGATTCTACCTTTGACAATCAGCACCTCTCATGCTGGGCAACAGAGCAGGAAGGGCTCCAGCTTATAGGATAAACTGTTATCAATCTGATTTTTGGTGACAGGTTACTAATCTGTAATTACCCAAATCGTACCAAGCTATAGGTAGAAACAGAACATTAATTGTCATAAACAGCATTTCTCTGGTTTTTACCCAAACCCGTTTTTATGGTACCTCTAGGTCCTCCATTTATTTCTCCTAATCCCCAGTGGTTGTCTCAAGTTTATTCGCAAAGAAGTCTTCTCAGCATGATGAACCTCTTAGGCCTCCACTACCTGTAGAAGCCACAGTACAGGCATCTCATCATGAATGATGAGGGCATTAACACTCCTACCAAGGATACTGCTTCCACCTATTCCTGAAGTCTCCACAGCCACATCAAGCCACTGATGCTGCCTTGCACTACTCTTAAAACAAAATGGCCCCAGGCACTAGTGCTGTGCCAATCACGAGAAGCTGGGTAGCATCTATAGCTATGTGCTGCCTGGTGTCACTGACGTACCACAGACCTCCAAATGCCAAAGCTGAGTTCTATTCCCTGAAATCCAATGTGTCAAAGTTGGCTATGTTCTGAGCCAACTCTCAATTAGGTAGGCATAAAAGCTGTGCTGCCTTATCGCCCTTCCAATGTCTCACAGAGCTCTTTAGAGAAACTACTGTTTTATCTATTTGTGTCTTGTTTTTACTTTCACTATCCCTCAACTGTTTGTGTCTATTTAGACACAAATCCTTGGGGAAATTGACCAATGGGTAAATCTGAATGGCAGGCAATAGACTATATAGTCAGATTTACCCAAACCCTCTAACAACTAAGGCATTATTATTGCACCCTAGCATGTGAATATGACTCTCAGAAGTCTCCTTGGTAGCCCATGGAGGAGTGGGATGTAGAAGCTCTTCATGGCATGCCCAAAGATATTTGAATCCTAGTGGAGAACACAATCTAGGCCCTCTATAGGCTCTCTTCTACCAGAGATTTTATTCCCCGTACATCCATCTTGGAAACCAATCCAAAAGGACCACAAGAAGATGCACTGGACTAGGAAGAAAATGATCAGAGCTCGAATTCTGGTTTTATCATTTATCAGCCATGTGAGCCCTTGGCAGGCCATTTAACAGCCCTCTACTAGGATAACAATAACTTTCCTGACCACCCTCAGGCTTGCCCATTCAAGATGTATATATTGAGCTTCTTTCTCAAAGATAGAAGATGCAATGCCAGGCCTGTTGCAAATATAGAGAATAGTCACAGATTTTGCTTGGTATCAGCATACAAACTCATAATATTTCTGAGAAAATATTAATTGGGATCTCATTAATTGCCCTGCACTTTACAAATTATCTCATTCCTCAAAACAGCCCTACAAGATGAGCATGATTAAGCCCATTTTATAAATAAGGAAAACAGGAAGCTCGGAGAAGATCATCATTTTCTTCAAGTCACACATCTAATAAGTGGTGGATCTGGGATTTAAATCCAGGTTCTATACAATGCCAGAATCTGTGATTTTTCCACCAGACCATACTGCTTCATGTATATAAATAGCTATGATACAAGGTAGAAAGTCATTCATCTCATAAGGCATAGATGAAGTGCCATAGAATCAAATGAGATGCATAGGAAAGTGTTTTATAAACAGTCAAGCTGACACAATTGTAAGATGTTTCTGTTATTATCATTAGGGTAAGTGCTCTATAAAATATGCTAGCTGTAAAATTCCATCTGTAAATAGGAGTTAACCAAGCCTTGTAGAGGTATAAAAGAAAGGAGTATTTAATTTCAGCTGCAACAGATCATTGGAAGGCAACTGGTGCCTCGAATTCAATCACTATTCTAAGTAGCCCAGCATCTGTATACAGGCATGGGTAACCCATGTGAACAGATCAAGTGCCCCCAGATCTCAGTGGCAGCACCTAAGCAGAATGAAAATGAGTTCAGCACATCACAACCCGCAGGATGGTCCTCCCGAGAGGATGTATTGGGATGGGTTATTAAGTTCACTTGGTGAAGCAGGACCTTGTTCAGGATGTGTGGAACACTGTGACCACTATGGGCAAGACTGTACCAAGTGGGGTGTAAGGAGCTGGGGTTTTTTGTGTTTTTTTGTTTTTTTTATCTTTTTGCCTTTTCTGGGGCTGTACTCGCCCAGGCTAGGGGTCTAATTGGAGCTGTAGCCGTCAGCCTACGCCACAGCCACAGCAACGCAGGATCCAAGCTGCGTCTGCGAGCTACACCACAACTCACAACTCACGACAACGCCGGATCCTTAACCCACTGAGTAAGGCCAGGGATTGAACCTGCAACCTCATGGTTCCTAGTCTGATTCGTTAACCACTGAACCACGACGGGAACTCCAGGAGCTGGTTTTTGAATGCAGACTGATGCAGGGGCTCTTTGTTGTGAGTTCAAGGTGTAATAATCATAGCTTACACATATTGAGCACCTCCTATGTGCACTGAGCTAAGCACAGAGTACATCTTAAATCATCATATTGTGATGAAGCCAATGTATTTATCCGATTAAAAGCATGTGTTCTGAATACAAGCCAGTATTTGTTTTACATTGAATAAGTTAATGAAGCTTCCTGAGACTCAGTTTCCTAATTTGTAAAATGGAGGTCATAATGCCTACCTCATAGAGCTGTCATGAGGATTAAATAAGTTAATGAATTTAGGACAAACAATTTATACCCAGCACACATGAAAAGTTCAATAAATGAAGATAATGTTGTTACCACTACTATTACATCTTTCTATTGAAAGATCTGTATGGATCATTCTTTTGACTTCTGGGAAATAGTACTACAAAGTCCATTCAAGGCATATTGGTTGCATATTACGTAACGAGTTACCCTAAAATACAGCAGCTTACAATAACACATTTATTATCTCACAATTCTTGTGGATCAAAAATCTGAGCATGGCTACACGGGATCCTCTGCTCAAGGGTTTCTCACAGGCTATAATTAAGGTGTTGGCCAGGCCTGGGGTCTCATCTCAAGGCTTGACTGAGGGAGGATCCACTTCCAAGCTCATTCGTGTAGTTTTTGGCAGGACTCAGATCCTCACAGGCTGTCAGCCTGAGGTTCCTCACTGGCTATTGGCTAGAAGCCACCCTTGGTTCCTGGCCAAATGGGTCTCTCCAACATGGCAATTTGATTCAGCAAAACCAGCAAAAGAGAAAGTCAGCTAGCAAGATGGATGTCACATTCTTAAAACCTAGTCTCAGAAATGATATTCCACTATGTTTGCTCTATTCTATTCCTTAAAAGTAAGTCACTGGATCCAGCTCAGAGAGGATCACACAAGGCCTTAGAAGTTTGCCTTCCATACTGATCAAGGTAATAAATGCAAGCATCAAAGAGAAACTTAAAGAGATTTGGTGTATAAAATTAAGATTTGCAGTAAATTGTAAAAATAAGTACAGGCCATTAAGGGAACAATTAACAAGGAAAGATATTCCTAAGTGTTTTGGAGGGTTTGTTTCCCTCAATAATAATAAAAGGATTCGTTTGGGGGCTTTTGATGAATGTTTCATTTCCTTAAGTTCATTTTGTAATAAGAAGATTTTAATTATAATCATACCCATTTTACAGATGAGGAAACTGTGGCTAAGAGTCAGGGTCCCTAAGAGTAAAGTTGTATTGGAATCCAAGTCTGTTCAACTCCTGAATCTCTCTTTTTTCTGCTATATCCGGTTGCCCCCCCATATTTAGCAAATTAGCAATGATGTGTTCCAATTTAGTGTTCATGTTTTAGTTTTGTTCAATGCCTTAATAAGTAGGTGATATTTTATTGTGTTCCTGTGGTCCTCAGATGCTAGGTGATATTTTGTTAATGATTTTCTGAAAGTAAAAATACTAGTCAGGATTTCTTTTTTGTACCATTCTTGTCCATAGCAATACTCTTTGCCAGTGTGTAGGAAGCTAGACTTTCAGCATGATTCAAAATTTGTACACATTGGAGTTCCCATTGTGGCTCAGTGGTAACAAATTCGACTAGTATGCATGAGGACACAGGTTTGATCCCTGGCCTCGCTCAGTGGGTTAAGGATCTGGCGTTGCCGTGAGCTGTGGTGTAGGTCACAGACACTGCTCAGATCTGGCATTGCTCTAGTTGTGGTGTAGGCCGGCAGCTGCAGCTCCAGTTTGGCCTGGAAGCTTCCATATGCCGTGGGTGTGGCCCTAAAAAGACAAAAAAAAAATTTGTACACATTGAGAATTCAGAGCACCTTGATACTGAAAAGCAAAAGTGGAGAACGAATGAGTTCTCATAGGAGTAACCCCCACTCCATTGCAAGGATTTTTTTTAAGCAAAAACAAATTTTGCAGACATACATACAGCCATCACTGACTGAGCATCTAGTGTATACACACAAGGAACTAAGCTCATTAGCTACTGAGCAGGATACAATCCTCTTTAAGACATAGGGGAGCCCTATACTCAGGGAGCAATGTCATCCAGCATATACCCAAGTGAACATACGCTCCTCAAAGCAGACACTTCCAGATGGAGTCACTTCCTATCCAGATTAACTGCTTGAAACCACAGAAGGAATTCTTTACATCACTAGGTTTTTCCTGGGTATATAAAACATCATATCCATCCTGTCCTCACCTGTGTTTGGCTTGAAGGCTTTCTTGGACCTTGGAGATGGTGTTATTTGCCAAGGCAGGATTTCTCAGTTAGACTACAAGCATCAGTATGTATCATATGCTTTCACTTATCTTTTAAGAATACACATGGAGCAGTATATGCTCAGATTATTTCTGGAAGGGCATGCAAAAAATAGCATTTGTCTCTAGAGAGGGGAAGATTGGGAACTGTGGAATTGGGGTAAGTGGGAGGGGGAGACTCACTTCTGGCTCTAAAATCTTTTGTATAATTTGACCTTGTAACCATGTTTATGTATTACATTTTTACCTAAAATACTTCAAATAATTTTTTTTGCCTTTTTTGTCATTTTAGGGCCGCACCCACGGCATGTGGAGTTTCCCAGGCTAGGGGTCTAATCGGAGCTGTAGCCGCCGGCCTAAACCACAGCCACAGCAATGCAGGATCCGAGCCGCGTCTGCGACCTACACCACAGCTCACCGCAACGCCGGATCCTTAACCCACTGAGCAAGGCCAGGGACCGAACCCGCAACCTCACGGTTCCCAGTCGGATTCGTTAACCGCTGCACCACGACGGGAACTCCAAAATAGTTCAAATAATTTTGAAGGATTCAAGAAATAAATCAAGGGTTCTTAACTAGGTATGCAATCAGAATTCCTCATAGAGTTTTTGGCAAAATACACAAAGAAGCAGTTTAACCTTAATAGCTGGGGCTCCGGAGTCGGACTACATGGGTTTGAATCTGTCAACCACTGGACAAGACACAGGGAAAATTATTTGATTTCTCTAAGCCTCAATTTCCTTTTCTTTAAATGCTGGCTCTGTTGTAAAGCCTGCCTTTCTGAGAACAAGGATGAAAGGAGGAGGCTTTGGCAAGAGGTGGTCATTCCTGAGATTGGATTCAACTGGTAAAATAAGGGGAAAGATGGCCCTGATCCATCATCCCACATTTCCAGGTGGGATGAGGGGTAAATAATCACACTGTGTCTGTGGATTTGAAATTAACAAAGAGTAATAATGAGACTTGTTTCACCAAAGTCTCAGATGCTTTCCACATCTCTATTGCCTTGCTTTGCTTCAAAATGGGGCCATTCAAGAGAAGTTGTCTTTCCAGCCTTACTAGGACTTTGGCGGTGATGAATAGCTATAGAACACTATTTGCCCTTAATTCCTTGAGTATCAAGAGGCCTGCTTGGCTTTCTGATGTTAGAGCAGAAGAAAGAAACAGAATGAATTAAGAATTGGGCAAACCTCCACACAGCTGGCCAGAAAAGTCCCAGGTGCCAGGCTGCCCTTTCTGCCCTTCTGCATTCATGCTCCAAATCCACCGTGCCAAAATTAATCCACCTGCCTTGCCATTCTAAATGAGCGTCCACTCCCCTTAATAATCTACAATGTACAAAAACACCTTGGTCTAAGCAGGAAGAAAAGAGAGGCTGGTGAAGAGAAAACACTGATTGGACATTTTCTGAATTAAAAAGTTAGCCTGCTATCAATAGAAAATAATCTCATTAAGGGGATTTCCCATTGTGGCGCAGCGAAAATGAATGCGACTAGTATCCATGAAGACTCAGGTTCAATCCCTGGACTTGCTCAGAGTCGGGGATCCAGCATTGCTGTGAGCTGTGGTATTGGTCACAGACACTACTGGGATCCCATGTGGCTGTGGCTGCAGCTCCGATTTGACCCCTAGCCTGGGAACTTCCACATGCCACAATAGCAGCCTTAAAAAAAGCAATAATAGGAGTTCCCTTCGTGGCTCAGTGGTTAACGAATTCAACTAAGAACCATGAGGTTGCGGGTTCAATCCCTGGCCTTGCTCAGTGGGTTAAGGATCCGGCGTTGCCGTGAGCTGTGGTGAAGGTTGCAGACGCGGCTCGGATCCCGCGTTGCTGTGGCTGTGGCGAAGGCCGGCAGCTACGGCTCCTGTTAGACCCCTAGCCTGGGAACCTCCATATGCCGCGGGTCCAGCTCCACATAAAGGCAAAAAAAAAAAAGCAATAATAATAAAAATCTCATTAAGGGATTTGTTTTCAAACTGGGTCCAAGAAGATAGCTATTATTGGTAAGCAAACAGTAGACATTCTCTTAATCTAGAATGGTACAAATTTCTAGAGTTGTAATCAATCATAAATAGCAGCTTTCAGGACATGGCTATGTTACTCCAGTATGCAGTTCTCTGATATGGATTGTCCCCCCTTAAGAGTCACTACTGAAGTACTGGGTGTTATCCTGAAGGCACAGTGCCTTGTGGAAGTAGAGGAGACATGATCACATGTCACAGCAGGGATATGTGACAACATGCTTTCACTTAAGGCCTAGGAATCAACTGGAGAATTTTTTACAAAAAGAAGATTCCTAGATCCCTCTTCAAATCTACTGAGTCAGAATCTCCAAGGATATATGGAACCATAAAAGACCTGAATATCCAAAGCAATCCTAAGGAAAAAGGACAATGCTGGAGGCATAACCCTCCCAGACTTCAGGCAATACTATAAAGAATACTATAGTGTAAAAAAAAAAAAAAACTACAGTAATTAAAACGGTGTGGTATTGGCACAAAACAGACATACTGATCAATGGAACAGAATAGAGAGCCCAGAAATAAACCCACACACCTATGATCAATTAATCTTTGACAAAGGAGGCAAGAATATACAATGGAAGAGTTCCTGCTCTGGCGCAATGGGCTCAACAGTGTCTCTGCAGCTGCAGGGATGCAAGTTTGAACCCCAGCCCAGCAGTGGGTTAAGGACATGGCATTGCTACAGCTGTGGCACAGGTTGCGACTCTGGCTTGGGTTTGATCCCTGGCCTGGGAACCCCATATGTCACAGGGCAGTCAATAAAGAAAAGAGAAAAAAAGAATATACAATGGAAAAAAGAAAGTTTCTTCAACAAGTGGTGTTGGAAAAGTTGGACAGCTGCATATAAATCAATGAAGTTAGAAAGCACTCTCACACCACACATAAAAATAAACTCAAAATGGCTTACAGACTTAAATATAAGATACAACACCATAAAATTCCTAGAAGAGAACACAGGCAAAACATTCTCTGACATAAATCGTACCAATGTTCTCTTAGGTCAGGCTCCCAAAGCAAAGAAAATAAAAGCAAAAATAAACAAATGGGACCGAATAAACGTGTGGGCTTTTGCACAGCAAAGGAAACTATATAAAAAATGAAAAGACAGCTTATAGACTAGGAGAAAATACTTGGAAATGACGCAACTGACAAGGGCTTATTTTCCAAAATATACCAACAGCTCAAACATACCAATAACAAAAAATAAATAAATAAACAACCCAATTGGAAAACTGGCATAAGGCCTTAACAGACA
Source organism: Catagonus wagneri (assembly GCA_004024745.2). Lineage (NCBI taxonomy): Eukaryota > Metazoa > Chordata > Mammalia > Artiodactyla > Tayassuidae > Catagonus > Catagonus wagneri. Next base: position 27,437,600 of record PVHT020000015.1, on the reverse strand, counting down.
TTTCTCCAAAGAAGACAGACAGGTGGCCAAAAAACACATGAAAAGATGCTCATCATCATTAATGTTTAGAAAAACGCAAATCAAAACTGCAATGCGGTACCACCTCACACCAGTCACATCAGCCATCATTAAAAGAACCGATAAATGGAGTTCCTGTTGTGGCTTAGTGTTAAGAACCCAACATAGTGTCAGTGAGGATGCAGGTTGGATCCCTTGCCACGCTCAAAGAGGTCAGGACTGGCGTGGCTGCAAGCTGAGGCATAGATTGCAAATGGTGTTCAGATCCACTGTTGCTGTGGCTGTGACATACACCGGCAGCTGTAGCTCGGATTCAACCCCTAGCCTGGGAACTCCCATATGCTACAGGTGCAGCCATAAAAACAAAACAAACAAACAAAAAAAGGTCTACAAATAATAAATGCTGTAGAAGGTGTGGAAAAAAAGAGAGCCCTCTTACACTGTTCGTGGGAATGTAAATTGGTGCAGCCATTATGGAAAACAGTATGGAGGTTCCTGAAAACACTAAAAACAGAGTTGCCATATGATCCAGCAATCCCATTCCTGGGCTTATATAAACTATAATTCAAAAAGAAAAAACTATAATTCAAAAAGATAGGATTCCCATCGTGGCTCAGGGGAAACAAATCTGACTAGCATCCAAGAGGATGCAGATTCCATCCCTGGCCTTGCTCAGTGGGTTAAGGATCTGGCATTGTGGTGAGCTGTGGTGCAGGTCGCAGACACAGCTCGGAACCCGAGTTGCTGTGGCTAAGGCTGTGGTGTAGGCCGGCAGCTACAGCTCTGATTCGACCTCTGGCCTAGGAACCTTCAAATGCGGCAGATTCGGCCCTAAAAATACACACAAAAAAAGAGAGAGACATGCACTTCTATGTAGCAGCACTATTCACAGTTGCCAAGACATGGAAACAAACTTAAATGTCCATTGACAGATGAATGAATAGAGAAGATGTGGTGTATATACAGAGTGCGCGCGCGCGCGCGCGTACACACACACACACGAATAGTACTCAGCCATAAAAAAGAATGAAATAATGCCATCTGCAGCAACACGGATGGACCTCGAGATTATCATACTAAGTGAAGTAAGTCAGAAAGAGAAAGACGAATACCATACTTATATGTGGAATCTAAAATAACAGTTGTAGACTATTGCCTTTGGGATGGAAAAGCAAGGAGATCCTACTGTATAGCACCGGGAACTATGTCTAATCACTTGTGATGAATCCATATATGTATGTGTAACCGCGTCACCATGCTGTACAGTTGGAAAATTGACAGAAATCTGTAAATCAGCTATAGTGGAAAAATAAAAATAAATAAAATAAAATAGAACATGAACATGAACATGACCATATCTACAAAACAGAAACAGACTCACAGAAATAGAGAACAGACTTGTGATTGCCAAGGGGGAGTGGGGAGGGAAGGAATGGGAGTTTAGGATTAGCAGAGGCAAACTGTTATATATAGGATGGATAAACAATACTACTATTATCACCATGTACAAAGGTCCACAACTGTTTTCACTGTGCTCCTTGTAAAGCATCTTTATTCAGTATCATCCCTTAACCCATCTGAAAACAAATGCTCTTCTGTATGGCCCAAATTGTTGGGGGGTGGGGGTTACCCTAAGCTTACCCATTTTATGATACTGCCTCCTTGGTGAAAATAAAAGCCTTTTCTCAACCCAAGGTCCAAGATCCAAGCCCACAGTCCTGCATGCCTTCTTACCCTGCTTCCCTATCTTGCTCAACGTCCTGTAGAACTTCACACTGAGGCTACTGGAAAATTAGAGCTGAAAGAAATTCTCTCTTCTCATGTGCAAAGTATTTAATAGAGGGAAAGCAGAGGTTATGAGACTGTCTTTTGAAGGCAAAGGGGTCTTCTGGGTCTTAAAGTAGCAATACATATCAACTTCCCCAGCTGGTTATAACAATAATAACAGCTAACACTTATTGAACACTTTACTCTATTCCAGGCATTGTACAACATACCTTAAATTTATTATCCCATTTAACATTCAATATAACCCTCTAAGACAGGTATAATTATTAGCCTCCATTTTATGGATAATAAGACTGAGGTCAAAATGGGAAAATGACTTGCCAGTGATCAGCCAGTTATTAATTGACAGAATGGGAAGAAAATCCAGTTCTGACTCAAAAATTGATATACTTAACCACTCAATCTCTGTTAAAACCAAAAGAAGAAATATAACTGGACTTGTCTTTAATTGTGTTTGTGTATATGTGGGTTTGAGGGACTTTTTAGTTTGTTTGTATATAAAAAAGAAGATGGTTTTATTTTTCCAGTCTACTTGGCCTCAGGAAGCAAATGTTGTGAATTAGCGGAATTTTAAAAGAGGACTAACTTCTCAAAGATCTCTGATGGTAGCTTTCTTTCTGACCTGGCTAACTGATGTGTGCCAAAATCACAAATCAGTGTGATTTAGTAGAATAAAGGAGTAATTTTTAACTCTAACATCTGAGGAGGTTACCCAGCACCCAGTTCACCCTAAGGAGTAGAACCTCACACTTAGTATCATTCCAAAGCCCACGCTTCTGCCTTGGTAGCATAGAGAGCTAGATCATTTAGCCCTGATGACTACATAGAGACCAGCAACTGAGAAACTCTGAGCCCTGCTCAGAGATCCTACGGTCCTTACCTCTCCTTTTCAGTAGATATCTTGAAAATGCTCCCCCAGATATATTTTAGGCCCCCAAAACACAAAGCCTTCTCCCCAAACGCCCACGATCAAATTGCTGTCAATGACAAACAGCCCTTGTCAGCACGTGTTACTACTTTTAGAGGGGAATGCAGAAGCCTAAAATCTGTTTCCTTGTACGCAATGACTCTGTTCCCAGTGGGGAACCAGATATGGCCTCTCTGTGAGATAGGAAAGGGGTAAAGAGAATTCTCAGCAGCATAGGAACACCTCCCTTTCAAACTGCTATCCTTCAGGTGGCTGAGCTATCAGAACTGAGAAGGCGAAGTGGAAGGTGGGTTAGCTGCGAAAGAACTAGCTTTCCCATTAGAGTCAAGCAAAGGAGAATTTGAGCCCATTGCAATCAGATACTTAAGTGCTCTCTCCATTTTGGTGTCTCATTCTGCAATTTTCCTTCTCACGGTTTTTAGTCATTTTCTGTGTGTTCCCTACCACACACAGGATCACACACATGTCCTGCTCCAGAGCCTCTATCCCTGGTTCCGCTCTGTCAATAGGACTTCCAATACGTCAGTGCAACTATGAATAAATACCATAGATACGGTTTACATTTCCATAGAGAATGAGAATCACTTGCATTTCTTGTACACATGTGCACACACAGACACACACACGCGCGCGCGAGCGCACACCCACCTGCACTTCCTACAGGGACATCTCACTTTTCACAAAAGGATGCTCCTGAAAATTCAGTAAATATCCAAATTTTTATAGATGAAAATTTAAAGTCTAATTCAAATGACTTTCCTAAATCATTCTCACTCATACAAGCATTAATTATAATAAATATAATTTTCTTCAATAGTGGGCACAAAAGCAAACAAAACATGGGTGGAAATACTTTGCAAACTGTGAAACATTAACAAATACTAGTTATCATTATTCACTAAGCAGGTAGAGGTGATAATGGGTACAATTTAAAGGGCTCTACTGTAAACCATTATTATAATTAATCCTTCCTTAATGCAAACATTTACACAAATGAATTAGAATACATTGAATACAATGTAAATCATCTTACATTGCAGCAAATCTACTTACATTATACTATGATTGCTCTTCAATTCTATTATATCCAAATTGGGTTATAATTTTTTTAAAGCAGTGATGGGTATGGCATTAAAAGACAAAACACTGAATGAGAAAGGGTTTTAATTCCTTCTCTATCATCAACTGACTGCTTTTCATTGTTCCAACTTCCTCATATATATATTTTTTAAAACTGGTCACAATACTGAAACTGACAGCACTTAACGACTTGACCCTAGACAGAACCCAGATTGGGACTTGAACCCACAGTTTTTAAATTAGAATCACTCACCGGGTGTCTGGACTTACTGAGGTTCAGGTTCTTCATGCTTCAGCACAGAAGGAATTCAACGAGAGACAAAGTGATAGACAAAAAAATAGGGCACTTGTGAAAGACCCAAGCGGTCAGTCAGGCTCTGCCCCGAGGATTAGGTGCGCTAGTTTTATCATCCAAGGGAAATGAGGGTGGGAAAAGACCGCCTCTTCCTCTTTCTTCGAGTAGTAGCTCCTCCTTGGTGTCCGCTAAGAGAGCATTTGACCCTATAAGGTCAAACTAGGACTGTCTAGGTGCTTATTCAAATCAGCAGAAGGGTGGTCCTTAAACTCCTGCCCTTGGCCTGAACCTGAATGCAGGCCTCACCCCATCCCCCACCCAATGACCTGAGGCAAACCTCGCACCTCCTCTAGTCCTGCAAGCCTGCCTCATTCTGATGGCCTTCTTGAGCAATTGTTAACTGACAGTGATCTCCAAAAGTTCCCTAGGTTTCCTTCTCTACCTATGGTCCCTTATTGGGACTTGTACAACTACCTGCGTAACTACCTTACTCCATCCTTATCAATACCATCCTGACTATTTAATACAGTTACTGAAAAAGGTAAAATGACATCACACATGTGAAGACAAAACTTCACATATAAAGCATAAGGCTGTATAGTAGGCAGAATTCTGAGATGCCTCCCTGGTGTATATACATTTTTTTCTCAGTTATTCAAACACAAGCCTAGATGCTGCTGTAAAGAGATTTTTGCAGATATATAGGTTGCAAATCAGTTGATCTTAAAATAGGGAGATTATCTGAGTGGGCCTGACCTAGCACATGAGCCTTTAAATCTGAAATTCAAGGCAGTTCCCATTGTGACACAGCGGAAGCAAATCCGACTAGCATCCATGAGGATGTGGGTTCGATCCCTGACTTTGCTCAGTGGGTCAGGGAAACAGCGTTGCCATGAGCTGTGGCATAGGTCACAGACGTGGCTCAGATCCTTTGTTGCTGTGGCTGTGGCGAGGCCAGCAGCTGTAGCTCCATGTCGACCCGTAGCCTGGGAACTTCCATACACCACAGAATAAAAATCTTAAACTCAAAATCCTAGAAGGACCTGATGCACTAGTGATAGTGTGAAGATGGTGAAAGCCATGTGACAAAGCACAATAGCTTCCTCTATTTGATGAGGGCAGCCCCCAGCTGACAGCCAGAAAGGATATAGATGCCTCAGTCCTTCAACAATTCTGCCCACAACCTGAGTAAGCTGGAAAGCGGATTTTACCTTGGAACCTCCAGATGAGAACTCAGCCTGGCTGACACTTTGATTTCAGCCTTACACATTTCTAAGCAGAGGAACCAACTGAGCCATACTTACTGTACCCAGACTTCTGACCCAAAGAACCATGAGCTAATAAGTGGGTATTGTTTTTTACCACTAAGTTTGTGGCAATTTTTTGTACACCAACAGAAAACCAATATAAGTGACATACGGCTACCTAGCATTATTTTCTGCCAGCCACAGATAGAAACACATTGAATTTGGAGTTAGAAGATCTGGGATTAAAGCCTCCACCTACTGTTGGCTTAAATGTAACTGGGTGTATCACTTAACCTCTCTGATTCTAATTTTCCTCTTTTGTAGCACAGAGAGAATCATTCATATTTCCCAGAACTGTGCAGATTAAGTGAGGTAATATGAAAACCTGCTATCACGATGCATGGCATGCCGTAGGTGCTGTATAAATTTTTTCAACATTTAATAAATTATATATTAATTTATTGTATCCACCTTGTGCTAGGCATCATACTATGTTCTTGGGATGCAAAGCCATTTAAGACAAGGTCCTTCCATGCCTTCAAGGAGTTTAAAGTATAACACAGACAAATTAAAGTATCAAAACAGAAAGTACAAAGTATCAACAAAATGAATAAACCGGCAAATTTTATACAGAACAATGGCCATTATGATAGAAGGCCACAGATGGTATCGTTGCAGTTTAAAGTGCTGGTTCTCCAACTTGTATGCACAGTCTTATCACCTAGCGAGGCTTTTAATGACTCCCCACCCCACCAAGATATTGTGATTTAATTCATCTGGGATATGGCCTGGGCAGGGAAAGCCCTCTGAAGAAGTATGAAACTGCGTCAATCAGAAAACTGCAGGGATGAAGGGAGGGTATGTCAGGAAGTGGTAAGAGGTGGTACTGAAGAGAAGTCAGGTCATGCAGGACCCTGTACACTAAGGTGAGGAGTTTGAAATTGATACAAGGGCAACAAAGATCCATTGAAAGGAGTTCCCGTTGTAGCATAGCGGAAACGAATCCGACTGGGAACCATGAGGTTGCAGGTTTGATCCCTGGCCTCGCTCAGTGGGTTAAGGATCCGGCGTTGCTGTGAGTTGTCGCAGCTCGGCTCCTGTGTTTCTGCACCTGTGGCCCATTGTGGCATGGGCCAGCAGTTGTAGCTCCAATTGGACCCCTAGCCTGGGAACCTGCATATGTAGCAGGTGCAGAATTCAAAAGCTAAATAAATAAATAAATAAATAGAAAGATCCACTGAAAGATAGAGAGCTGCAGGTCAGATGTGTTTACCTTTCTGAAAGATCCCTTTGACTTCAGGATAGAGGACAGATGTTTAAAAAGATATCAGACCAGAGTTAGGGAAACCAGTTGAGAGTAAACCAGATGAGAAATGAGGGCAGTGTCCTGGGGATGAAGCCTGAGTCAAAGGGACAAACTAGACCAGATGCAGATATAGCTATGTGAATCTAATAAACTAATACCATGCATCAATTCTTTGGGGTCCCCTGTTAAGAACTCTGAATTATTACTACTAATATGACCTCATTTATATACCAAGATGGTGATCTGGGGAAACTTGAGGTAATCCTAGGATGACTCCAAGATTTCTAGCTTAGGGAACCGAGTAGATACATTTTAATGAAAGCTTCTCTAGAAAGTTCTCAAAATAACAATAACAGGAATCTAAGACTCTGAGCATGAGGGCCAGGCCTCACTGGGTCCTACATGGCTCTGGACCTACATGCTAAGGCTCTGCCATTCACCCAACTCAGTTCTCCTCTTCAAGTCTGATTCTTTCTGTCATGTGACCAGATGTCAGATTCTTTCTTTGTGGAAGCAAAATGATCCTGACATGTTAACCATAGTGGTTCCCATTCCATTGTTTCCTGTTATTCTTATGCTTTTCTCATCCCTCCCACCCATACAAGAGGACTCCTTGGGCCACAGAGAGGATGAATCAGATGAGAAACAAAAGAATTATATGCTAATGGGAATCCCTGTTCCCTACCAGCCTAAGCCAATTTCTTGGGGATAACCATAGAACCCAAAGGATAGATTTGGGGGGCTCAAAAGTAAACAGGACCTGTGCCTAACTTCCTGGATGGAGCCCAGAGAAGTGGCAAGCCCCACAAAGCTATTCCTCACCGACATGCCAAAGAGGCAGTAGAGATGGTTGTGTGATGAATCTACACAACAATCTTGAGACAGCCTCGTGGGACTTTCCCAGGGTGGAGTGAGGTGCAGCGAGATGTTTCCCACGTATCCAGAGGAGCAAGGAAGTAGCTGAGAGAAAGCTAAACTTGGAGAGACTTAGTGATCAAGAAAAGAGGAACACAACAGTGGATGGATACCACAGTAGAAAAAAACACCTCATAGATGTTATCTGCAGCTGGGGTGGAGGGGGCTGGTACTCTGAATTCACTAAGGAAATCCTGAATTGACTGAAATTGCTTTTAAAAAAAAAGACAAGACCGAAATTAAGTTTCTGCCAACTGGCTAAATGGAAGCTGAAAACAGATATAGGGAAAAATGTTGCATTTCCAGCACATGTAAGTAATGTGGACTTGTAACCCAGCAAGACCCTACGGGGCTTTACTGGGACAGATCCCTCCCCCATAGTCTCTGCTTTAGTTCTTCTCTAAAGTACCTAGATAATAGTATTTGCACATTTCCTGAGTTGTCCTACAGATGCTAAAACCCCCATCAAGTGGAAGACTTAACTACTTGAGGACCATGAGAACATAGCCCCCAGGCCTCTTGGAGCCTAAGGATGTTAATGTTAACCCAAATGGCCCTGCTCTGTTACCTCAACATCAAGGAATCAGAGATTTGCATACCACCTGATCACACACCCTGTGACAGCCCTCCCTCACCTGGCCTTTAAAAATTCTTTCCTTAAGTCAACTATACTCCAATAAATTTATTTCTAAAAAAATATCCTGTAATAAACCATAATGGAAAAGAATATGAAAAAGGATACAGCAGAAACTAACACAATATTATAAGTCAACTATACTTCAATAAAATATTTTTTAAAAAATACTTTCTTGAGTTCAGGCTTTTTGTGCACTAGCTTCCCTGGACTCCTAGATCCTACAGTAAATGCTACACTTTCTTTCACCACAACCCGGTGTCAGGAGATTGGCTTTACAGCATGCAGGTGAGATAACCCAAGTCTGGTCCTGTAACAGACTGAGATTCATATCTACTTTATTTGCTTCCAGTTGAGGCTCTTCATAAAGGAAGGCATCTGATTGCCCCAGTTACATGCTATGCCATGGGGTCACAAGCCAATGAGGATATTGCTGTCCCTGAAGGGTCCAGTACTCATTCCTGGTCCAATAAGGAGAAGCAGGTCTGAAGTTTATTAATAAAGTTAGGCTAACTACTTTAACATAAAATGGTTTAACTGCTTATTTTAATGGTGAGAAATAAACATGAGTGATAATGGATTGTGGGGTAGGGTGGAGTGGGAGGAGGGCTCTCTTCCAGGCAGTTATTCAGATATCCAGGCTCTTTCCACTATGTGTCTCTGCCATCTTTTAGGGCCTCTGAGTCCTCCACTGTCTCCTCATCCAGCAGGCAGATTTTGAAAAGAGAGTGAATGGAAAGTTATGAGGGAAGTTTCAGTGGGCTGGGGCTAGAAGTGACACTCATCATTTCAGGTCACATTCCATTGTCGAGACTCAGCTCCATCTAGAGCAGGGCAGGCAGGGAAGAGCAGTCAGATGCTGTGCTCAGGAAGAAGACGAGACACAGACATTATTGAGCCCTAGTCATCTCAACTAGGCCACAAGGATGGATGAAGAGCCAAGCCAGGTGGTGGTGGTTACTGTCCTTCCTCCCTCTCCAAAAGCCTGTGTACAATGCTTTTCATTAACTAGACACTTAAAGAGCAAAATCTATAGTAATGACAAGTTCTCTGAAGTAGCATTTGTTTTTAGAGTAGAAGCTGCCAGAATAGATAACTAATGCTCCTGGACGAGACAGGAAGAAGTGATGCTCCTCACGCTAAAAGGTGCCCAACCAAAGGTTTCAGACAAAAGCCAAAAAAGCTTGAGCAAGTCACTTTGAAAGCTGTAATTCTGTATACTGATTACAGTCCTAATGAGCCATAAAGCTTGGAGTTTCATATTGTGTCAAAGCCTCAAGATATGGAGCATTCTTGAATTTCATTTTTATTCTAACCAAAATGTGAAAAGCCAACCACCAACAAGCCAACAGAAAAAGTCAGAGTCCCCTTGACACATTTTGCTCTTAAGGGAATATGGACCAGAAGCATTCAAAAAGAACTATTGACATGCAAAGCCCAAACTTCCAAAGGGCAGAACATCAACAAAGCATATCTATGATACAAATTGTAGTGTTTTATTTTGTAAATTAAAAAAAAAAATAGGAGTTCCTGTCATGGCGCAGCGGAAACAAATCCGACTAGGAACCATGAGGTTGCAGGTTCGATCCCTGGCATCGCTCAGTGGGTTAATGATCTGGCGTTGCCGTGAGCTGTGGTGTAGGTTGCAGACGCGGCTTGGATCTGGTGTTGCTATGGCTGTGGCATAGGCTACAGCTCTGATTCGATCCCTAGCCTGGGAACCTCCATATGCCGCAGGTGCAGCCCTAAAAATAAATAAATAAACAAATAAATAAAATATTTCCTGAAAAACATGAAAGTATTTAAGACTTACATGTATAGAAGTCACGATCCAAGGAATTCGTGCAATTGTTATTTTTTCCTATTTACCACAGATTTTTAAAAACTTAAGGTTTCTCTGAGAAGAGAGAAGAGGAATATTAGCAATACCATTTCATAGCTTAAAAAGATTGTTTTTTTTTAATGTACAAAACATCCTCTTCCTTTAGGCTTTTAATGTTCTATTTGAAAATCAGCTTTAACAGTTGCATTTTCACAGGTACAGGTATACATGGTCAGCGTGCAGTTAGCCAGAAAATTCCATTCTGTGAGCATTTTGTTTAAGACACTTTGCTAGAAATGTTTATTAAATGAATAAATAATGAAATTGAACCAATCTGACTGCACACGTTGCTGGCTGATCTATAAATCTAAATGTCCTCTGAAGCATGAATTGCCTGACATTTTATCTTTGGATGAGTATTGCTGCCAATCATTCACTTACCCTTTCAAAACTTTTGTTTATTTCCCCACGGGAAACCCTCTGAACCCCAAAATGCTAAAAGAATACTGGGAGAATTTGTATCCACAGGCTTCTGTGGGTCACCATGGAGGTTACCTTCATGTCAAATGACTTTCTGGCCAAAGCCCACTGGCCACCAAGCCCAAGTCCATCTAAGACGAGGAAAAACATCCTCTCTCCCAGGGAGTGATCTTGTCACATTTGAAGGTCAAGCTCATCTCCTTCCTGTCTGTTAGAGTATTTGCTGAACAACTGAGATAAGTTACCTTTATTAGCTTAAGAGCAGACATTCCTTAGCTCCTACAGAGCAAGGGCCCTGCAATAATGTGCCCACTGAGAATTCCAAAACTTCTCTCCTTCTATCTAAACCTTTTATTCATTCAAAATCTATACTGATTTGACCTAAACTGCAATGGAGTACATACTGATGCTATTTTGGAAGAAATATTTATTGAGAAAATAATCAGGAAGTTTATTACATAAGTTAGATGTCGGGCTTCATAAGCTCCTGTTTCAAAAACGTTCTCAACACATACCTAATTTTATCCTCATAATCATCCTATGAAACAGGTTTTATTATCTCCATTTTACAGACAAGGAAACTGGAGATCAAAAAGGTAAGGTGACTTGCTCCAGGTTATCCAGATTGGATTATAAATAAGGACACAGATATCATTGTCTTCAACATCATCATCATTATTATAAACAATAACAGCATTTAGTATCTATTTACCTGTGATTATGTTATAGGTATTATATTCATTGTTGTACATGCATTATTGAATTTAATTTATATATTCAGTATGTGGATTTGGTATTATTATCTTTCCCATTTTACAGATGAAAAACAGTATCTCAGAGAAATAAAACAACTTTCCCAAGGGCATACAGCTAAGAGGTCTTGGGCTGTTTAACCTAAGAAAATAAACTATACGTTAGAAATTTGGTAAATTCATTTTAAAAACATAATTATTAATCAAAAATAATTCTTAGCTATTCATTATAAAAAATGTTGGGATGTGCTCCAGATAGAATATTATCAGTAGTCTGAGTTACCATAAAATATAAAACTGAATTTCTATATTAATTCAGATTTTTCACTTCTCCAAAATCCCCACATTTTGACTGAATTAATGATACCTTATTATAGTTCTGGCATTTTGGAGGGGTGAGAAACATCCAAAAGTATGATTTGAAAAAGTATATTCTTGTTGTAATTGTTTGATTTGCTTTTAGCCATGATATTTAATATTTTAAAATTTCAAACTGCACGGAAAAGGTGTGAGATTTTATACATATCAAAAGGCATAAAAGTTATCATCGTGTGGAAGCAACCTAATGGATTGGATGAATGGATTAAGAAGATGTGGTATATATACACAATGGAATACTACTCAGTCATAAAAAGAAGAAAATAATGCCATTTGCAGTAACATGGATGGAACTAGAGACTCTCATACTAAGTGATGTAAGTCAGAAAGAGAAAGACAGATACCATATGATATCACTTATATCTAGAATAACAAATGAACCTTTCCACAGAAAAGAAACTCATGGACTTGGAGAACAGACTTATGGTTGCCAAGGGGGAGGGGGAGGGAGTAGGATGGACTGGGAGTCTGGGGTTAATAGATGCAAACTATTGCATTTGGAATGGATAAGCAATGAGATCCTGCTATACAGCACAGGGAACTATATCTAGTCACTTGTGATGGAACATGATGAAGGATAATGTGAGAAAAAGAATATGAAGATATATATATATACATGTGTGACTGGGTCACTTTGCTGTTCAGTAGAAATTGACAGAACACTGTGAAACAACTGTAATGGAAAAAATAAAAATCATAAAAAAGTTATCATTGCTATAGTTGATTCTCCTCTCCAGTGTACACAAACACACACACACACACACACACACACACACACACACACACACGTAGTTACCCATAGCAAACTCAGCCCCTACTATGTGTCCAGTAGCTCATAACATTAGAACACATGATACTCCTGCTGGAGCAAAGTCTGACTGGTGAAATAAAACTCATTACAAGAAGAGCTGAGGGAATACTTAAAGCAACAAGGGCTACCTAATGGTCAACTCTTCTGACTGTTCACTGGAATCATCTTGGGGACTTGGTTCAAGTGCAAGGCTCCAGAGATCCGACTGATCCAGGGTGTCCATCTAGGGGTGGCTCAAATTCACTTTGATTGTTTTCCAAGCAGGACCAAAAGGCAAACATGTCAGGTTATGAGCAAATGTAGAGGGGTAGGTTCACGCATTTTGCAGAGGAAACAGTCTGAGAGGGCTAGTAAACTAACCCTAATAATCTCTCTGTGATCCTATGAACAATCTATCAAGCAGAATTCCTTAAGCGCCACCACATGCCTCACGCAGGCAGCAGAAGATAATTACCATATACACCCACACACATGCACAAACGGCCAGTTACCTTCACTGTACACAGATACATACTCTGCAGCCAAACCAAGTCCCCAGTGTAGTGTCTATGTCCCAGTAGAGAACTGCTTGCAACTCTGCCTGGCCACCCTTACATGACGTGGCAGCAAGCCCTTCCTGCTCACAAACCTCCAATATCCTAACTGGACCTCGTATGTAAATCCCCAAGGCTGCCAGGCATCCAGAGGAGCCTGCTCTGTGCCCGGGAGAAGACAGGAGACCAGGCGCGGTGATCACAGACGTGCCCTGCTCAGATCCCACCTCAGAGGAGGACTGACTGCCCAGCTCCCGGGAGTGAGGTCAGCAGACAACCTCTAGCTGTCAGCACCTCTTGGGTCTGACACGGGGTTGCCTCACCTGAGATGGTCCTTGCATCCAATGACTGAGTAAGGCAGAGGTGTAAAAAAGGTCAAGCCACTGTAGGCCTACACAAGGCAGCTCTGCTGGACGTCCTTGCTCCAGAACTTCCCCACCAGGTTGGCCAGTACTTTGACCAGCCAGTTTCAGAGTTCAGCTTCTTCCTCTGCCCAGTCCTGCTTCCAGTCCTTGAACTTCACAGATATCAAATCCCTGATAAACAGCTTTCGCCACAAACTCTTTTTCACCATCTGCTTCCAGAGAACCTCCCCTGTGACAAGGCCAGGCCAGTTTAATGACAAAGCTACGTGTGCTTGGAAGAGAAAAAGGCAAGTGACTTCTGGGGCCCTTGCTCAGGGCTGCCACTACCTTGGTGGTCCCCAAGAGGCAGAAGTTTGATTTGCTCTGGCTTCAAGTAAGTCCTTAGCACTAAGAACTATGTACATTGATTTGCCCAGGTCTCTGTTACAGAAGATAAATCTGATGACAGAAAGGCAAGGGAAGGAGATTTTATCTCTGGGGAGAAATAACCATCCATATAGAGGACTGGTTAAATGCATTAGGATAACTATTGGGACGCAAATGCCATCAAATTGACTTGTGATGATTTTTGTACACCTATAATTGAAATAAAATTCATTAAGTTAAAAAAAAAAAAGGATATTTGCTATACTGGAATGATCCATAGCTGTTAAAAAGAAAGAGGTAAAAGTACATTTGCCGACATGAGAGTGTCCTAAATATATCATTATCTGTTTTTTTTTAATGGCCTCACCCGAGGCATATGGAAGCTCCCAGGCTAGGGGTGAATCAGAGCTGCAGCTGCTGGCCTACACCACAGCTCACAGCAACACTGGATCCTTAACCCACTGAATGGGGCCAGGGATGGAACCCGAATCCTCACGGACACTATGTCAGGTTCTTAACCCACTAAGCATAAACACAAATGAGATTCAAAACACCTTGCGCTATCAGGTTCTTAACCCACAATGGGAATTCCTCATTATCTGTATTTTAAAAATCAAGTTTTAGAAAAGCTTTTGTAAAAAGCTAACCCCATTTTAAGATTAACACAGTGCAGTCCCATTTTAAATAAATTTAGATTATAAATAGAACTTGAAAGATTTTGATATAAAAATATTTCAGTCCCAGTTTACGCACAGCATTTGAAGTAATGCAAATCTCCCCTAAATTAAAATGTCATCAAGAATCACATT